>CP092879.1:75730601-75890280 GCA_030710605.1 Cordylochernes scorpioides | reverse complement strand
ATTGTCAGGTAGAAAATTAGGAAAAACAAACTTAAAGAAGAATTCCGAATAACACAACAATTTATTTAAGGCCACAACAAAATCAACACATTTATTAGATACAAGATAAGCAATGAGGGAGGTTTCCAGAATATCAAAATATAAATAATATTGTAAAGTAGAAAATTAGGAAAGACAAACATAAGGATGACACGGCAATTTTTTGAGGCACAAACACAAACTATAATTTTTAAAATACAAGAGAAGCAATAAGGGAAGTTTACGCAAAGTACTAAAATATAAAAAAACATCATAATTAATAATCTGTTAAATAAATACTTTACTGTAAAACGACATTTAAAAATTATATCGCTCAGCGGAACACTGTGGGTTCGATTCCCATCCCTGGACACTTTTATTTTTCCGTTTATCATTACTCTTCACAATTCATCCCTTCATACTTCATTCCTAAGGTTAGAAATAATCGTTATTTCTCCTTAAAAAAAAAAAAAATAAATTTTTTTTTTATTTTTCGTTGAAAAGAAACACTTGCGATATAATTTTCAAATGTCGTTTTACAATCACAAGTCGCATTATATTATATTATAAAATACTTTACTACACTATAAATATCAAAAAATTAATAAAATGTATAATATCATAAATACTTTGCTACCTTTTAGCTACATTAACCAATT
Organism: Cordylochernes scorpioides; assembly: GCA_030710605.1. Lineage (NCBI taxonomy): Eukaryota > Metazoa > Arthropoda > Arachnida > Pseudoscorpiones > Chernetidae > Cordylochernes > Cordylochernes scorpioides. Next base: position 75,889,603 of record CP092879.1, on the reverse strand, counting down.
ATTTATTAATTCCCCGACGTTTTTCAGTAACTCGCTGTCCACAACATTCCCCCTAAGGAGAATAACATCGAGTCATTGAAACGTCAGGGTAAATAAAATGGAGGATTAAACTTGGGTGATAAATATCTCGAACTTTTTTTTTCAAATACACCTATCCCCCGATTTACACGGTAGATACGTTCCTGAGAAAAACGTGTAAATCGGGGGATAGGTGTATACAGAAATAAAAATAAAATGCATTGACAGGTTAAAATATGTAGTCTGCACATAAGCTCGGGATTCCTCGTGAGATGTGTACACAGCGCATGTGTTCAATCACAGTAGCATTTAGTATAGTGCGATAAAAACAAAAAAAAACTTATTTGGAAAATCGTGTAAAAGCGAAAACGTGTAAAACAAGTACCGTGTAAATCGGGGGATAGGTGTATAAATAAGTATTTCTGAAAATAGAGCAATCCATACTTAAATCATTAGAGAGTAAAAAATGTATATATTGGATTGAATAAAAGATTTATTTGCCAATATTTCGGCTGGCTTGAACGCCAACCTTTTGTATATACAAAAATGTAATGCCTCGATAAAGGTTGACGTTCAAGCCAGCCGAAATATTGGCAAATAAATCTTTTATTCAATCCAATATATGCCTTTTTTATTATCTAATAAATAAGTATATATAATAGGTGAAAAAAATAGAATAAAAAAAGTTAAATTGTACTGGGATAAGGTGGATAAATTAAGAAAAAAGCATCTCATGATGGTGCAACTGAAAGTTACTGATGGCTTGCGCCATCTAGATCCAACATGTCCTCACTGCCGGGAAGAGTCACAGACTGTGGATCACCTCCTCTTCTCCTGTCCAGCTTTTATGCTACACAGGCTACAGACAGCCCTTCTGCTTGGAGTACAAGACTTCAGCCCTGCCCCTACTTCCTGACTCCCTGCCAGCCTTGGAACTACCTGGTTCACCTCAGCAATCTGCCGCCACCATGACTAGACTTCTCCTCTAGACTGCTGTACAGCCCGGGTAGTTGGCGATTTACGCTCCAGGAGACCGGGTTTTCTATTTTCTCTCTCTCTAATTTAACTCAAAACGTTTATTTTGAACTTTTTTGGCTGCGCCATGGAATAAATAAATCCAATTATTAGTTGATATTTATTCCGACAGATATGGTGCAAGCCATGAGTAACTCTCAGTTTCACGATCAGGTTGTGTAAAAGAAAAATAAGTTATTTACATATGGGTTGTTCCTCTCACACTTTCCCACAATATTCGACTTGTGAAACTTTGACACGGTGTGGAATTTGGTGATGTATTACAACGCCATCTGTTATTAAAAAATTGAACTATTTTTGACGATTCTTTTCGAAATAAATCAATTTTCTACTGCTCTTGCTGCAATGATAAAATATTGGGAGGGCCTGGCTCATCAGTGGTGAACCCTCTCAGCGGTTTCGCCAGTTTGATATACCAGATTGCTTTTTTTAGAGCTCTAATACTGTATTGGACGATTCTGCTTATATATGATACAGTATTAGAGCTCTAAAAAAAGCGGTCTGGTAAAATAAATTGGAGAAACCGCTGGGAAGGTTCACCACTGATGAGCCAGGCCCTCCCAATATTTTACCATTGCAGTAAAGGCAGTAGAAGATTGTTTAAATCAGAAAAAAAAACATTCGCGTGAAAAATTGTTTAAAATTTCTTATAAAATTATGTGTGTGTTTGTTGGCTTTATTTTGTACACAGTAGTATCAGTGTATATATATTTTTTAAATTATATGAGAGACCCAAGTTTTTAAAAAATAACCGAGGTACGGGTGAAATTTCCCAGACGAGCTTCGCTGCGGCGTAGATTGGAATGCGGAAGTTGAAGTTCCTGGGTGACTCAATTACTTCCGCCCACTCCATCGACAGGAAGGGAGGTTAATGTGGGGCAATGTCTGGCGAGTAGGGAGGTCATTCTGTTTGTGTTGCTGTCTATACAAGAATAGCGTCCAATTGCTTGTATGACACTAATTTATAAAGCTTCATCTCTTTATTAAGAAATAAGCATTTGTGATCGTGTAAATGAAGGTTGCTGATGACTGACGCCATCTATCGGGATAAATATCAAATAATTGGTTATTAAAAAATATATATATCTCATAATATTATATACTCTTCCAGGAATAATAAAGTAAACCTAGAGTCAGCCCAGAGAGAGACGGGCAGCTAAAGTCCGGTCATTTAAGACACCAGCGACATTCCAAGGGGCGACCAGAGGGGCCCGTGAGTTCTCGGGACTATTAAGACAGGTTGGAGGATTGTATGCGAAACGAACTGCCGCCCGGCGCTCTCTCTCTCTCTCTGGTTGCCTGGGTTCCTCTACCAACTTGTGGTGTGATTATTTCTCTTTCCCCACCTTATTATTATATTGCCACATATATATATATCAGAACAACATGAAAACTTTCTCCATTGATTATATAAATAGTAATGAAAAGTAAGGAGAAAATATTTTTTATTCAGATAAACGTGTGACAAGCTTTCGGGCAGTCACGCCCTTCGACAGGTAACAAACTAAGGTAACAATTGACTTTATATAGGAATCCGTTTGAGGTATATTTGCATATGTGATGAATATAGGACGGCTAAAATACAATTCAGGTTAAAATTTTGCATATCTAAATTACTACAGAGACCTACCACTGTTCAATCGTCTGGTGGCTCGGTCTACTCGGTCTCATGCAACGATTGTAGTGCAACCTACATAGGTGAGACTGGTAGGTCCGTGGCCATCAGGATGATTGAACATGGTAGGTGTATCAATAATAAAGACAGCAGATCCCTCATATACAACCACACGCTTAAAACTGGCCATTCTTTCAACCTAGCTTCTCCCACCACCCTATACACTAACATTCCCAGTAAACACCAAAGATTAATCATAGAGGCCATTTTATCCATTTCTAAAAACAGTATTAATCGTCACATTGATTTACCTAACCAATATCAAGATATATGTAATAACTTAAATAACCGATAAACCCCCCCCCCCTTTATTGGTCTTGTGTGGCCGCTGATGGCGGGTAGAACAGTTGATATCTAGTCTCATTTTCTGGTCTCATAGCATAGCCAATCTGCAATTAGATCGTTTACTTATTATTTAGCATTACACGATTAGCATACTTACGTAGTAATTTAGATATGCAAAATTTTAACCTGAATTGTATTTTAGCCGTCCTATATTCATCACATATGCAAATATACCTCAAACGGATTCCTATATAAAGTCAATTGTTACCTTAGTTTGTTACCTGTCGAAGGGCGTGACTGCCCGAAAGCTTGTCACACGTTTATCTGAATAAAAAATCTTTTCTCCTTACTTTTCATTACTATTTATATATATATATATATATATATATATATAATAAATAGTTATTTAATTTTATAGTCCAGTTTTGTATTAAGATTATCTTCACTATTATGATCATTTAAATTCAAATTATAAAATTTGTAAAATGTTATTAATTTGTAGATAGAGAGAGAAAAAAAAAAACCTTTACTTCTAATACATCCTCAAGTTAATTATATATTTATAATTAATAACAATAAAAATTAACAACGTAACGTCTATTACATCGGCTTTTACACGTCATTTAGACATACTCTAATCCTATATATAGAATAATCGAAGAGAGAATATATATAATAGTTAGAAAAAAGAGAGAAAGACAGAACCATGCACTTTTAATCAAACTAATAATAAGGAAAAAAAAAAGTTTTTTAAAGAAGGTAGATAAGATTGTTAGTATATATATATATATTTTTATAATTTTATATTTTATCCTTTTTTTTTTAAAGATTTTTAAAGGTTTTTTTTATTTTATAATATGATTATAAATAGTTGTATTTAGTAATATATCTATAGTATGAATTAACATTTGTTATAAGTTTGGATATTATGTTTTGAAACCCTAATGGTAGACCAGACATACACAAAAAACTTTAAATTGAAATAAATTGGAAAAAGAGATCTGCTGGACCGGGGATCTTCAGATAAAAGTCCAACGACATTTCACCCCTTCTTTATTATGTCATAGATCTCTTTTAAACCGGATTTTATGTGTTAATATTAAGTTGTTTCAGTGAAATATTTAAATGAACATATATAACAGATACAAGTGTTAACAAATTCAAACTGTAAACCTACCTCGACCGCGGCGTCCTCCATTGTGAATATCTATTTCTGGCTGACACATGTTGCGGGAGGGGGGGACATTTCAAATTTAGACCATTTATTCAGAATTTTTTTGAACAACAAGAAAATTAAAGAAGAAAGGAAAAATAGTTAAGGGAAGAAAGCTGAATTTCATAATCTTTACAGCTAGTTATATCAAAATAACTGATTCAACACTTATTCATCTTTTAATATTCCTTTAAAAAGGCAAATTATAAGAGTTTAATAAAGCTATTAATTGTTCAAATTCACCTTTATTTAACTTCCATTTTCCTCCCCAGAAATTGGAGATTAAACAAAATGAACTATATACTATAACACTTTAAAAATCTTGTGAAAAAATATTTTAATTAGTTATTTAATCAAAGTTTAATTAACTGTTAAAGATTATAAATTTGTATTAGTTAATATTAAGAGAAATTATAGAAAGTTGATTTCATAAATGGATATTTCCATTTATTTTTTTTTTAATATTTTATAATTGATATACTGTTGAAATATTTTACTTGTTTGATACTAAATTTGTTTTTAATAAATTCCATGTTTAAATTTTTAACATCTTCTATGAAATTATCTAATATATTATTTATTCTATAAAATCTTAGAAACTGATCATAATATATACCTTTACAGCAATTTAATGATATATTAGAATTCATATTACAGTATTTTATAATATTGAAATTATAATTACTCTTTTTATTATAAACTCTAACAGCACTATTTGTAAGGTCTATATTCAAGTCTAAAAAGTTAACTTTTTTGTTTCTATAAATTTTTTCATTGTTCTTAAGTTTCAAGTATTTAGGATATATTTCAGGTATTAATTTTTTAAACTGTGGATTATTAAATATTATTATGTCATCTACATATCGGAAATCTAATTGATATAAGTTATCATTATTATCAGTTTGCTCCTTAAGTTTTAAAATTAGAATCACTGTTATAATTTTGTTATATAGTTTCTACACTATATATATATATATATATATAGATGGAAATTTTGCCGGGAGGAAATTGATCTAAAGAGACAAAGGTCGCCTCTCCCGTCAAAATAAACGTCTAGAACTAGACGCCATCTATTGACCGTCGCCGCAACTAGTGGCCTCGGGTCGGTGACAAAGCCACAACACCAGCTTTGGCAAACTGAAAAGCGTCCACCTAGAGACCATGGTTTCGGGCTTATGGCCCTCATCAGTCTATATATATATATAGTAGTGAACCCTCTCAGAGGTTTCACCAAATTATTCTCCAGACTGCTCTGTTGTTATATTGGATTGGTTTTGTTTATAACGTGGGCCGTTTCAATGGAAGGCATATATTTATGGAATCTCTAAACATAAGCTTATATTTCTTCAGGTCACGTTCAGTTGTCCGCAATAAGAGAAATTTTGATGTTTATAGGTTTAGATGTAGCCTCTGATAGAATCTTTTTTGATACATAAATACAAATTCTGCAACTATAATCTTCTTTTATCCATGATTGTTTAGCATACAAGTTTGCTAATATGTACACTCATGGACAAAACTTAAAGAAATTGTACCTTTCAGCATGTTATATCGGGATTCAGACAATAACTCTGAAATATATTTGATACATAGTGACCTTTATTGAATACACACGAGATAACCAAGTATGAACAAAATTGCCTCTGTCTCCTTCAAAAAATATATAAAACCGGCCATATCAAAGACATTCCACTTCCTTAAGTTATGTCCAAAACAATTAGATTAATGCAGTTTGAGGGGAAGGTCTTAAGATTTGTAGTATCATTTAGAAAATATATGTTGTATATATATTAATTAATTGTTACCAAAGAGTGTGTGTAAGCTCACAGAAAAATAGGCGCTAACCGAAACAGAAAAAAGTTCCTTTGTTCAATATAAGTTTCCCTTTTATATTTTGTTCTCTCTCTTGTAAATCAATAAATATAATGTTTAATAAACTTCTTGATTTCCTGGAAGATAATTCTTTGACAATAGTTAATGGAAGATCTAGAGGGGATAAAGATGGAGATTTTACATACATATCTGAAAGAGGCTCTTCGACTATTGACTATTGCATACTCTCACAGGGTTCGCTACAAATTTTACTGGACTTCAAAGTCGATGACCAACTGTACTCTGACCACCACCCTTTGGTTTTAACGATAAAAGGCCAAAACTTCAATGAGAAAATAACCAAACGGGAAGATTATAATATTACGAGATATAGATGGTCAGCCGAGGGACTCGCAATGTTTAAAATGAAACTGGAAGAATTGCGGGAAAAAACATACCAGCCTCCGATGACCTTGTATACACTTTCAATCAGCGAATTTTGGAAGCAATGTCATCTGCAAAAATAACGTACTCAATTAAGGACGGCCCCAGGAAATCTAAGCCGTGGTTCGATAAGGACTGCTATGATATGAAAAAACTGGCAAAAGAAAGTCTGAAGAAATATCGTAAAACAAATAGATTGGAAGACAGGGAATGTTATGCTTCTTCCAGAAAGAAATATCTTGCTTTATTGGATCTAAAAAGAAAAGGCTTTGATAATGAAAAACAGGAAATACTCAGAAATGCTAAAGACTCAAAGACCTTCTGGAAAACTATTGCGCTCTACAAAAGCACATCTATAATCCAAGGAGAAATAGCTATACAGGACTGGCTGAACTTTTACCGCGAACTGATGACTACAGAGAAAAATTTGAGAATTTGTAATTTACATAATGTGATTTCTCAGAACGATCCTATATTGGACACAGAGATAACCAATGCAGACATATACAAGGAGATAGCTGGTTTGAAGAGTAACAAGGCATGCGGGCCCGATGGCATCCCCAATGAAGTATTAAAAATACTCCCTGATTCGTACATACTGCTGTTGAAACAACTCTACAATAGTGTTATGACGACTGGAAAATACCCAGCAATTTGGACTAATTCCACTATACACCCAATCTTTAAAAATGGTTATAAGAACAGCCCCTCCAACTACCGAGGTATTGCACTGATTAGCAATGTATCAAAGCTTTTCACTTCAATCCTAAGATCAAGACTGGAGGAATGGGTCGAGGGAAGAAGGGTTGTACCGGAAAACCAAGCGGGATTTAGAAAAGGAAGATCATGTATTGACCACATATTTACACTAACTACTTTAATCCAACTATCATTAAGAAAAAAGAGGGGAAAACTATATGTCTTTTTTTGTCGATCTAAGGAAGGCATTTGATACTGTGTTGAGAACATGTAAGAAAACATGTACCTATGTTTTCCCACGTGACGCAGCGGAGCGTGACCTTGGCTGCACGGGTGAGTCAGTTGTTGTTTTGCTCTCTGTATGGATGGACATTAAAACATGGTGGCAGCGATAACTGGATAAAATACGAACCCGTATATCGCAAAATATCGATTTTTGCGTACCTTGGAAGATAATTCAACATGGCTCAGATTCAACCTCCAGAAACTTTCGACTTCTCGACTCCCAACGAATGGCCCAAATGGAGGAAGAGATTCGAACGATACCTCGTGGTCAGTGGAATGAAGAAGAAAGAGGAGGCGGACAAGATCGATTTGTTCATGTACTTGATGGGTGACCGCGCGGATGATATATTCAGGACATTCAAGTTCGAAAAGGAGGAAGAGGCAACGAAAATTGATTCCGTCCTCAAGGCGTTCGACAGCCACTTCTGTGTCAGAAAGAATATTATCTACGAACGTGCGAAATTTAATTCAAGAATCCAAGAGGATCGGGAGCCAGTGGACGAATTCATCACTTCATTGTACAAATTGGCTGATAGTTGCGAATTTGAGGGTCTTCATGAGCAGTTGATCCGTGACAGAATAGTGGTTGGAGTGAGGGACAAAGCTTTATCTGAAAGAATGCAGTTGGACGGCGAACTGACTTTGGAAAAGGCGGTGAAAATGGTTCGACAGCAGGAAGCCGTTCGACGTCAGCAAGTCGACCTGCAGCGTCCCTCAACAAGCCAAAAGGTCAATCAGGTGAAGTTCAATTCGAAGAAACAATCACCGAAACAGCAACAGCAGCCTTCGAGGAAGAAGGAGAAGTCAGCCAAAACAAGATCACGATGTCCAAAGTGCGGAGGTTTCACCCACAGGGAAGGACAGGCTTGCCGTGCTGAAGGACAAAAATGTAACCTGTGTTCAAAAACTGGCCATTTTGCCAATTGCTGCCCAGATAAGCCGGCGAAGACTGCGGAAGTCAAAGCTGTTTCTGAACTTGATGAAGAAAAATTGGTTTCCTCCTGGAGGTCTCAGCTGTGGAGGATTCATCTAATCTCGATGATGATGAAGGCGAGTGCAGGAGGCGATGGACAGCAGAAATCCAAGTGAACGGAAAACAGCTGAAGTTCAAGCTCGACTCCCAGGCGGATGTTACATGTGTTCCTCTGTGTCTCTTCAGGAAGATAATGGGACAACAACGACTAGTGGAAAGTGATGTCAACATTAGAGCTGCTGAATTTTCCGAACTTCAGACTGTGGGTATGTTTATATCAACTCTGCGAAATGGCAATTATGAAATCAAGGAGAAGATTTATGTCATTCGTCGTTTGAGTGAACCTCTTCTGAGTCGCCGGGCATGTGAGCTCTTGAACCTGGCGAGGCGGATTGAAGTGGTAGCGACGAGAATTAACCCGATCAAGGAATTCCCTGAAGTATTTGAAGGACTGGGACAGATCGGAAACCCTTACGAAATCAAATTGAAACCTGGAACAAAACCATATGCTGTGCATACTCCTCGACGGGTACCAATACCTTTGATGGATAAGCTCAAAACAAGATTGGACATCCCTGGAAAGGAGCTGCTCGACGCCGATGCATTATCCAGACAACCACTTCTTACAACCGAGGGAGGCGAAGACGAACGGCCAACCTCAGCGCATATAAATGCAGTTCTCTCGAGTATAACCGACAAAGACGAGATGTTGACGAAGATCTTTGAAGCTCAACAAGAAGATACGACCCTGAAAGCAGTAGTCAACTACCTTGAGCAAGGCTGGCCAGATAAGAAGATGTCACAGGCTCTGCTCTCTTATTGGCATGTCAAGGATGAACTCGGCGTTCAAAATGGACTACTGATGCGTAGCTGTCGTCTTGTTATTCCAGCAAGTATGAAACTGGAGATCCTAGATAAGTTGCACGCTGGGCACTTCGGGATTACAAAAACAAGACTTCGCGCACGTGAGACGGTATGGTGGCCTGGAATTTCGGAAGAGATCGCGGAAACGGTCAGAAAGTGCAGTGTCTGTATCCAGGAAGCCGTCTCAAAACATGAACCTTTGATACCAACCAACTTTCCTACGCGACCGTGGCAAAAGATTGGAATGGATTTGTTCAAGTTCGAGAATAAGTGGTATCTAGTCGTCATTGACTATTATTCTCGCTTTCCTGAAATGATTCAACTGGATCGGCTCACAGCCAATGTGGTGGTGCGTAGTTGCAAAACCATATTTGCCCGACATGGAATACCAGAAACTGTTGTAAGCGATAATGGGACGCAATTTGGAGCTGCTCGTGAATTTGCTAATTTCGCAAGGCAGTACGGATTCACACATGTCACTTCAAGTCCTCGATTCCCGCAGAGCAATGGGATGGCAGAAGCAGGTGTGAAAATTGCTAAGTTGATCCTCAAGAAAAATCAAGACCCATCGCTTGGACTCCTGGAGTATCGATCGACCCCTTTGGAGAACGGTTACAGCCCTGCTGAGCTTCTCATGGGACGTAAACTCCGAACGACCTTGCCAATTGCACCAGAGAATCTTAATCCAAGGTTGGTGGACTCTCAGACCCTGAAAAGAAAGGAAGGGAGAAGGAGAAAGGATATGAAATCCAGATATGATCGACGCTGCGGAGCTACGGACATGGAGGAGCTATCCGAAGGTGACACGGTTTGGATTACAGATATGCGAACCTGGGGGATTGTAAAGAAGAAAGCATCGACACCAAGGTCGTATATGGTTGATACTCCAGTTGGGACTTTACGTCGAAACAGGTTCCATCTACGAAAAGGATATGCAGTGCAATATCCAGCCGACCCATCGACGCCGACCTTTTCGGGGGAGGAACTGGTTGAAAATGAAAAGACCCCAGTTGTGGATTATCCCTCTAACGACTCAGAAGACGGCCAGATAAGAACCCGGAGTGGACGAATTGTTAAACCTGTGGATCGCCTTCATTATTAATTATATTATGCATTTAAAGTTTGTAATGTATATATATATTTCAAGTCTTAAAAAGGGGGATGTGCTGAGAACATGTGATTGACAACTTTTGCAACATGTGGCCGAGCGTTGTCGTGCTGATAGATCACCTTGCCATGGCTTTTGGCATATAGTGGGCGTTTAATCTTCAATGCTCGGCTTAATCGCATCAATTGTTGTTGGTAACGTTCTCCAGTGATGGTTTCGTTAGGCTGAAGTAGCTCATAGTACATCACTCCGAGCTGATCCCACCAGATGCACAGCATTAGCTTCTTGCCATGAATATTCGGTTTGGCCGTTGAAGTTGATGCATGACCGGGCTTAACCGACGATTTTCTGCGCTTTGGGTTGTCGTAGTGAATCCACTTTTCGTCCCCCATCACGATTCGATGCAAAAAAACCTTCCGATTTTGTCTTTTGAGCAGTAGTTCGCACGTGCAAATACGGCGCTCGATGTTTCCTGGCTTGAGTTCATATGGAACCCAATTTCCTTGTTTTTGCACCATACCCATGACCTTGAGACGGTTCGAAATCGCTTGTTGAGTCACTCCCAAGGTTTCAGCGAGCTCCTCTTGAGTTTGGCTTGAATCTTCGCCCAATAAAGCCTCCAACTCAGCGTTTTCGAACTTTATTGGCCTCCCTCCGCCTTCTTTCAAAATCGCCACTTTTGAAACGCCGAAACCAGTATTCACATGATTTTATTGATAGAGCATGTTTACCATATGCCTCACACAGCAATCGATGTCCATCAGTTGCACTTTTCTTCAAATTAAAACAAAAAAGCAGCGCTTCCCGCAAATTGTGTTTTGTTGGCAAAAAGGTTGACATGGTTAGATCACCAAAAAAAAAAAGGTTCCTTACACTTGAGTGAAAAGACTTCTTCTGATTTTTTTGGGGAAATGATGAAGCCTTAACATGAAACCTTACAAGGTCCGATGCTATTTATATAATATTTGTTGTGGCTTCTTTTGCAAATCCCTCAAAACTTATTTGTACTCCCAATATCTCATTGAGTGTAACAGCTTTAAAATTAACCCTGAAGTATTGGCTGCGGGTGTTGAATATGAGCAGTGATAGATTGCCGCGTATATGTTTTAATAGAACACGGGAACTGTCTAATGCTTCGGGTACACCCATCGGTTTCATTAAAAAGCTCACCAATCTGCTTAACAATAATGGATCCCCTGCACTCGTTTCCTGTGATCATCCTGAAACGCTGAGGAGCGCGATTACAGGGCTCTTAAAAACAGCGGCAGACCAATCTATACAAAACGACCATACAAGAATGGATAAATCTAAGCTATACTCTCACTACAAAGACATTCACATATCTTTCATGACGGAGGGATACCTTTTAGGGGATTTTCCTTTCCCGGTTGTAAGACTACTCGCACAAGTTAGAATACTTTCAAGTTTTTTTAGAGAAAACTACACCAAGATGCTCTGCGGTGAGGACCCGATTTGTACCTCCTGTAATTCAAAACTAAAAAATGAAATCACTCACTATATTTTTGATTGCTATGCTCTGAAAGAAGAAAGAAGAACCCTTATGCTCAAAACTGGGCAACTCTGTGCTTCACTTCCATCAATAATTGACAATATGACCCAGAATAAGTATATTGCTACGGCGTTTTATGGTTTCCACAAGTCCATATCTCAGAAGAAGGCCAAGTGACACTCACTCCTCATTTTCTTACTGCTACTCTTTTTGTGTTGTTTTTCTTGCTTCCCTCTTTCTCTTTCTTGTTTTTTTTTTTCTTTTTCTTCTGTATATATCGTTATTTCCTTTGTCTCACTGCTTTGTTCTTATGCATACCTCTGGTGAATCCTGTATAGGGTCAGTGAGCCTGAATAAAGGCTTTTTGTTGTGTTGTTGTAAATATAATGTTTAATTAATAATTATTGGAATCAGTTTCATTAATAATTCTAAGCAAAGTCAACAAGATACTATCCCAAAGGCCGCATAATATAAGCCAAATAGGAGACCTTGATCAAACATCATTGTATTCATCCTGTTATTAAAATCTAAAAAAACTATGTTTTTTATCAGAAAATCTCTCATTGGAGAGGTAGTACTGATGTATCTCTACTATGTATCAACCATAGTCTCTAGAAATTCAAAACTTGATGTAATATAATCCACATTTAGATAACCAAAAGAACAATCGCCATTTCTAGACGTGGAAATCATTCTCAATGTCAGACAGATGGCGCGTTGCCAAAATACATTAGAAGGCTTAACAATGAATCATCTCGTGACATTTGAATATGGCCCCACAGAATATAGCTTCGTTTTATTATTCATTTCATATAGTTTTCATCTTTAAATCATATATATATTTCAAATATATTTTTTTGTAAAATAATTTCCCTTTTTAATTTATTAGTAATATAAATTTTTGGGAAACGCAAAGATAAATAAATACGTTTAAAAGGACTATATTAAGATAGCATATAGTTCTTTTGATTTTAAATTGCTTAGTGTAAGAAAAAACTAAAATGTATAAAATAAAAATAATAATGTACAGACGTTTTCATTTTATTTTAAAACATTTCATTTAAATATAAATATCGTAATTTATTGGTTTATCTTTATTTTTTATATGTGCGAAAATTAATTCAATAAAGTTTAATTCCGACTTTTTGACCACAGAGGTAACTATTAAATTATTATTATCGACTGAGAATTTTAAAATTTAAATTGTCAAAAGATGTTATCTTACTAATTTTTAAAAGGTTATGTGACAATGAAGTTATTAAAATTAACATATTAAAACGAGTCGAGCATATTCTAGATTCCATTATGAATAATGCGTATTATGAATTTTGTTTTCTTTTGCGAATTATGCTAAGTATAATATATTATTTTTTAATTATAAATGTTTATACTTCTTCTTTATAAAATTATTTTATATCTAATTGTTTTTATACATATGTTTTGATTTCATTTTGTCTAATTTTTTTGATCGATCTTTTTACTTATATTTCTATATTTCATAAAAATAATTCCACTTCGAAAATATATACTATATGGTAAATAATTTATATTACGATATATACAAGAACTACATTTATCAAAAAAGAACAAAATCTTACCTGTTTATGTTTGTTTACAAAATTTGGCTTGCCTACATCTAAGACAAGCAACAACACTACACTGCCATCTGGTGGATAAAATTAGAAACATTTAAAAATAGACGCCATTTTTTTTAAATTTAATGACATTATATAATATCCGTGTGTTATATTTAGACTGCAATTTTTATTTTTGTGTAGAAAATTTCTATTATGGATGAGATATTTTTACATTTTATATTATTAACATATAAAAAAAGCTATTTTTTTAAGGCAAGAAAAAAATATATATATATAATTAATAGGATACCATTTCAGCATATTTTAATTTTTACTTTTTAGCACACACTTTATAGGAGTAATAAATAAAATAATTGACAAATTCCTTTTATAAAATTCAATTAAATATATTTTAAAAAATAATTAAATAAAAAGAAGAAAGTTAGACAGATACGAAAAATAGGCATATCCTGGTCGCTCTGAGTATTTTAGTTGGGCAGAAGCATATGTAATCTTTTGTATTTATATATTTTTTTAGCCTCTCTCTCTCTCTCTCTCTCTCTCTCTCTTTCTCTCTCAAAACTAATCTCTCTTTCTTAATCTATCATTCGAATTTTACTTTATTCTTTTAAAATATGCTCGTTTGAGCTGTCAGTATACACTCGTGAACAGAACTTAAGAAAAACGTCGTTTTTTTTTAAGGATACAGAAGCAATTTTGTTCACACTTGGTTATCTCGTTTCTTCAATAAAGTTCACTGTAATATCTTTCAGAGTTATTGTCTGAATCCTGATATACATGTAAAAAGGTACAACATCCTTAAGTTTTGTTCACACTTGTTTATCTTGTGTGTCTTCAATAAAGGTCACTGTAATATCTTTCAGAGTTATTGTCTCAATCCCGATATACGTGTTAAAAATTACAACTTCCTTAAGTTTTGTCTATGAGTGTAATGCTGTCTTTTTCTTACGTTTTCACATGTTTTAGCGTATTTATGCATATATGGCTTTAACCATTTCTTGATTTCCGAGGAATCTTCTTCAGCCTTTGTGGTTGTTGAGGTACAGTTTGCACTACGTTGATTGGCTATTCTTGATTTATTCTGAAATTGGGTTGGTCAATATTATGGAATAAACCCTCTATAGCCAAGGTTTAGTTTATATTTATTCCTTTAGATGGCGCTCTCTGCCATTTAAAATGATCATTTGAGCGGTAGGATATGTACTTTATCTATCAATCTATATGATATCTGTCTGTCGGCGATGTACGGTTTCAATTCGGAAACGGTTGGAAGGCTTGGAATTTTTGAGCGATTATTCATGACCTCAAAGGATGAAGAACCCCAAAATTTACGATAATCTTGACGTATGCACGGTGGGTTCTATGGCCACTGAACATGCGTCGGACCTGGATTATCTTGTTGGGTTGTGCTGCCTGGAGTATAGGATTTTTGAGCGATTATGCATGACCTCAAAGGATGAAGTAACCCTAAATTTACGCTAATCTTGACGTATGAACGGTGGAATCTATGGCCACTGGACATGCGTCGGACCTGGATGCTCTT
Organism: Cordylochernes scorpioides; assembly: GCA_030710605.1. Lineage (NCBI taxonomy): Eukaryota > Metazoa > Arthropoda > Arachnida > Pseudoscorpiones > Chernetidae > Cordylochernes > Cordylochernes scorpioides. The sequence goes on along the minus strand of CP092879.1, from coordinate 75,874,541 downwards.
GTTGGGTTGTGCTGCCTGGAGTATAGGATTTTTTGAGCGATTATGCATGACCTGAAAAGATTGAGAAACCCAAAATTTACGCTAACCTTGACGTATGCACGGTTGAATTTATGGCCACTGGACATGCGTCAGACCTGGATACTCTTGTTGGGTTGTGCTGCCTGGAGTATAGAATTTTTGGAGCGATTATGCATGACTCAAAGAATGAAAATGCCCTAAATTTACGCTAATCTTGACGTATGCACGGATGGCAACTGGACATCGTCGGACCTGGATGCTCTTGTTGGGTTGTGCTGCCTGGAGTATAGGATTTTTTGAGCGATTATTCATGACCTCAAAAGATTGAGAAACCCTAAATTTACGCTAACCTTGACGTATGCACGGATGGCAACTGGACATCGTCGGACCTGGATGCTGTTGTTGGGTTCTGTGCTGCCTGGAGTATAGGATTTTTGGAGCGATTATTCATGACCTCAAAAGATTGAGAAACCCAAAATTTACGCTAACCTTGACGTATGCACGGATGGCAACTGGACATCGTCGGACCTGGATGCTGTTGTTGGGTTCTGTGCTGCCTGGAGTATAGGATTTTTGGAGCGATTATTCATGACCTCAAAAGATTGAGAAACCCAAAATTTACGCTAACCTTGACGTATCCACGGATGGCAACTGGACATCGTCGAACCTGGATGCTGTTGTTGTGTTCTGTGTTGCCTGGAGTATAGGAGCTCTATCTATTCTTCCTTCCTGCGGTTAATCTGTATAAGACTGGTATTCTTAATAAAGCTATATGTGTATGTGTGTGTGAAACCCAAAATTTCAGGTTTCTAGCTCAAATTTACAAGCCAAAATTTGTCCAAACCAATCATTTTTACAGATGGATTAGAGGTGCAATGCGCGCGCTTCCCGCGGCTATCCGCTCCAGCAGTTTACCAAGCTAACCTATTTATGATGGGAGTATTTTGATTTTCTAATTCTGCCAAGTCCATCTAGAAACAGACTACACCCCCCTCAACCACTATGTATGGGACGTTGTTGAGATATCAAAACTCCACACGGTCTGTCAAATAGTAATTCACATATTGATGATCTAAATCGACAAAACTGTAGCCATCAAGCCCTGTTATTGCGATTTCACCGCCACTCTGTGTTGTGACGACGATCTAAGTTCTATAGAGGGAGTCGCTCACCTCTATTCTTGGTCGGCGGGGTTGAAGGTTCAAAATTGTGGTGTCGCTGCTTATAGCACTTTTAAAATATACTACGAAAATTATATTTATTATGAATTAAGGAAAAATAGTAAAGGATTATTTAATTAATTATATATTTAAATATTTACACTAAAAGAATCGGGAATCAGGGCAAATCTTCCCGTTCGAAAGTTGTTTACAGGTTCTTCTGTTATAGTTTTTCTCATTCCAGCCGCTGCATCCCCGTAGCCCCCTCCGTCGGCCTCCCATTGGCTGCTTCGAACTCCTTCTTTTCCAACACCTGTGCTTCCTTTAGCAATTGCCTTGAGTCTGTTGCAGTAATAATAGATGTTACATTGAATAAATGAAAACTACACCATTTAAATTCTATTGTTATAATTTTCTGATTTCAATATACAGTTAAACCTGTCTATAGCGCCCCCTCTAAATAGCTCCTCCCTCTCTATAGCGCCCGATTTTAAATACGTAGTACGATGCGATTTACATTAAAAGTGACCTGTCTATAGCACCCCATCTCTATAGCACCCTATTTTGGTGAGTCCCAAGAGGGGGAACGTTATAGACAGGTTTAACTGTATTCACTTTTTTTTTTCTTACAAAAAATATAAGTTCCCTTTTAGTTTACCAGCTACACCTCGCATTTTATCAGATGTGTCAATAAAAGAAGTCGGTGGCCGGCAATATAAACCGTCGGTTTCTTACAGCCATGAACCGGGATCGGATCCCGTATTGGACCCTTTTTTTTATATGTGTGAAGAACCTGTACATATTATTCACTGTAAATAACATAAACTATTTATTTATTTTTATTTAACAATTGCAGAGTACACGCTATATCCACAATTCGGATATTTGCGTGTGAAATATATACATTTGAATGAAAAACAAAAAGAAAAAGTAGTTTAAAGGGATATATACATATTTACATATCAGTATGCAAATTGACTACATTAATAGTCACTTATTTAGTTAAGTACATTCTGCAGAATTTGTTGAATCTTTGGTGTATGTCCTTAGTGTAGACCAGATGTTGCATATTTTTTATGGGAAGTTGATTTAGTTCCCTAAGGTCAGCGGGCAGTCAGTTAATAAGTGTCTGGGGTTCTGTTCTTCGCCTCCACACCAGCATCCAGGTGATTCAGCTTTGCCAATTTTAAACAGGTATGAGTTGAAGTCGCCATGTCCAGTGAAGAATTGCACTTTATAGAAGTTAGGTTTGATATAATTAGGAATAACATGAACTAGGTGTTGCTCTTTTGAGTGTTACCTAATAAAGTTAATTTTGAAACAGGAAATGTATCAATATATATGTACAGTAGAACTTCTCTGACCCAAGTTCAACTGACCCAGTTGATAGACCTCAGCAATGGTCCCACCACTCCAGGGATATGGAGGAGCTGCGTCTGTACTCATGTTAGAGTCGGCAGCAAAGGCTTCCATGTTAGGAACGGCCTCAAATTACAGTCAGACACTCACCAAAGTGTGCCTGGTTCATGGTGCCATGATCAACGAAAGCTGCACTCCTATACCCCATTCCATAAGATGGAATTCGTGTAATCTTTACACAAGGGGATAAGAAACAACAACAATAGAACTTTTCTGTAAAAGACAGAGTCAAAATATTCTTTTGAGAGGTATCCTCTTACCAGAGGGCCAATTTACTAGAAAAAAAAGGTAATTTTTGGCAATGAAAACGGTCTTTTATAGAGAGGTACCCTCAAATGGGAGTGTCCTCTAATGGAAATTCTAATGTATATTTCAGGATTATAACTTTGCATTCGTGTATTTGATTGAGAATCAAATTCCAAATGATTATGGAGACAGAGATGAGACAGCCAGGTTAGACATAACATTATATTTCAGTAGGTAATATCTCAATGGTGATTTTTTTTTCCTTTTAAACTGGAGTCCAATAAATTTCTTCAAACTACAGTATAACTACCTCCCTGTAAAGGACAACACCTAACTAAAACTAAAAGGGAAAATATAAGAAGAAAAAAAAAGTGAATACAGTTAAACCTGTCTATAGCATTCCCTCTTGGGACTCAACAAAATAGGGTGCTATAGAGAGGGGGTGCTATAGACAGGTCACTTTTAATGTAAATCGCATCGTACTACGTATTTAAAATCGGGCGCTATAGAGAGGGAGGCGCTATAGACAGGTTTAACTGTATATTGAAATCAGAAATGTGTCCTTTAGGGAGAGGTGTCCTCTTACCAGAGAGTTGCTAAATAGTATAAAAATGGTAATTTTGTAAATGAAAACTGTCCTTTGTGGAAAGGTGTCTTTTAGCAGGAGTGTCCTCTCATGGAGGTTCTACTGTACAAGTCCAGGCAAACAGGGGGATTTGGGATAGTGGGACAAGTCAGTTTGACATGATTCAGTCCGTATGTCTTTCAGGTTTTTTTTTTTTTATGCTTATCCCTAGTACTTTTTAGATAAAAGTAACGTCTAAGAATATCTTTTAATTAAACGTTTTTTGAGCTTTTGGGATAACGCTCTTATCCCGAAAGCTCGAAAAACGTTATACGTTATTAAAAGATATTCATTCTTAGACGTTGACTTTATCTAAAATTGCTAGTAAAGGATTATATTCTAAAATTATCCCTAGTACACATTGTACAGGCCATGATAATCATGGTAGGTAGAAGTTGGCGACCGCTTTTACTGTAAGTACGCCACATGTCTATACATGTGAAAGCAGTTCGACTTTGCACTTGCAAATGTGCCAGAGCCCCGTTTGGTTACTTGTACTTGCTGATGGAGGTTGGACTTTTGCAAGAATTAGGGGCCATTGTAGCATAGGGTCTTGAGTTGACATCAGCAGTGACCATATTGCTGGACTCCCCTGGTCCAGCCTCTCTCTTGATATGCACCTACATGTGATCCCACCTAGTCTGGAGAGTTTGAAGTACATTTTTTAACTCTAAAATAATTGAATGGCTTTGAATTCTATCTCAAATTAAATAAATAGAAGAGACTTGTCCAAACCCTGTGGGGTATTGGCATGGTGGTGTGATTCCCATCCAGAAAATACAAGCATTGCTGAGAAATCGGCGAAAGAAATTTCTGGCATGGAAATTGATATGTTTTTTAAAATTATTATCCCTAGTACACATGGTACAGGCCATGATAATCATGGTGGGTAGAAGTTGGTGACTACTTTTACTATATGTGCACCACATGTTTATACATGTGAAAGCAGTTTAAATTTTGCACCTACAAATGTGTCAGAGCTCCGTTTTGGTAACTGAAATTGAATATGATTGAAATTGATATGTTTTTTTTTTTCTTGTCCCAGGTCTGGAGTATAGACCAGATCCTGAAGGCCTCTTTATCGTCTCGATGACCACAGCTGGGTCGGTGTAGATGTCTGTTCGGCAATGCCCGATGTGATGTGTTCTGGGCTCACTGGAGAATCCTGACATTTGGTGCAATTCGGAAAGGTTTTGGATCCACTTGTGAAAATCATTGGATGTAGATGGACATATATGTAAAAATGACAAATATGCAAATTTGACTTCTTTAATAAAAGGTAGTGAAAACCAACAAACCATTATTGGGCTGAGATTTTAGAAGAGGATGCCTCAGAAAACGATGATCACATGAAACGCAAGAAGAGGAAGCTCTCGCTTTCCCTTGAACAAGCACATCTCGCCACACCACCCAGGACAGGGTATCCAGGCCATCTCAACCACCGAGGAAGTATGCTGTGACACAGCTGAAAAACAACAAACAGCAGCAGGCCCTGAGCAAGTCCAAGTCAACTCCAGCCACCTTTGACCTGTGCTGCTTTGTGGAATGGCACTCTGCTCCAGTAGACTACATCAAGGCCCCGGAGGAAAAACTTGGAAAATCTTAGGTGTTTCAAATAATGAAGATGTCAGGCCAGGTACTGGTCAGATTAGCCAGCGTCAATCTGGTGGGGCAGCTAGTTGAAGAAGACCTCACAATTGGAACTACACTCCTGAAAGCCTTTCCCAAAAGGAAACATGCTGAGAAGATAGCGATTGGGAACCTTCCAATTTACCATTTATATAGTCCAGTAAAAAGGCAGAGATACCAGAAAGCTTGAGATTGCATTAATAACAAGAAACTTATCCCCAGAAACCTGTGTTGTATTATTTTAATACAGTACAACTACCTCCCTGTAAAGGACAACACCTAATTGTAGAGCCTAAGTGTCCTTTGTAGAGATGTCTTCCTCTCATGGAGGTTGCTCTACTGTATTGGTGATGAGAAAACTGTCCTTTGTAGAGGTGTTCTCTAATGGAAGTGTCCTTTCATGGAGGTTGTTCTACTGTATTGGTGATGGAAACTGTCATTTGTAGAGAGGTGTCCTCTAGCAGGAGTGTCCTCTCATGGAGGTTGTTCTACTGTATTAGTGATGGAAACTGTCCTTTGTAGAGAGATGTCCTCTCATGGAGGTTGTTCTACTGTATTGGTGATGAAAACTGTCCTTTATAGAGAGGTGTCCTCAAGCAGGAGTGTCCTCTCATGGAGGTTGTTCTACTGTATTGGTGATGAAAACTGTCCTTTATAGAGAGGTGTCCTCAAGCAGGAGTGTCCTCTCATGGAGGTTGTTCTACTGTATTGGTGATGAAAACTGTCCTTTGTAGAGAGATGTCCTCTCATGGAGGTTGTTCTACTGTATTGGTGATGGAAACTGTCCTTTGTAGAGAAGTGTCCTCTAGCAGGAGTGTCCTCTCATGGAGGTTGTTCTACTGTATTGGTGATGGAAACTGTTATTTGTAGAGAGTTGTCCTCTAACAGGAGTGTCCTCTCATGGAGGTTGTTCTACTGTATTGGTGATGGAAACTGTCATTTGTAGAGAGGTGTCCTCTAGCAGGAGTGTCCTCTCATGGAGGTTGTTCTACTGTATTGGTGATGAAAACTGTCCTTTGTAGAGAGATGTCCTCTCATGGAGGTTGTTCTACTGTATTGGTGATGGAAACTGTCCTTTGTAGAGAAGTGTCCTCTAGCAGGAGTGTCCTCTCATGGAGGTTGTTCTACTGTATTGGTGATGGAAACTGTTATTTGTAGAGAGTTGTCCTCTAACAGGAGTGTCCTCTCATGGAGGTTGTTCTACTGTATTGGTGATGGAAACTGTCATTTGTAGAGAGGTGTCCTCTAGCAGGAGTGTCCTCTCTTGGAGGTTGTTCTACTGTATTGGTGATGGAAACTGTCATTTGTAGAGAGGTGTCCTCTAGCAGGAGTGTCCTCTTATGGAGGTTGTTCTATTGTATTGGTGATGGAAACTGTCATTTATAGAGAGGTGTCCTCTAACAGGAGTGTCCTCTCATGGAGTTTGTTCTGCTGTATTGGTGATGGAAACTGTCATTTATAGAGAGGTGTCCTCTAGCAGGAGTGTCCTCTCATGGAGGTTGTTCTAGTGTATTACTGTTGTAAAAACAAATGATAACAAGAACTAACAAAGGAGAGAGAGAGTGTGATAACACAACCAAGTCTACATAGTTAACTCTCTATTTATTGTTGTGATGATGTTGTGAACTATTTGACGGCCAGGTTGAGGTGTGGGGAAGACTCCAGGACAGACTTGATGTGTTTCATCCTGTTGGATTCTTGCTGGTTGGCCCACAGGTGGTAGAGCTGAACCTGCTCCTTGGACTCCTTCAGCTTCTGGTAGATTAGCTCTTTGGTGAGGAGTCCGTTCTCTGAGGTGAATCCGGCCATCTGGCATCACACAATGTACAGTGGTATCATATAATGGCATCGCTGGAAGCTACATTCTCCCTGTCCAAGGTTTTACTGTAGAGGCTTTTTTTGTGATATGTGTATATGAAAATTAGAATCTACCTTGGTAGATTGAACTGATGAAACCACTGGGAGAGTTCGCCACTAATGAGCCAGGCCCTCCCATTAATTTTTCCATTGCAGTAAGGGCAGTAGAAATTGTTTTATTTCAAAAAGAATCTTACGCGTTTATAATAGTTTCTAATTTTCATAACAGATGGCGCGCTAGTGCATCGTAATATGTGTATATATTTAAAATCTAAAGAGTCAAAGGTCACCTCTCCCGTCAAAATAGACATCAAAACCAGACACCATCTATTGACTGTCACCGAAAACTAGCGGCCTTGGTCGGTGACAAAGCCACAACACCAGCTTTGGCAATCTAAAAAGCGTCCACCTAAAGACCATGGTTTCAAGCTAATGGTCCTTGTCAGGTGGACTTTATTCCATGAGATCCACACAGGATCTAATGGAATCTTGACAATCTGTCAAAAAGGTGTTTAGCTGACTAAGCCGCTAGTGGCAGATACCTAGAATCCCAGCTAATATGTAAACAAAGTCTGACGTACTTAGGACATATAGAAAGAGCAAATGGTTTATAAAAGATGTTGATGTTAGGAAAAAATTGAAGTAAGAGAAGAAGACCTGCAATGAGCTAACTAGAAAGGGTAAAGAAAGCTATTAGAAGGTCACTAGATGAGAGTGATGGCCACTAGCAGATCAAATAGAGTACCATAGTACCATCCATAGCCACCAAAAGTCAACTTAGATGCTATTTTTTTTTATTATTATCCCTAGTACACGTGGTACAGGCCATGATACTCATGGTGGGTAGTTAGCCACTGCTTTTACTATAAGTGTACCACATGTCTACACATGTGAAAAGCAGTTCGACTTTGCACTTACAAATGTGCCAGAGCCCCATTTGGTTACTTGCACTTGCTGGTGGGGTTGGACTTTTGCAAGAATCGGGGGCCATTGGAGCATTTTTTTGGCTACCAACATGAAGGAAGAGAGGAAGACCTTCAATGAGCTGGCTAAAAAGGGTCAAGAAATCTAACAGAAGATCACTAACAGATCAAATAGAGTACCATCCATAGAGTCACCAAATGTCAACCTAGACACTAACAGCAGTAGGAGTCTATTCTATCATCTCCCCCCCCCCCCCCCTCTTTTTTTTTCCCTTAAGTTTTCCTTAGTTTTCACAACACAGTCAGCAAACTGTGTGAAGCAGATGTGTCCTTAAGTGTCCCCTTATGTGTCCTCCTCAACAGGAGGAAGAAACAATCTTTCTCTTGACTACCAGATCTTATGAAAACCTTCCTTCATAGTTTCCACCAAGAATAAACCTTCAAGTACAACAACAACAACAAAAAGCCTTTATTTAGGGTCACCGACCCTATAAAGGATTCACCAGAGGTATGCATAAGAACAAAGCAGTGAGACAAAGGAAACAACGATATAGACAGAAGAAAAAAAAAAAAAACAAGAAAGAGAAAGAGGGAAGCAAGAAAAACAACACAAAAAGAGTAGCAGTAAGAAAGTGAGGAGTGAGTGTCACTTGGCCTTCTTCTGAGATATGGACTTGTGGAAACCATAAAACGCCGTAGCAATATATTTATTCTGGGTCACATTGTCAATTATTGATGGAAGTGAAGCACAGAGTTGCCCAGTTTTGAGCATACCTTCAAGTACACCCTAGAAGCAGATGGCCTCCCAAACCTTCTGGTCCATAAGCCGGACCTTCAAGTACAGATTATATATAAGCAGAATACAATAGTTGTATTATGATGCACTAGCGCACCATCTGTTATGAAAATTCAAAACTATTTTAGACCTGTATGATTCTTTTTTGAAATTAAACAATTTATACTGCCCTTACTGCAATGGATTAATTTTTTTCATTGCAGTAAGTGCAGTAGAAATTGTTTAATTTCAAAAAGAATCTTACGGGTCTAAAATAGTTTAGAATTTTCAAAATAGTTGTATGCTTAGATTTTGTGGGATTAATAAGGCCACCAAGCTTCACCACTGATAAGCCAAGCCATTCCTAATTCTTTTTCTTATTCAGTTCGCTACTTGTAGAAAATTTTGTCCTTTTATTTTACAAGGTAAAAGGACCAAATCCAAATAAATAAATAGTGTGTGACGTTTCAGTAATAGCGTTGTTACTATCTTCAGACAAAAGTACTGAATGAGAAATTTTACCATAGCATGCTTTCTCATTCAGTACTTTTGTCTGAAGATGGTAACAACGCTGTTACTGAAACGTCACACCCTATTTGTTTATTTGGATTTGGTCTTATTACCTTGTTTTATAATCTATAATCCAAATTGTGCCTTATCAGTCCTTTTATTTTTAAAAAAAGATGAATGACCTTTAACCAAAAAAACAAGGAAGGCTTCTGCAGCAACAACTCACCTGCCAGGAGAGAACCATCTTGGCGATCTCTCTGCCTGAGAAGCCTTCAGTTTTCTGGGCGATGTCCCGGCACATTTCACCAAAGTCAAACTGGTCCACTTTCACCTTGCTCTTGCCCTCGTGGAAAGGCTGCAGGACAAATTCATCGAAGTAATGGCGGACAAGACGCTCGCGTTCCTCCAGAGCTGGCAGGCCAAACTCCAGAGTGATGTCCATGCGGTTGTGGAAGGCAGAGTCCAGCTCGTCGGCCATGTTGGTGGCCACCACCAGCATCATCCTACGTCACATCACGGCGAATGTGACCACACCGAGGTCAACATCAGGTCCCATGGTTCCCATCCTACCAATGGCTCTCACCACAAAATAAAATTTTTGGTCATGCCTGACCTTTGTTGATTTTTTTTTTTTGCTTATCCCTAGTACATGTAGTACAGGCCATGATAATCATGTTGTTATTTCTTATCCCCTTGTGTAAAGATTACACGAATTCCATGAGTTCATGCTCCTTGAGCTGATCTCATGGAATGGGGTGTAGGGATGCAGCTTTTGTTGATCATGGCACCATGATCCAGGCCTACTTTGGCATTTGGTGCACTTACAGTAAAAGCAGTCACCTACTTTCTACCCACCATGATTATCATGGCCTGTACTACATGTACTAAGGATAATGTACATCACATGTACATGTACTAAGGAATTCGTGTAATCTGTTGTTGTTGTTTCTTATCCCCTTGTGTAAAGATTACACGAATTCCATGAGTTCATGCTCCGCGAGCTGTTTTATGATGAGCAGCGGCCTCTCCCAAAGGTCCTGTTTAGTGCATCTAATGCAAGCCAAAATGTGTTCTGGAGCTGCAGGTACCAAACTACATTTTTATTTTCTATCTTCAATGGCTTGAGATGGCCTGTTCTAAATCTTGTTAGTGTTGTTTGATGCGGTCTATTTCTGATGTTCAGAGCTCCTCCTGGGTTCACTCCACTGTACCAACTGTGCTTAGGTGGGATCCTCCAGTTCTTATTTATTTTTGTTTTGGCTATTGTTTCTATTTATTTCTTTAAAAGTAAGTTTATTTTTCTGTGGCAAGGGTTCTTTTGTACCTTTTTTCGCTAGCACATCAGCAGCTTCATTGCCTTCAATGCCAACGTGTGAGGGTATCCATTGAAGGTGAATTTTTGAGGTTTTTGAGAGTTTTTGGAGATAACCAATTATTTACTAAGAGAACAACTTGATTAAAGATACTCTTCCCTCATCAAGTTGTTCTCTTAGTAAATATTAGTGAAGGGATTATTGTTTCAACATAACCAATTATGTTCCTGCTTACTTTGTCTCTGAGTTCCCCTGTGTGACTCAAGTGTTGTATGGCACTTCTACTATCAGTAAGAATCCAGATATCTTGATAATTAGTATTTCTGATGGATTTTAAGGCTTCATAGATGGCTATAAGTTCTGATCTGAAGACTGAGCAAAAATCTGGGTTTCTTCTGTTCATTTTCTCAATGCCATTTGTGGTTTTGATGAGACAGCCACTGCCAGTGTGTCCTAGCTCGTCTCTGCTACCATCGGTATAGATAGTTATTGCATTTTTAGGAATGTTATTAATTATTTCTAATGATAATTGTTTTAAGTATTCTGGATTTTGGTATTGTTTGTTGGTGGGTTCATTTAAAGTGGCATTAAAAATAACATTTTGTAGTGGTTTGCATGGAGAAATTTTTTCTGCTAAATAATTTTTTTTCCACTTTATATTTTAAAAATTCATTTCTTTTGGCCAGGTGGAGAGGGCCTTCTTTTTTGAGTCTTAAATTGGATTCCCAATTTCCATAACTCTTGATTTTGTTTATATATTTTGGCAGATTGTAGCTTCTTCTATCCTTTAAGGGCATAATGTCTGCCTCGTAAAGTACAATATCATTAGGGCAGGTATTTCGAAGACCTGTAATAATTCTAGCTGCACTTAGTTGTATCCTTTCCAGTGATTTTAGATTTGTTTCAGATGCTGTACCATAGATTTGATATCCATATTCCAGGATAGGTCTAATTAGAAATGTGTAAGTTAATTTTAGTGTGGTTGCATCGGCTCCCCACTCTCTTCCTGAAATATATTTCAGGATTTTTAGTCGATCTCTTCCTTTTCTAATAACTTCTTCAATATGTTTACTGGAGTTAATTTCTGGATCCAGGGTGTAGCCAAGATATTTAGGATGTTTATTATATTGCAATTGTTGTTCTTTCAGAATAATTTTTGGTCTTATTTTGTATAGTTTCTTATCTGTAATAAAAAGACAGGTTTCAGATTTTTGGGGGTTAAATTCTAATTTATGTTTATTGGCAAATTTTTCTAGGTGGCTAAGAGACTTGTTCAAATCCCTTTCAGCTTTTTTCCAGTTAGTATTGCTGCTCCATAGAATAATGTCATCAGCGAAAAGTCCAATATTGGTTTTATGTGAAATTTTTTCTTCTATGCCTGCAATAAATAGGGTGAAGAGAGTTGGGCTAAGGACTGATCGTTGTGGTAATCCTTGGTACAATTTGAAGGTTTTAGATAGAGTGCCATTATATTTGACCCTGATGTATCTATTTTTAAGGAAATCATTTATCCAAGTGATAGCTTTTCCATCAATTTGGAAATGTTTGTATAATTTTGTAATTAACTTGTTTTTCCATACCTTATCAAAAGCTTGTGTAAGGTATAAAAAAGCAGCTATTGTGTGGTTAGTTGGTTTTCTGTTTTGTGCATCTTTTACCTTTTGTGTGAAAAATAAGAGTTGGTCTATTGTCCCATGTCCTTTCCTAAATCCATATTGTTCTTTTGGTAAGAGATTTCTTGTGTCGAGGTGGTAGGTGAGTCGTCTGAGTATAATTTTTTCCATTAATTTGCAGCAAATATTTGTGAGGGAGATAGGTCGGTAGTTTTTTGGGTCATCAGCAGATTTGTCAAGTTTTTTTATAGGAATTATTGTTGCAGTTTTCTAGTCTTGAGGCAATTTTCCAGTTTTCCAGGAGATATTGAAAATATCAAGAAGTTTTTCTTTGCCATTTTTGCCCAAGTTTGATATCATTTGGCCATGAATTCCATCTGGCCCAGGAGTCTTGTTCAGGTCAGTGTTTTCTAATGCATAATCTAGCTCTTTCATATTGATTTTTTAATGGAAAATATTATGAGTGCTAGTAACATTTTTACAGTCATGGATAATCTTTCGGGCCTTTTTTTCAACTTTCTTATCTTTTATTTCAAATTTTATTTTACTACTTATTTGATATGAATTACCTAAAATATTAGCAGCATTTTTGTCATTAGTTGCTGGGGTACCATCTGTATTCTTAATCATATTTGTGTTTTCAGTTTGTGGCTGGGCTCTGTCAATTTGTTTTGCCAAATGCCAAAGTTTTGTATTTGGGTTTCTTGGGTTCAGGTTTTCACAAGTTTGTTTCCATTTTTCCCTTTTCATATTTACGTATAATCTTTTTATTTTTGCATTCACAATGTTCAGTTCAGTTCTACAATTTGTTTGGTTTTGGGTGCACTTTTTTTGTAGTTCATTTCTTTTAGTTATAAGTGTTTGAATATCTTTTGCCTGGTGTGTATAATTTGGAATCCATTTCTTAATATTACCTCTTGGTATTGAAACTTTGGCTGCTTTAATAATGGTGTTTTTGAAAGATATCCAATTTTGTTCCAGATCTTTTATTCTAGTGGGTGCTTTTCTAAAGTCTTCATTGGTGTTTTGCTGGTAAAGATTCCAATTAGCCTTTTTGAAGTTCCAGAATTTTTCTTTAATTGAGCTGGTTTTGGTCTTGGTGCTAATTTCTATCAAAATAGGCAAATGATCACTTCCAATACTTTTTAATATTTGCCATTTGCATTTGTGGAAAATGTCAGGACTGGAGAAACTTATATCAAGGGCTTGTGCGGTATTATAACTGTAGGAATGGTGGGTAGGATTCCCATCATTTAAGCACATGAAGGCATTGTCATCAAATAAGTTTGAAAGTATTTTGCCTCTTGGGTTTGGCGTGGAACATCCCCATAGTTGATGTTTGGCATTAAGGTCACCTACAATAATAGTGTTGTCTGTAAGAAATTGAGCCATTGTTCCATCATCAATAAGTTTATTGTTTGGTGGGTGATACATATTGAATATGTTGATGGTTTTGTTTTGATTGAGGTAGACTTTGATACCTTGGGCTTCGAGGTCTGATGTGTTTGGAATATTAATGGCTATGTCTTCATAGTACAAATTCTTGATTAAAAATGCAAGGCCACCTCCTTCTTTATTTCTGTCTTTTCTGAGGATATTGTAGTTTTTATATTTGAGATTGTACTTTTCATTTAATTTGGTTTCCTGTAGGGCTATAATTTGTATCTTCCGTTTTTCAGCTATTTCCATTATTTCTTCTAGTTTTATTTTTGTTGCTGTTGAGCACAATCCATTTATGTTGCACTGCAGAATGCTCAATTGCTTGGAAGTTGCAAAGTGTGAAGTTTGTGGAGACTGTATAATACTTATCGGACAGAACCCCCTACCTAAGTCCTGAACGCGCCCCTGTTTATTCTGCGCGACGGGCGATGCAGCATGCAAATCAACATCTGATCTCATGGAATGGGGTATAGGGGTGCAGCTTTCGTTGATCATGGTACCATGATCCAGGCACACTTTGGTGAAAGTCTGACTTTGCCTGTAGTTTGAGGCCGTTCCTAACATGGAAGCAGACGCCTTTGCTGCCGACTCTAACATGAGTACAGACACAGCTCCTCCGTATCCCTGGAGTGGGACCCTTGCTGAGGTCCATCAACCGGGTCAGTTGAAGTCAGGATTTTTAAAGAGGTCTACTCCTCTTCTAACAATGCTGCTGTTGGTCCGCGACTGCTTATTTGTCAGAGTTATTCTGCTTGTTTCGCAGCTGGCCTTCATATCTGAAGGTCGTTTCCCTATCCGCCACCTGGGGACGCGCCCTATAGCAGTCAGCTCTGCCAAGGGATTCGTGTAATCTTTACACAAGGGGATAAGAAACAACAACAACAACAGGATAAGCAAAAAAAAAACCTTTGTTGTGGTTAGCATCTATCAAGTCATGTTCAACTTTTGTTGAACCATATGGACAAATAGGACGACTACAGAGATTTATTATAAATATACAAACTTTAAAAGACATATGAAATGATAAAATTGTTATATTAATTACAACAAAATAAGACCTAATCCAAATAAATAAATAAATAGTGTGCAACGTTTCGGTAACAGCATTGTTACTATCTTCGGACAAAAGTACTGATATTGTACTACAGCATGTGTTTTAAATAGTTACTGAGTACATATTAACTAGTTACACTGAGTACACAGAAACTATTTAAAACCTGCTGTGGTATAAACACAAGGTAATAAGACCAAATCCAAATAAATAAATAAATAGTATGTGACATTTCAGTAACAGCGTTGTTACCATCTTCAGACAAAAGTAACAATGCTGTTACCGAAACGTCACACACTATTTATTTATTTGGATTTGGTCTTATTACCTTGTGTTTATAATCTATAATCCAAATTGTGCCTTATCATGCTGTGGTATAATTTCTCATTCAGTACTTTTGTGGTAACAATACTGTTACCAAAATATGTCACGCACTATTTATTTGGTTTTATTACATTGAATTTAAGTCTTCTTTATTTTAATTACAATGTGTTGTGTGTATATTAATAAGTTTTAAAAAATGTAAAATTCTGGGGGGAAAATATTTACCCACTGGAAGGAAAAAAAAAAAGACAAATCTGTTTTCTCCTTACCTGTTGGAGAGGCTTCCAGTTTCTGTCAGAACTGTGTTGACAGCCGCCCGGAGATCTTCACTCATCCTCATCTGCATATTTCCCACACAGTCATTCACCTGAATACCTCCTGAATATAGCCTCATCAAAACACAGGACTCAAAACACAAGGTAATAAGACCAAATCCAAATAAATAAATAGTGTGTCATTTCGGTAACAGCGTTGTTACCATCTTCAGACAAAAGTACTGAAACAACTGGTAACAACGCTGTTACTGAAATATCACACTATTTATATATTTAGATTTGGTCTTATCACCTTGTGTTTATAATCCAAATTGTGCCTTATCACAGGACTCAAAAGTAAAAACTGTTGTTGTTGTTTCTTATCCCCCTGTGTAAAGATTACACCAATTCCATGAGTTCGAAAAGTAAAAACTGTTGTTGTTGTTTCTTATCCCCCTGTGTAAAGATTACACCAATTCCATGAGTTCAAAAGTAAAAACTTAATGTTGTTTCTTATCCCCTTGTGTAAAGATTACACCAATTCCATGAGTTCAAAAAGTAAAAACTGTTGTTGTTGTTTCTTATCCCCCTGTGTAAAGATTACACCAATTCCATGAGTTCAAAAAGTAAAAACTGTTGTTGTTGTTTCTTATCCCCCTGTGTAAAGATTACACCAATTCCATGAGTTCAAAAAGTAAAAACTGTTGTTGTTGTTTCTTATCCCCTTGTGTAAAGATTACACCAATTCCATGAGTTCAAAAAGTAAAAACTTAATGTTGTTTCTTATCCCCTTGTGTAAAGATTACACCAATTCCATGAGTTCAAAAAGTAAAAACTGTTGTTGTTGTTTCTTATCCCCCTGTGTAAAGATTACACCAATTCCATGAGTTCAAAAAGTAAAAACTGTTGTTGTTGTTTCTTATCCCCCTGTGTAAAGATTACACCAATTCCATGAGTTCAAAAAGTAAAAACTGTTGTTGTTGTTTCTTATCCCCTTGTGTAAAGATTACACCAATTCCATGAGTTCAAAAAGTAAAAACTTTTGTTGTTGTTTCTTATCCCCTTGTGTAAAGATTACACCAATTCCATGAGTTCAAAAAGTAAAAAATGGTTTGTGAAAGATGTTAATTTATCATTACAGTAGAACCTCCCTGTAAAAGACAACACCTAGTTGCAGAGCCAAAGTGTCTTTTAGGAGTAGGTGTCCTCTTAGCAGAAAGTTGTTAAATAGTAAAAATGGAAATTTTGGCAATGAAAACTGTCCTTTGTAGAGAGGTGTCCTCTCTCATGGAGGTTGTTCTACTGTATTAGTACAAATTCTTAATTTTTAAATTGCCAACAACCACTGATGAGAAAAGTCTCCTCTCAAAGCATTTTTCATCTTCCATTCAGTGGCTGTAGAAATTTTTCTCCTTTAAAAAATAATAAACAAAATAAATTAAGAAGCTGATATAGTAAGAAGTAAGAAAAACATACAAGCAGCAATCTAAACTCTTGGAAGTATTGTAGTTGTCCAACTTACGTTAGCTCTGCTGCTGAGGAAGGCATCTGCCTCATCTATGAAGAGAATCAGCCTGGAAAACAGATAAGGAGTTTGTTAAGAGAAGGAATGGTTTGCTCCTTGGTCCTATATTAAAGATTTACTTTTATTCTTTCAGTATCAATCTGCATAGTCTTTTTAAACTCTACTATTTACATATTAATGATGATATAATGAATACTATAATCAGTGATGATGTTACTCTGTTATTTACACAATTATATTAAGAATATTTATATTAACTTTGTGAATACATAACAGAGGTCAATGGGTGAAACAAGAATGAAGGAAACTTACCCTTTACGACTGGTCTTAGACCAATCTAGGACTTTGTGGATGGCTTGTACGGCATTACGGCCCAGAGGTAGGACATCCCCTCCTGACATCATGGCATAGTCCAGGCCGGAATGGAGAGCCAGTTTCTGGTACACAACCGCTTCAAAGTCAACAACCTGCTGAAAGAGACGGCCTCAAAGATATACACCTTTAAATAATTACTGTTATCAAGTGTGTAAACAAGATAGCGGAAGACAACAGTGGGGTCAGTAGAAGGATGGTCTAAACCGTTGGTTTTTGACCACTAAGACCCGGCCGGGTTCTATTCCCGCATTGGGCACTTTTTTTTCTGATAAAAAAATGCTCCAATGGCCCTCTATTCTTGCAAAAGTCTAACCCCACCAGTGAGTGCAAGTAACCAAAAGGGGCTCTGGCACATTTGTAAATGCAAAGTCGAACTACTTTTCACATGTGTAGACATGTGGTGCATTTACAGTAAAAGCAGTCGCCTACTTCTACTCACCATGATTATCATGGCTTGTACCACGTGTACTGGGATATGCACAAAAAAAGACAACAGTACTTATTTAAAACATGGCGTGGTATAATTTCTCATTCAGTACTTTTGTCTGATGATGGTAACCATGCTGTTACCAAAATGCCACTCACTATTTATTTATTTGAATTCGTGTAATCTTTACACATGGGGATAAGAAACAACAACAATTTGAATTTGATCTCTTACTACCTTGTGTTTATAATCTATTTTTTTTTTTTTGCTTATCCCTAGTACAGGCCATGATAATCATGGTGGGTAGTTAGCGACTGCTTTTTACTGTAAGCGCACCACAGGTCTATACATGTGAAAGCAGTTCGACTTTGCACTTACAAATGTGCCAGAGCCCCGTTTGGTTACTTGCACTTGCTGGTGGGGTTGGACTTTTGCAAGAATCGGGGGCCATTGGAGCATTTTTTTTTTTTTTTTTTTTTTTTTAAACAGAAAAAAGTGTCCAATGCGGGTTCGAACCCGGGTCGTAGTGGTCGTAAACCAAACGGTTTAACCAGCCTTCCACCGACCCCCCTTTTTTTATAAATTTATATATTTATAATCTATAATAATATAGAATATTAAGATCAAATTCAAATTGTTTTTTGTTGTTGTTTCTTATCCCTTTGTGTAAAGATTACACAATTTCAAATAAATAAATAGTGTGTGGCATTTTGGTAACACAGAGTGGTTACCATCATCAGACAAAAGTATATTATAATCCAAATTATACCTTATCAACTATTGATAATGTTTTCATGGTGTGTATTGGCTAAGTACCTACAAGTATCAAGGTTTTATGGCTGGCCTCCATCTTGGAAAGTAACGTTAAGAGATATCTCACACCTCATGCACAGCAAACTCTGTAAAACCTACAGTTTCCCCTAACTGTTGGTTTCCAAAATTCGGATTTGTCATTCTAGGTTGATCTAAGGGTGGTCAGAGGAAGGATGGTCTAAACCGTTGGTTTTCGACCGCTATGACCCGGGTTCGATTCCCGCATCGGGGACTTTTTTTCTGATTAAAAAAAAAAAATGCTCCAATGGCCCCCTATTCTTGCAAAGGTCCAACCCCACCAGCGAGTGCAAGTAACCAAACGAGGCTCTGGCACATTTGTAAGTGTAAAGTCAAACTGCTTTTCACATGTGTAGACATGTGGTACACTTACAGTAAAAAGCAGTCGCCTACTTCTACCCACCATGATTATCATGGCGTGTACATGTACTAGGGATAAGTAAAAAAAAAGGGTTGATCTAAGGATGGCATAACAAGTGAAAGGCCTCCTGTGTTAGTAACAGAAAACCTTGGAAAAATAAACAAGAGGATCCCACCTAAGCACAGCTGGTATTATCCTAGAAGCAAATGACCTCCCAAACTTTTAGGTCCATAAGCCGAGCACAGGTGATACAGTGGCATGAACACAGGAGGAACTCTGACCCTCAGACAGCATCAAACAACACTAACAAGATTTAGAACAGGCCATCCCAAGCCATTGAAGATAGAAAATTACAACAAAATCTACCCCTCTTGTCTAAAATGTAGCTTGGCACCTACAGCTTTAGAACACATTGGCTTGTATTAGATGTACTAAACAGGACCTTTGTGAGAGGCCTGTGTTTATCATCAAACAGCTTGAAGAGCATGGATTCATGTAATCTTTGCACAAGGGGATAAGAAACAAACCTTGGCAAAGAGGGTCTTCCCAGTCCCCGGAGGACCGTGGAGGAGTACATTACGGAACTTCCCCTTGTTCTTCCTGGTGTTGGCCGTGGCAACAGCAATCTGTCGGACTCTCTCCTCAATCTCTGGCTGCACAACACACATGTCAAATTATTTGATAAAAAAAAACATGAACAGTTTCAATCTTCTCAGTAATGTGGGGGAAGAATTTTGTTTATTTTATGAGTGAACTGTGTGTGTGATCTCCCGGACCTTCTAATTGGACGAATGTGGCCATGTTTGTACATAAAAGAAGGTTGATAAGGCACAATTTGGATTATAGATTATAAACACAAGGTAATAAGACCAAATCCAAATAAATAAATAGTGTGTGATGTTTCGGTAACAGCGTTGTTACCATCTTCAGACAAAAGTACTGAATGAGATATTTTACCACAGCATGTTTTAAAACATGCTGTGATAAAATTTCTCATTAAAACATGCTGTGGTAAAATTTCTCATTCAGTACTTTTGTCTGAAGATGGTAACAACGCTGTTACCGAAACGTCACACACTATTTATTTATTTGGATTTGGTCTTATTACCTTGTGTTTATAAAAGAAGGTTGAAACAGGATGTGTCGATTTGAGGAGTGGTGATCGTGTGAAGATGCTTAAAGCATTCTCTTTATGCTTGTCTGGTGATCTCGCATAACTATGTAACCCCGTTCCGGGGTTACATTTTCAACCTATTTTCCAATGAAGAGTGGTCGTAGCCTTGCAGAAAAGTGACATGGACCTAGAACAGTAACTTTACACACCTAAGATAGAGAACATTTCGACTGCTGTGATAGAGATGTATGTAGACATCTGAGGCTCTTCATTGGACACAGCAACAACTGTATATGGGTTGATAAGAAAATATAATCTAAGTATATATTTTTCTACATAAAGAAGCTATACCAGAGCATGGAACTTGTGAACAGGTGAAAGTAAACAAAGAGGAAAAGGACCTTAAGATGGTACCATGAGACTTACAGAGAGGATGACTCCTTTAAGAGCATCTGAAGGTTTGGCCAGGATTCTCTTGGAGGTGAGGATGGGGTGTTTGAGGAACTCCCCTGGAGAGACTCTGGAGGACTCCCGGATCAGAGCCGGCTGGAAGAGATGGGACTCCACATAGCGGGAGAGGAGCCGGGTGGAGTTCTTGCTGACGTAGATACCGGCAGCTACCAGAGTGACTGTCCCCACCAATCTGATTGGCTTGTCATAGCTGGAGAAGAAAGACTGGAAGCCACTGCCGAGCAGATTGCCGATGGAACTGATGGACTCCTGGATTGTGATCCGCTGCTGATTCACCTTCTCCCGGATCTCCATCAGAGAGATGTCAATGTTCTCTCTGCGGGCTTTGGCCTTCGCCTTGGCTTTGGCTTCCATCAGACGGGAATCTTGCTTGGCTCTTTGCTCCAGCTCATAGTCAGCCGTAGCTGCAGACATCACATATCATGTTAATTATAAGGCGATAATGTTTTTTTTTTTTTGCTTATCCTTAGTACATTTCAGTTTCTCTTAGAGCTCTAATACTGTATTGGATCATTCTGCTTATATATGCTACACTGAAGTGTGGAATCTTAGAAATGGTATTCAAGCAATCTATGGACATAAGCTTTTAGGACAGTAGAATTACATGTATGTTATGTTAACAAAAGGTCTTTTCAACAAGAAACGGAAAATTGCATTTGGATTATTTCTCAAAATATATTGTAGAAAAATATTCAAAACTTTTTAATTAATAGAGATCATTAATTTAGATATATTTTGTGCCATTCAGCATTTTTAAAAACTACCGAGACAAGATAATAAGACCAAATCCAAATAAATAGTGTGTGACATTTCAGAAACATTTAAGACTTGCTGGTGATTCTCCACCAAACTCTGCAGCGGTGGCAGAGGTGCTATGTACATTGTACATAGTACCATGCATATATGTATATAATTATCTTTTTGATATAGTGCAGACTGTGTACTTTTGCATGTATTTTATTATTACAGTAGAACTTGGATAATTCGAACTTCTTTAATTCGAAAACCTCTTTAATTCGAATATTTATCTTGGTCCCTAGAATTTCCTATATATATAATTTCCGTTTTTAATTCGAATTTTTGGATAATTCGAATTTTTTTATGGTCCCTTGGGGTTCGAATTATCCAAGTTCGACTGTATTATTATTATTACAGAAGCACGAAGTTTATCAGAGAGACTATTGTGCTATATTAGAATTATTTATATCTTTAATTATTTACACGATGAATTAGTAGTGAATTATAAATCTGTGTGCAAATAGCTATAAACTTGCCAAAGTGTTCATAAGATTGAGTATATACAGAAAGATGGCATTATGTCAAAGTAAGCAAGTACAATTTGGTTAGTCAGAGGGCAAGCCAACAAAAGATGCATGTATTGACAAGATGTCAATAAAATTATTTTAATTATCTAGGTTACCTTTACGGATGTTTTCTTGGCGTATCAAGGATTCTTCTTCTAGCCTCTTGATAGCCTCCTGGCTGGCTTTCTGGAACAAACATTGTTGCATATTGTCACACATCATTCCTTTGATAGAAAAGGTATGGTTAAGTATAACATGATATGTTGGAAACCTATTTAACATTTACTGAGTTTTCACAGTCAAATTCCCATTTACAGTGCCATTTTGGCATCATTTCTTTTATAGACTGATGATGTGTATCCAATGTGAGAAATTTGCATAGGCTATTCATCATCATACAGGGCCCTCTTCTCTAATACAGTATGGGTTTAGTTAAATATTTAGCTGCTAAATTAAGGTTGTGAGTTTGGTATCTTGTACAGAGTGTTTTGAGCTATTTTTATTATAGACTAAATTGATGGATGTGTGCCATATCCAATGGGTATAATTTGCATAGGGGGATGGGTGGAAAGGTTGGTCTAAACCGTTGGTTTTCGACCGCTATGACCAGGGTTCGATTCCCGCATTGGGCCTTTTTTTTTAATGACTTAAAAAAAATGTTCCAATGGCCCCTGATTCTTGCAAAAGTCCAACCCCACCAGCGAGTGCAAGTAACCAAACGGGGCTCTGGCACATTTGTAAGTGCAAAGTCGAACTGCTTTTCACATGTAGACATGTTTCACATGTAAAAGCAGTCACTAACTACCCACCATGATTAGCATGGCCTGTACCATGTGTACTATGGATAAGCAAAAATAAATAAATAATTTGCATATGCTCTTGATTATCATCACATAGTTCCATCTCTAATGTGGGTGGGTTAAATATCTGAGGAGCTAGAAGACTTGTACGGAATCTTGTAGAGTAGATCCTCCCGTATGAGACCACTACAGGACCTGGATATTTTGCCAGGAGGAAATACATCAATAAAAGGAAAGGTCACCTCTCCCATCAAAATAGAAGTCAAAAATAGGCGCCATCTATTGAATGTTTCCGCAAACTAGCAGCTTTAGGTCGGTGACAAAAGCCACAACACCGGCTTTGGAAAACTGAGAAGCATCTACATAGAGACCATGGTTTCAGGCTAATGGCCCTTGTCAGTCTAGGGTGGACTTTATTCCATGAGATCCACAAGGGATCTAATGGAATCTTGACAATCTGCCAAAGAGGTGTTTAGCTGGCAAAGTGGCTGGGCCAAAATATAGATGTAAATTTATCTATAAAAGGTTGACTCTCCTCTCCATTTTGATGGGAGAGGCGACCATTTATAGGCAACAGGATCTTGCACAGTAGATCCTCCTGTAAGAGACCCCTACAGGATATTCCTGTCTTCTAATGGAGGTGTTTATTCATCTGAGGTTTGATTACATCGGAACATAAGCCATTTTTTGGATTTTTACCTAATCAGTTACTTATCATATATAGGCACATTCATAGGAGTTTCCACAGTAAAAATGGCCATAGAATGAAGCCCAAGTGGTCATGGCCATAATATTCCAAAGTGATATAATAGATCCTGAGTGCAACTGTTTACCTGCATATGAAGCTGTTCCTCGTACCGCTTCCGGGCAAGTTGGTCTTGGAACTTTGACAACTGTACACACACAATTTTGTTTGAAATACATAGTGTTGTTAGTTTGTAGTTACACATAAGCAGTTTTATGATGAAAACTGTTTATTTTCATTGGTCGAGTCATTATCAGCACTATTTGGGTGTCACCTGGGTAGTTGAATAGAGATGGTGATAGCAGAAGGCCTTGGTGGCAAGAAAACCAGAAACAGTCCTCTAAAATTAAACGCCATATGGCTTCTAATCCATTAATACAGTAGAACATCCCGGTAAAGGACAACACCTAATTGCAGAGCCAAAGTATCTTTTAGAGATGTGTCCTCTTTCCGTAGAGTTGCTAAAAAATAAAAATAAAAATTTTGCAAATGAAAACTGTCCTTTGTAGAGAGGTGTCCTCTAGCATGATTGTCCTCTCATGGAGGTTCTACCGTAATAAGACCAAATCCAAATAAATAAATAGTGTGTGACATTACAGTTAACAGCGTTGTTACCATCACACTAAGGCACTGAATGATTAAAAAAATACCACAAAGCATGTTTTTTTAATAGTAGGTAATTATCTTGTTTACACACTTGAAAACAGTACTATTAAAGAACACACGCTGCGATTATTTTTCTCATTCAGTACTTTTGTCTGATTAAGGCAACAACGCTGTTACCGAAACGTCGCACACTATTTATTTGGATTTGGTCTCATTACCTTGTGTTTATAATCCATTTAGTACTTTTGTCTGATGAAGGTAACAACGCTGTTACTGAAACGTGACACACTATTTATTTATTTGGATTTAGACTTATTACCTTGTGTTTCTAATCCATAATCCAAATTGTATTTGGAAATGAAACAAACAAATATAAAATATAGGTGTGGCAACACTAACATCTATAGGGATGAAGGAACTGTAAAAGAATTTACAGAAGAAAACCAGACTAGAGTGTTACACAATAAATGGAAAACTGTATAGGTCAATCAGATCAGTGTAGCATATAGGAGCAGAATTGTCCAATTCAGTATTAGAGCTCTAAAGAAACAGTCTGGATGATTGGCAAAATTGGCGAAAATGCTGGGAGGGTTCACCACTGATGAGCCAAGCCCTCCCAATATTTTTTCATCGCAGTAAGGACAGTAGAAGTTTGTTTTATTTGTGAAAGAAACATTTGTTCTTTGAATATTTCCATTTCTTATATCTAGATGGCGCATTATTGTCGTATAATCCTTTATTTAATTAAAAAGACATATATTGGATCAAAATATAATTTATTTTACCAATATTTCAGTTGGCTGAACACCAACCCTTATCAAGGTGTTATAACATATTGATGTATGTCAAAAACAAACTCCACGCCACATAACGTCAGCAGAATTAAATTTTTAAGATATTTTCAAACTTTTAAAAATCTTAATTCTGTTGACGTTATGTGGCGCTGAGTTTGTTGTTGACACACATTAAATATGTTATAACACCTTGATAAAGGTTGGCGTTCAGCCAACTGAAATATTGGTAAAATAAATTATATTTTGATCCAATATATGCCTTTTAATTAAAGATTTATTTATGGATTGCTCTATTTTCAAAATAATCCTTTATGTACATCCTAATAAAAAGTTTATTCTAGGACTTGTTGAGGATGCGGAAGACAAATATATTGTAATTGATTGCAAATGGCTTAGCTGGTGGTCTAGATAAATTTAAATGGAATGAAAGGATGTCTGCTGTAGGGGGAACAATGTTAATAATAATAATAAAAAGAAAAAGTGGAGCTCACCTGTATGTGAGAGTGTTGTGGCAGGGGAGGCATGAGTCCCTGAGGACCAATTCTGACAGCCAACTGACTGCTGTAGCATGCAGTCTAGACTACAAGGCAACCCTACTCCAGGTCCAGAACCCCATGGACACCTTCAAGGAGGTGGCATGCTACAGGAGCTCACCACTAACCAGAAAGTGTGCGTGAGGAACTACACCAAGCCTGGTGTGGGAGCTGGAAAGTGTGGCTGAAGGAAGATTTTAAAAGGCCTATAGACCTCCTTGGCCTTCCTACGGTCTAAACTCCCCATGTGACCTGCTACACCCCGATGCCGAGAGTCTCTCAGTGAGATGTCAAGAGCCCCTCAGTGAGATGCCAAGAGTCCCTCAGTGATGGAGGCCGACCCGCTCA
Source organism: Cordylochernes scorpioides (assembly GCA_030710605.1). NCBI lineage: Eukaryota > Metazoa > Arthropoda > Arachnida > Pseudoscorpiones > Chernetidae > Cordylochernes > Cordylochernes scorpioides. Next base: position 75,849,150 of record CP092879.1, on the reverse strand, counting down.
GCAGCCTGGAGATGACCAAACAATGGATAAGCCTGTGGGCCCCCCACCACCACCAACAACCTCGGCCTTCAACTGAGAAGAGGACCCAGATCCCATCACCCATGGAGACAGGCATGAAATTGTCTTTTGCTCTTTGTTTTTTTTTTATTAAATATTTAGAGTTAAAATAAAAAAAATGAACGTAATATATATTCATTGTAAAACCGAAATAATATTAAGCATTTTTTAAAAAAAAATTTTATTAAAAGGCTCTCAGAGTTCGCTCATAGGGGGCAGCATGGTTTGAACGGTAGATGGCGCCAAAAATTTAAAAAGGAACGAGGCAGCTAACCGTACCGCCGGCCATCTTTTTTTTTTTTTTTGGTCGGTGGTTTTCCCCCTACAGTAAGTCATTCTTTCTATTACATTTATAATTTTTTTTTTGGCCACCAGTAATAGTCCTTGATAGGTTTTATGTATATATATTATTATTATTTTTTTTATTGAATATATTTCAATATTATTCCCCCTTCTTTTTTCTTACATCAATTTTGTTAATAAATTTTGTCAGATCAAATAAATGCTAGCCTATTCAATGCACAACCTTGACACCTAATGGGTACAAAATGTAATAAATATTGTGACAATTAGCTTCAAAGGTTGGCTTTCTGCAGCCAAAAAAAAAAAGGGACAGCCGGGCAATAAAATAGATAAAAACTCGTCCCAACAGACTCACATAGTTATTCCCTCTGTTGTTATGACTGTCATTTTAGATCTGTTTTGTAGAAGAGGTTTTCTTTCTTATCTCCACTCAATCATATTAGGGTATCATATTGGGGGGTTGATGGAAGGATGGTCTAAACCGTTGGTTTTTGACTGCTACGACCTGGGATCAAATCCTGCATTAGGCACTTTTTTCTAATAAAAAAAAAAATGCTCCAATGGCCCTCAATTCTTGTAAAAATCCAACCCCACCAACAAGTGCAAGTAACCAAACGCTGCTCTGGCATATTTGTAAGTGTAAAAGTCAGACTGCTTTTCACAGGTGTAGATATGTGGTGCACTTACAGTAAAAGTAGTTGCCAACCCACCATGATTATCATGGCCTGACAGTAAAAGTAGTTGTCAACCCACCATGATTATCATGGCCTGTACCACATATACTAGGGCTGGTAAAAAAAAAAAAAAAAGGGGGGGGGGGGGGGGATTAAGTAGAAGAGATGTATTTAACTAGTGCCTGCTATTATGTAACATATCACATGGGCTTACCTCTTGCTGAAGCTGGTATTGCATTTGCTGGGTTTTCCTCCTCTCATTCTCAATCACTGAAGCCTTCTCTTGATCCGACCTCTTAGCTTCCTGATCCAGCTCCTTTATCCTGGCTTCAATTTCCTTCTGCCTGTTGATTTCTTTCCTGAGGTAGAGGTTGATGGTTTCCTTGGCATTCCCTGTAGTACACCACAACAACATTTATAAATATGGATTATCACAATTTGGATTATAGATTATAATAAACACAAGGTAATAAGACCAAATACAAATAAATAAATAGTGTGTGACATTTCAGTAACAGCGTTGTTACCATCTTCAGACAAAAGTACTGAATGAGAAATTTTACCACAGCATGTTTTAATGAGAAATTTTACCACAGCATGTTTTAAAACATGTAAAATATCTCATTCAGTACTTTTGTCTGAAGATGGTAACAACGCTGTTACCGAAATGTCGCACACTATTTATTTATTTGGATTTGGTCTTATTACCTTGTATTTATAAATTCAATTGCCATCTATCGATAAAATTTGTAACAAATAAATTTACTGGAAATGTGTTTCTTTTCAATGCAATTCCATGTAATTATTGAAAAGAAAAACATTTGTTACAGCAGGGGGGGGGACCTAACATGGGGACTAATTTGATTATGGGGATCTCTGTGGCTAGGAGTTACGGACCTGGCAAGTAGTGACATGTAGAACTTGTGTGACATTACTGATTTGTACTCCATGTTAGGAGCGGCTGTACATGGCGTCTGTTCCTCATGTCAGAGGCGGCCATTTCTTTTGGAGCTAAGTCAGCCTGCCACTGAGTAGTGCTCCCAGTCTTAATGACAAAGGCAGATGCATTCTACTTCACCCAGTCATGAATGATTGACTGGAGATAAGAAAGAAGAAGACACAAGCTGAATACATACTTATGCTAGTTACCTATATCCTGGGGGTCGGTGGAAGGCTGGTTAAACCGTTTGGTTTTCGACCACTAGGACCCGGGTTCGAACCCGCATTGGACACTTTTTTCTGTTTAAAGAAAAAAAAAAATGCTCCAATGGCCCCCGATTCTTGCAAAAGTCCAACTCCACCAGCGAGTGCAAGTAACCAAACGGGGCTCTGGCATTAGTAAGTGCAAAGTCGAACTGCTTTTCACATGTGTAGACATGTGGTGCACTTACAGTAAAAGCAGTCGCTAACTACCCACCATGATTATCATGGCCTGTACCACGTGTACTAGGGATAAGCAAAAAAATAATAATAATAATTCCTATTATACAATTGCTTTAAAACAAGTGGGTCCATTACAATAATCCAAAATGTTGGGCAACGTATGGATACTCCGACTGTGTTTCATTGTCACTGAATATTCATGGCGGGAAGATTATGCTGTGTATTTGCTCTAAATACCTCTATATATGTGTGTAACAATTATTTTTTGGCAATGTGTTTCTTTTCACAATATATCATCGAATATTATCTCTACAGATGATATGAGTGAAAAGAAACACATTGCCAAAAAAATAATTGTTTAAAATTTTATCGATAGATGACAATTGAATTTATATGTATGTATATATTTGACTAGATTTTGCATATTATAGTTGATGGTAGAATATTCAGTAATTTGTATTTACATATTGACTATTGTTTATCTTAGATATTATTGTTGGGTGTTTCACCTGGTGCTTTATGCCACAACATCGCTTCTTCTGATAAGGCACAATTTGGATTATAGATTATAAACACAAGGTAATAAGACCGAATCCAAATAAATAAATAGTGTGTGACGTTTTGGTAACAATGCTGTTACTGAAACGTCACACACTATTTATTTATTTGGATTTGGTCTTATTACCTTGTGTCGCTTCTTCTGTCGTAGATCACCAGCTGTGTTGTCTCCCCTCTGCAATTCTTGGATCTCAAACAAGTTCTATTGCTTATAGTTTTAAAAAATAAAAACAGTTGCTTGAACACAGGAATCGCGTGAATCGTGCTGAGCTTTGTTTGAACCGAGGGAATCAGTTCTTCTTCTTTCTTATCTCCATTCAACAATCCTATCAGGGTATCAATCTTGTAGAGCTTGAGATGGGGTCTGCTGAGTAGAGCTCATCAATGGATGAGTCAATACAGTCAATTATATGGTTTGGGTGGTAAATCACAATTTGGATTCTAGATAAGAATACAAGAAAATAAGACATAATCCAAATAATTTATTAATGTGTGACGTTTCAGCAACAGCATTGTCACCATCATCAGACAAAAGAATAAAATGATTATGAAAATAAAAACATTTTATTCTTTTGTCTGATGATGGTGACAATGCTGTTGCCAAAATGTCACACATTATTAAATTATTTGGTCTTATTTTCTTGTATGATATGGGGTTTGGGGTTGTTGTAGGTTGACAATTAGTACATAGTGGGAAAACCTTGCAAACATTCTGGTATACCGTTATCGGTAGATGACCAGACTTAAGTCTGGAGATCAAAGATTGTTGTTCTCTTGGGAGAACAGAGGGAATGAGCTAAAGTCTTGAAGCGCCCCATCTGTTAATGGAGGTTGTAACTTTTTCTTTTCTAACCCAATACCCATGTTGCACATATATATAGGTACCTAGAGAGCCATCTCTAATTATGCAACAGAACCATGCATCCTGTTCATTACCCTAGTATTAGAAGTATAAATAAGTTTGTGCATTTTTTTTTTCGAAAATTGAAGCTTTATTGTGAAAAATTAGTAAGACATTCAATGTTCCAAGTATTGTCCATCCAATTATCCAATTATTTTATTTCCAAAGCGCTATATCCCGCAAGGGATACTTGCGCCAAACAAGGAGAAAAGTTTATTTACATAAGTTATTTACATTATTCAACGCATGAAAACATTAGAGATCCAGATTTTGTAGAAAGTTTAGAATGTATTTACAAAATTAATTGAACTTTAAATATGATTTTTTATTGGAAATCAAATCGTTAAGTTCACAAACAACTAGTTCATTCTTCATTCTATAATCTTGAAATGCTGGGCAATCGATCAGTCCATTGCTAGCCACTACTTTTTCCCATCTTTCTGGCAAATGACGGATTGGCAAAGGCTGGCTTTTTGGCCGTTATCCATTCATCATGACTAAAGTTTTATAGACATCCCACGAGTTCAGAACTTTCTGTGGAATTAAAGTAAGATGATTTTATCACAACATTCATTACTAGTGGACCTTTTTTTTTTAAATGATATAATCAAATACAGTAGAACAACCTCCATGAGAGGACACCGCGAAAGACGACACCTCACTATAAAGGACAGTTTTCATCACCAAAATGACCATGTTTACTATTTAGTAACTCTCCAGTAAGAGGACACATCTCTCTCTAAAGTACACTTTTGCTCAGCATTTGGGTGTCCTTTACAGGGAGGTTCTACTGTATATAATTAAAATAATTTTAGAAAATAGTATTGTATATATTTTAATTAAAAAATAATGTGAATTGATATCGTTGAGACTGTTTTTCCTGAATATTTCATGATCAACTTTAAGGGATGGATAAAAGTACATTTTTTTAAACAAAGATAATAAAATTACTAATTTCTCACTAACCATCAACTTGATAACTTCTATTAAAATAATAATAAGATTTGGAGATTTTGGAAACATTTTAAAATCCAAAAAATTGGAAAACACCACCTTCAAGGAAGCCACAAACTACAAATGCGGAAAAAGGAAAATAAGAAATTTAAAACCTAGACAAATTCTCCATCAATTAAGCCAGAATGATGAAAAGTGGAAAATAAGAAAAAATAAACCCACCTTGAATATCAAACAAGCCAGACTTCTCAAGAACAATATCCCCAAGGACCCAACGACATCAATATAAATTGTAAATGAACAAACCCTGTACATCCCCCACAGTATATTGTAAATATGATGATCTAGACCCGGCATAGAATCTTCGTATTTAAATTTTAAATCATACAGCCCAATAGGACACAAAATATCTAGAGTGAAAACGTTAACTAAACGAATATGGACACATTGTACTCTACAGATTTTCAAGAAAATTGAAAAACAAAATATCATCCAAAATCTAAGAAATAATGGATTTCCAATAGATTTTATATATAAACATTTATACAACCAATCCCTCCCTATAAAACAAACAATATACTGGGCAAATAGCTATCTACAATATTCACCTGCTAATGAAAGATTATCCCATGAATTGAGGAAATATGGCATAAAATGCTTATTTAGAAATTCCCGAACCATAGGCCAGATCATTAGAAACCCCATAACCAAATCCAATAATAATACAGAGTCTAGAAACAAGCAGAATGCCATATACTCCATCTCCTGCCGACAATGCAATGTCTCTTACATAGGAGAGACAACAACATTAGAAAAGGCATAAACATGAAACACAGTGACTTTCAAATTCAAGAAGAACCAACATTTCCTACCACATTACCTTCAAATATCATCATTAATCTCAACCTGAACGAACCCTGCAATAAAAAAAGAGAACAAAACCATACTTAAAAAGAAGGGCCTTGATACAATTGATTTATATGATCAGAAAAAATATTTATTAGCATACACAGATGGATCATCAGACCTTACTCTGAGTAATGGAGGGGCCGGTATTAACATAATACTCCAAGATGGAACACACATCAAAATCAAAGAAGGAGCAGGAAAGATTTCGTCAAACTTCACTTGTGAACTGACAGCTATCTGGAAAGCCCTTGATGTATGCCTGAACCAACCATCCCTGCATCAAGCAGAAGGAATCATAATATACAGCGACTCCAGATCCGCTCTAGAAGCAATTCAGAAGGGCAATACTAGAATCACGCAGAAAATACACTCATTACTTACCCAACTGGAAACATTGGAGAAGAACTGCATTCTACAATGGATTCCTGCCCATGTTGGGATCGAGGGTAATGAAATGGCAGATGAATTGGCAAAGGAAGCCAGAAAGCTGAGCCAAAGGAAAGAACAAATGTCAGTATTTGACGCTGATGCTTTGGCAAAATACAAGATAATCAAACAAAAAATAAGAAAAGATCAAATATGTGAAATAAACTGAGAGAAAACTGACAAAAACCATAACAAGACTTAAAACAAAACACCATAAAGGAATGACAATACATCCAGATGGCACAAGAACTTATAAAGCGTGCAACAATTGTCCTGGTGTGGAACTAACACCTACTCACATATTCTCATGCCCAGCAATGGCCGCAGCCTTGCAGAAAATTGACATAGACCCAGAGCAGCAGCTTTACACACCCAAGATAGTGGATATTGCTGCTGCTGTGATGGAGATGCATGGAGACATCTGAGACTCTTCTTTGGACACGACAACAACAACAACTAGCAGATCAATAGACATAAGAGTTAAAAAACATAGCCGTAATATCAGAAACCAAGATAACAAATCCTTAATATTCCAGCACGAAAATTCTACAGGTCATCAATTCAACCTACAAGATGTCACATGTCACTTCCATAGCATATTCTCCAAATACAATAGACTCATTCTAGAATCTTTAATCTCCAAAGACAATAATAGCATAAACAGAAGAATTGATCTACCCCAACAGTTCCAGCATATTCAACGCAGATGATGCCAACCCCCAACGAAACAGTACCCTCTACAACTGCCACTATTTTTATTTTTGAATTTTTAAATGTATTTCTCTGAATCTCTATTGTATCTGTAGCACGCATTTGCGGAGCCAGTGGCCTGATGAAGCGCGACCGCACGAAAGCTTGCCTCCCATACCTTAATAAAGAAACTCTGCAAATATTTTTAATTTATTTAACTCAATCATGATGATCTAGGTTGCTCTTTTTGAGCGGCACCTAATAAATTTATTTGGAACTGGGAACATTTTTATGTTATATAATAAAATTTGATATTATTAAATTTTGAATTATTTTTAATTACAAAATACACAATGTTTGAAAAGTGGTGTTTAAAATTACACTCATACAAAATATACACTTGGCCAAAAATCTCAAAATCTCCCGATGTTTTGTATTGAAATTATCTTTGCAAGTTGTTTACTATAATCTGAATAAAACACTTGGTTGCATCATATCATCTGATATCATTATTAAGAAGTGTATCAAACGATTATTACAATTATACAAACTAGAAATGTATAGAAATGAAGCATCATAAGTAGTTTGCATTTTCGTTTTCGATATTAAACAAAAATAATACAATACTTACTTGATTGATCTAGGTCTTTTGCTAGTTTTGCTGCCCTCTCTAGAGCTGTAGAATCGAATGTATATGCTTTCATTTTACCAGATTCTTCCTTCTCTGGAACTTCTTTACTCTCAACTTTTTTGTCTTCATTTTGAGAAGGTATTTCTATTGGATTTTGCCCTTGAGGCGGAGTTTGAGATCCCATACCAAAAAGCCAAGACATGATGTAAATTCAAAGATTTATCAGGAAAAATGTAATATATTAAAATATGTATGTATGTGTAGTATAAAAAAATAAACAAATCAACTACAAAGTTGTAACACCAACTTAAAACAAGAACATGTGAGAAATTGTAAAAACAAATAATGTAGCCAGATTAAAACGATAATTTTCACAGAGTGGTGGATTCATTTTTTTTTTAATATATAAATACTTTTAATTTTGTTTAACTTATATATAACCAATGAATGTACAATTTGAGGCAAAATAAATTTCAAAACAACATAAATTAAATATATATTAAAATTACACACAAAGTACGCCTTTTGTTGGAAAGTAATATTAGCAACATTGTAACAAAGTATTTATTATATCTTATATACATATTATTAATATTAAAATTTATATTATTTATATTGTGCTACTCTGTAAACTTCCCTCATTGCTTATCTTGTATCTTATAGATATGTGGATTTTGTTCTTTCCTTAAATAAATTGCTGTGTCATTCTGATGTTTGTTTTTCCTAATTTTCTTCATTACATTTGGCGGATTTCCATAATGAAATTAAAAAAAAAGTAAATGATAAATAAATTGAATTTTAAAGTTATTATGTTTATTCGCTGTCTTTTTTTTTTTTTTTTTTCTCGTAGTTGGTGATCTTCAGTCTTCGCGTCTAGGCTCCTCTGAAATCTGCCTGGTCCTAACGCCAACGTTCAAAGTGGTGTGTCATCACAGTGTGTGTGGTGTCAAATATAATAATACTCTATAGAAATATATAATACAAATATTTCAATGAATTTAAATACAGTAGAACTTGGATAATTCGAACTTCTTTAATTCGAAAACCTCTTTAATTCTAATATTTATCTTGGAATTTCCTATATATATAATTTCCGTTTTTAATTCGAATTTTTGGATAATTCGAATTTTTTATGGTCCCTTGGGGTTCGAATTATCCAAGTTCGACTGTATATATATATACACTTCTTTCTCTTTTTATGCGTTTTTTTTATGCAGTTTTGGAGTTATGCGGTGCAAGAAAAAAAAATTATTCGAATTTCGAAATTTTTTTTTTTGGTGATTCACTTTTTCTGAAAACGAATAAGAATAACAACTACAACTCTACTATTACGCAATCAATACAAAGAAAGAATTTTGTAACGTCCTGGTTGTATGTTAAGTTATCCAACAAACAGTAGAGGGGAAGTTCCAATGTCTTTTATTCCGCGCCTGCCGGTGTCTTACACAACTCGTGCAAAACCGAAATCAAAACTGAAAACCCGCCGGCGTGCCAGCTGCCGTTACAAATTTCTTTTTTCTTTTATTGACATGTTTTCTCTTGATTTGTTCTTAAAAACAAAAGAGACAAAAACAAAAATACCTCGTTAAAATTGCGTGTTTTTATGCTGCATTTTGTTTTTGTATGAAAGTAATTTAAAAAGCCTGCATATTGGAAAGCATTAGAAAATAAAACTTTGTGAAAGAAGGTTACTACCGAAAACCGGAAGATAAATTTACTCAAGTGAATTGTAAGTTTTTTTGAATAATTTTAGTGCGTAATTGTACATTAAGTTTTTTCTATAATTTTTAGTCCTCTTAAAGAAAATGTGTGACAATAATAAAAAACAAAAAGAAGTGCAATTTCGCTAGAAACCAAAATTATAATTCTCGATTGCTTGGCGAAAGGAGAAAGATCAACAGCAATAGGTAAACGTTATAATTTAGGCGAATCTACTATAAGAGCAATAAAAAAAAAACGAAGCGGCAATAAGAAGATCAGTCAGATCTGGTACAAATTTGAGTTCTAAAATTTCATCATATTCAAGAGGCACTTTAATAGAAAAAACAGAAAAGGCTCTCGTAATTTGGATTGAAGATTTAACTCAAAAAAGAATTCCGTTAGATGGACATTTAATCAAGATGAAAGCCCTTAAATTTTACAAGGAGTTAAAAGAATCAGAGCCATCTACATCTTCACGTGAAAGTAATCCACAATTCTCTGCCAGCACAGGGTGGTTAACTGGTTTTATAAAAAGACATTCTTTTCATAATCTACTTATATATTTGCCTTATTCTGTCTGTTTGTCTGAATCTCACGGATGGGATTTTTCATAACCATCGGTGGTTCAGTGGTAGAATGCTCGCCTGCCACGCGGGCGGCCCGGGTTCGATTCCCGGCCGATGCATTTTTTTTTTTTTTTTTACAATTTTTAAAACTCATTTATATATTATACAAGAATGACATCCACGGCGCCAATTTATAATTGTAACGAATAGTATTTGAATAAAAGCATTTAATCGGGTAAAACCCGGGCGTTGCCCGGGTCATTCGTATATAATAATTGTATAAACAACGAATGCAAGACAAAATCCCCGCGAATGTTTCTTTTTTTAAGGCAATTTTTTTTAAGGCAATTATCGTTATTTATCGTTAATTTTTGTTTCGATTTTATTGAAAAAAAAACGATATGGTGCCTTTAAAAAATGATCTTTATTACTATGCAGTTTTCTATTTAGTCAATATACCTAAGTTCATGTTGCAAATGTAATTATCTCTATCGATTTAGTAGGTGAAATGCAAAAAAAAAAAATCGACATGATGAAATCTTTATGAAAATTCACATTTTTATTTTTATATTTTCAAGACACACACAGTTTGGGGCGGGACGTTTCACAAGAGAGACATCCACGGCGCCAATTTATAATTGTAACGAATAGTATTTTAATTAAAACATTTTAAAAACACACAGTTTGGAACGGGACGTTTCACAAGAGTGACATCCATGGCGCCAATTTATAATTGTAACGAATAGTATTTGAATTAAAACGTTTTTAAAATATATGCGCACTCGGGTAAAACCCGGGCGTTGCCCGGGCCATTCGTCTAGTCTAAAAATAAAAGGTGAGGTGGCTTCTGCAGATGAAGAAGCTGCTAGAAAATATCCTGAAAAGTTGGCTAAAATTATTAAAGATGGAGGATATTGTGCCCATCAAATCTTCAATGCTGATGAAACAGGATTGTTTTGGAAAAAAATGCCAACCCGTACATACATTGCAAAGTCCGAAAAAAATGCCAGTGGTTTTAAAGCTGCTAAAGATCGAGTTACTTTATTGCTGTGCAGCAATGCATCTGGCGATCGAATGTTAAAACCGCTGCATGTAAATCGATCTTTAAAACCACGTGCATTAAAAGGAAAAGACTTAAATACACTGCCCGTGCATTGGATGGCAAACAAGAAGGCCTGGGTAACAACGGCTATTTTCACTGAATGGTTCAATAAATGCTTCGTACCCGAAGTAGAAAATTATATGAAAGAGATGGGTCTCGAATTTAAGATCTTATTAATTCTTGACAATGCACCAGGTCATCCAAACTTAGAACATCCAAATATAAAGGTAGTTTTTTTCCCTCCAAACACAACGAGCCTAATTCAACCATTAGATCAGGGAATTATTTCAACATTTAAAAAATATTATGTAAAATTCACTTTCCAATTCATTTTCGATAAACTGGAATCCGATACAATAACAGTTACTGAAGTTTGGAAACAATTTAATATCTTGAACTGTGTAGATCATGTTGCGTTAGCAATTGCCGAGATAAAATCATAAACTTTAAATGCATGTTGGAAAGCTGCTTGGCCTGAATGCGTATCAAAGAGAAATGAATCAAATAGAACAACAATAGTAACATCAGATATTATTTCAATTGCTAAGGAAGTAGGTGGGGAAGGTTTTGATGATTTTGGCGAGCATGATATAGAAGAATTGCTTGTGGACGAAGCCCTAAATGATGATGATATTTTGGAAAGTATGGTAGATACTACTAAAGATTTCGAAACAGTAGATAGCGAACTGGAAGATGTTACTCCACTGGACGAAAAATTACTTCGGGAAGGCCTTCAACTTTCCGGTAAATTGGAAATGTTTTTAATTCAAAATGATAATGATGTAGAACGCGCCTTAAAATTCCAACGTGATCTGAAATTTTGTATGTCTGGCTACAGAGAACTCTACAAAGAACTAGTCAAGCCATCACAGCGTTTGATTACTGACTACCTTGTCAAAGAAAAAAAAATCACTGAAGTTCCTAAAGAAGCATTACCATGTAGATCTCATGACGTAATTTTATCTTCAAGTGATGAAAGTGATCTTGCACCAATCCACAAACGGGTTCGCACATTATCAGACAGCGAATAATGATGAAAACATTCTTAATATGATTTTAAATAAAGTTTTGTTTATGTTTTTTTTTTTTTACATATTAAGTTTTGTTTTGTTATTAACACACATATGTGCCATTTATTAAAATATGATGAGAAAAAATTAAATCTTATTATTTATAAATCTTTTTTTTATGCGATTTCTGGTGCATTTTAAAACATTATTTAGGTTTTATGCGATTTTTTTAATAAATGGAACGTATCCATCATTTTACATATAAATGTATGTCTTTTTTTGTGAGATTTTTTTTAATGCGGATTCCCCTGGAACGCATCTACCGCATAAAAAAAGAACCAAGTGTATTATATTTTTAAATAATTAAAGCAATGTTATAATTTAATTGGGAATAAATCACATTATGTGTGCGCCATCTTTTGGAATAAATATGAACTATTCGTTGATTTTTTTTAAATTATGGTCAATTCTGGAATAATTAAAAATCAAAGAATAGTTTATATTTATTTCAATAGATGGCGCAAGCCATCAACTACTTTTAGTCGCACATCAAGGGATGCCTTTTTTCTTAATTTATTCACCTGATCCCAGTACAATTTCACTTTTGTAACATTTTTTCAGCAATAAATATATTAACATAAAAATCCATTCAAAATTTAAAATAAATAACAATCTGTTTTGAATGTTTTGGAGAGTTATAAAATAAAATTAATTATTATAAACTAAATAAATAATCCATCTTCACCCAGATTTTCTTCTCGAGTGAATGTTGTTTAGAAGAATATTGTTTTGATAAATGATTATGATTGAGGCTTCATGAGGATTCCAATTGAGTTATCAAAATATCATCATGTTACTATGAATAGAACTGTCAGTGGTGAGAAAGTTACTGTAATAAGGACACAGTAGACAAGTTGGTTGTAGAGACTGTTCCCAGTTACAATCACATACTACCGTGCTATGAATAGAGATGTTGGTAGTGAAAGGTAATTCCCAAGATAGTCTATTTCCTAAAAACATAGCTAACCCCAGTCATCTGTCATTTCAAGTCACGAGGAGGCTTTCAAATGGAACATAGCCTCTGATAAGAGACCACCTTCGAGAGAGAACAGGCTTAGCCATGTTCTATTGCTATGATCTCTTATGAGAGACTCTACTGTATATGTGACAATATAGTGGTAAATGTGGTGAGGAGAGAAATAATCACACGACGAGTTGTTAGAGCAATCATCCAGGTAACCAGCCGAGAGAGAGCGAGCGAGACGTTATCAGCTGAACGACTGTTTTCCCTGTGTACACAACCGGGGGGCTAACCAGGATAGTCGCCAGGTGGTGACGCCCCCCTCAGGAATGTGGCCAAAAAATGGTCGTAAGTTAGTTGTCTAAAGTGTCTCGCTTTAGCTGCCCATTTCTCTCTCGTTGGCTGTTGGTTTGTTTTATTAATCCTGGAAGAGCATATATTATGACATATACATATAAATATTCAAGTACTGTTGAATCATATATGCTGTAGTAGAGTTGCTTCTTGTGAGAGACCAAAAACAAGGCTAAATCTAGTTTATCCTAGAGGTGGTCTCTTATCAGAGGTCATGTCAGCCCAGGTCATTAGAACTAAATTAAATTTAATTGCCATCTATCGTTAAAATTTTACACAAATAAATTTACTGGCAATGCGTTTCTTTTGAATATCATCAAATATTATCTCTACAGACCTTACTGCAATGATATGAGTTATTGAATGAGAGGGCTTGGCTCATCTGTAGTGAACCCTCTCAGCGGTTTCGCCAAATTAATCTCTAGACCGCTCTACTATTGTATTGGACTGGTTTTGTTATATACCCTGCATTTTCTATGGAAGGCAGCTAAATGGTGTTTAGTGAACTATGGACATAAGCTTATAGGTCTGTAGAGGTACATACATATAATTTCAAGGTATTGCATCGAGCAAAGCTCTTCCGCAAACGCATTGCCAGTAAATTTAATTGTGTAAAATTAGAACTAAAGTTTTAAAAAACACTGTTAAGGTCTCCATAGCTGAAAACTTAAAAAATAAGGAATTAGAACCTGGTTCAAAAATCCCCACAATATATGCAGGGTATTAATAAATTCTCTTACTAAAGCAATAGCCCAGATTATAAAAAACATATATTCTATATCAAACAGAGATTTCACAGTTAGGTATAGGGGAGAGACAGGGAGAATTGTAGGTGTTTGAATATTCAAAATATTTTAATGATGCTCTTAGTTAATTGTTACAAAAGTTAAAGAGAAATTAAACAAAGATAAATGATATCAATATAAAGCAATAACGCTCCATCTATATATAAAAAATGAAGACATTAAGACGCGAATGTTTATTTTCACAAATAAATCAAACTTCTACTGTCCTTACTGCGATGAAAAATATTGGGAGGGCTTGGCTCATCAGTGGTGAACCCTTCCAGCGGTTTCGCCAATGTATTAGAGCTCTATAGAAGCGTTCTGGTAGATTCAATTGGCGAAACCGCTGGATAGGTTCACCACTGATGAGCTAAGCCCTCCCAATACTTTTCATCGCAGTAAGGACAGTAGAAGTTTTATTTATTTGTGAAAAGAAACATTCGCGTCTTAATGTCTTCATTTGTTATATAAAAAGCTGTTCTCAGGAAGGAAGTCTCTTCCACCTTGTTCTCCTCCAGACAAGGACAGGATCTCTCAGTTCAATGTTGAGATAATATTTATAGAGATACACCTTGTGGCTGTTAGAGTTAGCGAAGCATAACAAACCATAAATTACTTTTTTAAATCAATATATCAGAAACAACCTGCCATTCCTTCAACCTAGCAGAATAATACTCCCATATAGACAGTAAATAACAACAATATGTAATTATGGAAACCCTAGTAACCAATAGATTTCATACCATTAATAGATCCATACATATCCCCAAAATTTATAATAGCTTATTTATTGCCTGATAGTTAATAATTTAAATTTTTTAAATAAAATGTTCACATTTATCTCACCGTGTTTTAGCATGTATATCAGGATTCAGACAATAACTCTGAAAGATATTGCAGTGACCCTTATTGAAGACACACGAGATAACCATTGCTTCTAGCTAAAAAAATGAATAAATAATAATAATAAAGAAGACAGGCAACATTAAAAACATTACACTTCCTTAAGTTTTGTCCATGAGTTTAGTTAAGAATACTCTTGTAAAAGGGCGTTAAGCTAGGAATAATATAAAATTATTTAAAAGAAATTCATCTTTGAACGATTTTTAAATAAATAAATATAGCTCAAGGGATTATAAATAGGTTAATTTTCATTTTATTAGGTCTAACTATAAAAGCAAAGTCTTTCAAATCTTATACTATAGCCTTGTACAATTTCAGTTATTTAAATTATCATTAAATTGTTTGTTTTTTTAATATCATTAATATCAATAAGAAAATGAGATTTAAGCAAACATAATTACACATTTCTATTTTATTTATTGTTGTTAATATTTGATTAAAGAGTTGGAGCATTTCGATATAAAATATATTTATTGGCTTATATACTTAGCACAACATTATAAAAGTAAGAAATGATTAAATGCAAAAGATTATATATCTAAATACAAAAGGTTATTTAAAAATTAAAGATCATCCTTTGTTCTTCATGTCAAAACATTCTTTGTTCTCCGTGATTTTTATTGATGTTCCTTTTTTCACAGACATTATACCTTCATTTATAACCAATAAATTGATTTTAATAACAAAAAATAATTTTATATTTTGAAATATTTTTGAAAATAGAGCAATCATAAATAAATTTTTAATTAAAAAAGCATATATTCGATCAAAATATCATTTATTTATTTTTTAAATGTTGAAATATATTACAGAATATTCTTTAATATTTACATTTTTACTTCCATTTAGAACTTGATTGAAGGCATTGCTTCTGTATAAGAATGATTCTGTCTGAAAAGATCGACAAAAAACAGCGAAGCCATTTCTTTGCATGATGTCAGATTCCTTACTCGGTATTGAAGATAGAGAAGATGTGGATAAGTCTCCAGAACATGTGCGAAAACAAAACAAAGATATGATATATTGGTTTGATAGAATCTTTTTAGATCTTTTCCAATAAGGTCTTGTAATGGATGCCATTCCTCTGTTTGTCTTAAACCGAAATCATTATAATGGACTTTGCCGTTTAATGTCATTCTGGAAAAGCCTAAATCAATTATTCTAGCCCTGATTCCAAAAGTTGGTACTGTTATTTTCCTGCCCATTAACATATAGGGGATTTGGGATTTTTTGGTTGGAGCCACACGGATATTCTCCCAATGTAAATCCCGGTGTTCAAAGTCCAATTCTATTTCTGCTTGGTTTAGGGCCAGGCTCAGTTGACAGAAGATTGATAAAATCTGTTGGTTAGATAAGCAGTTTAATTTGATCAAAGACGACAAGGAAGGTCCTGAATATTTCATCATGATAACGGCATATAATTTTTTTGCTAAATTAAATTCGCTGTCAATTTCAGGAATATTTCCAGGCGAAAGGTATTGTTCTAATTTTTCCGGTTTGTCCCATACCATCCATATTTTTAATGGTTTACAGAAATTAAGAGCTCCACATTTTATTTTCTGAATAGTTTGGAGAGCTTTTAGTTCGACTTGAAGCTGGTCCAATGTCCAGGGGAAAGAGTTTAACTGGCATTGACAATATCTGAGGTCCCTTTCTAAGTCCAAAGCGATGACTTTGAAAACTTGATTTGGCCTGCCATTTTTGAGAGTGGCAAGACCTCTAGCCGTTACTCCACTACCAAGATTGATGTAGATATCTTCAGGGAAACATTCTTTGAAAGTTTTCAATGTATCAGAGCTACAAACGCTCAATATTTCTTTTAAAATTTTTTCTTCAAACTCCATAGCATCACTATATTCCAGAAATTCTTCTAACAGTGAAGGAGCATTGCTAACCAATGCGGACATCATTGTATGTATATTATTTTATTCAATTTTTCAATATTTATCTATATATCTCTCTTGAAGCAAAAAAAAAAATCGATTTATTTTTTGATAAATCTATAAGTTCCTTTCTCTTGAATTAAGAGTAAGTAGGAGAATTAAAAAAAAGATGAATTTTACAAAAAATGCTTAATAATAAAATTATTTTTAATTGAAAAAAGAAAAAGAAAATCTGTTACACAATAAAATAAATAAAAATAATTTTAAAATTCCCGAGTTTTGCCCCAAATAAAAAAAAAACAGAATAATTATCAAAATTAAATTTGAAACAGAGGAAAATTTTGTATTATAAATTTTTCTAAAGTGAAGATCGAACTGTGAACACCTCTTTCCCAATATCCAACCTTTTGATCTGGTTCCAAAATTAATTTAATAAATACCGCTCAAAAAGATCAATCTAGTTTATGTTATTTACAATAAATAATGTTAAAAATAATAAAGGCATATCCTGACCAGAAGCACATGTGCTTTTCAGAAGGCAGAGCGCCATCTGGTGGAACAGAAATCAACTAAACATTGATTTAGCCCCTGATCCCTAATATTTGGCAAACCCAATTTCTTGATAAATCAAGAAAAGCCATCCACGAACGCGTTTCGCGCTCGTCAGTGTGGAGCAGGCTGTACCACTATGAATAATGTGTACAGGTTCTTTACATATTAAACAAAATGTTAACGCGGGCGCGGGATCGATCCCGGTTTATGGTTGCCGGGAATCGAGGGTGCTATTCACTCGTCTATCGAATTTTATAACTTTTTGATACCAATGATTCCAGAAAGCCATTCTCCTAGGAACCACAAAACTAAGCTCAGCATCCCTAGAAAATCTTCCAAGAAATAAACATACTTAGAGTTACCTCGTGAATTGGACCTCTACTTTCGTTATTAATAAAACAAAGACTTAAGTATGAAGGACAGCCTGGGTAATTGGAGAATTCTGATCGATCCTGGAAGCCTGAGTTACACCAAATACAGAGCAGAAGTACATATATGTAAATATATCATACTAGCGGACGTACCCGGCTTCGCCCGGGTTTTACCCGAGTAAAGGTTTGTCTAACGAATCTCTCGATAAAGTGAACATTTTTCCGGGTCCCTTTAAAAATACTCGATAAGTTGAATAAAATCAATATTAATTGCTTCCCTCGGTAATTGGAAGTTGAAGGAATAGTATTTTGCCTTGGAATTGTATCATTATTCTTGTCTCAAATAAATTGCTGTGTCATCCTGAATTTTGTCTCTCTTAATTTTTTACATTAAAAAATCATTGTATCATCATGATAATATTTAGAGCAGATTGTTGAATTATAACAGATAAATTAGAATATTTATCTTGATTATTTTTAGGCGAAAAGTTATTTCAAAAATTTTATTTGCTAGAAACCTTCCCAGTACTATACTAAATAACTTCCCAAAGTTTCATGGCGTTCCAATGAGTGGTTTGGTCAGGCATAAAGGACACACACACACACATACATTCATTTTTATATATATATATAGATATATATATGGAAACTATTTAAGATGCGTAAGATTGAAAAAAATATTCCAGAATTGGCCAAATTACACTTTCTTAATTAATCACGAATATTAAGAAAAAAAAAAAAGGCATATCCTTATCGTGAAACTAAGAGTTGCCGATGGCTTGCGCCATCTATCTGAATAAATAAAAACTAATCGTTGATTTTAAAAAAAATATTCCAGAATTGACCAAATTACCTTAATTAATCAAGAAAAGCTAACCACGTTTCAGGCTGTTGGCCCTTATCTGCGTGATGCAAGCTGTACCTCAACGGACCACAAAATATATATTTGTCGTGATCGAATGGAAGGGTGAAACCGTTGTGTATGTAAGCTTCGAAAAAGTATTTGTTCCACACTCGTGAGCGCGCGCACGCGGCGGCGTGCCGTAGCATTCGCCCGCGCGCGCTGGCTCCCACGTTTATTTTGTAGAGTGTATTTATAGATGGATGAATTTGTATTTACCTTTTAACATTCTAATTATGGCAAAAATAAATTATACATTTTTGGCATTAGGCAAATTATGACATATATATGTGAGAACGCCAAACTATGTGCCAGAAATAGTACAAAAAAAGAAATATTGTATTTTTTTTTCAAATAATTTATAAATTAATCTATCATTATAACAATTGTCATCTGAGATAGAGGTTTCGTCCTAAATAAACAGCAAACAGGGCAGAAGTTCATTTATGTAAATATATCACATATATGTAAATAGAAGCATAGGATTTTCCATCTATATATATATATAGAATCTATTTCAGACATGTATCATTCTTTTTTAAATTAATCAATTTTCTACTGCCCTTTTACAACAATGATAAATTAATGGGAGGGCCTGGCTCATCACTGATGGTCATTTATTATAACATTTCCCTCTCAGTTATTTAAATTATTATTAATATCAATAATAGAATGAGATTTAAGCAAACATAATCACACATTTATATTTTATTTATAACCAATACATTAATTTTAAAAACCAAAAAAAAAAAAAGAGTTTTATATTTTGAAATATTTTTGAAAATAGAGCAATCCATAAATAAATCTTTATTTAAAAAGGCATATATTCGATCAAAATATCATTTATTTATTTTTTAAATGTTGAAATATATTACAAAATATTCTTTAAAATTTACATTTTTACTTCCATTTAGAACTTGATTGAAGGCATTGCTTCTGTACAAGAATGATTCTGCCTGAAAAGATCGACAAGAAAGAGCGAAGCCATCTCTTTGCATGATGTCAGATTCTTTACTCGGTATTGAAGATAGATAAGATTTGGATAAGTCTCCAGAACACGTGTAAAAACATAACAAAGATATGATATATTGGTTTGATAGAATCTTTTTAGATCTTTTCCAATAAGGTCTTGTAATGGATGCCATTCCTCTGTTTGTTTTAAACCGAAATGATTATAATGGACTTTGCCGTTTAATGTCATTCTGGAAAACCCTAAATCAATTATTCTAGCCCTGATTCCAAAAGTTGGTACTGTTATTTTCCTTCCCATTAACATATAGATGATTTTGGATTTTTTGGTTGGAGCCACACGGATATTCTTCCAATGTAAATCCCGGTGTTCAAAGTCCAATTCTATTTCTGCTTGGTTTAGGGCCAGGCTCAGCTGACAGAAGATTGATAAAATCTGTTGGTTAGATAAGCAGTTTAATTTGATCAAAGACGACAAGGAAGGTCCTGAATATTTCATCATGATAACGGCATATAATTTTTTCGCAAAATTAACTTCGCTGTCAATTTCAGGGATATTTCCAGGGGAAAGGTATTGTTCTAATTTTTCCGGTTTGTCCCATACCATCCATATTTTTAATGGTTTACAGAAATTAAGAGCTCCAAATTTAATTTTCTGAATAGTCTGGAGAGCTTTTAGTTCGACTTGAAGCTGGTCCAATGTCCAGGGGAAATAGTTTACCTGGTATTGACAATATCTAAGGTCCCTTTCTAAGTCCAAAGCGATGACTTTGAAAACTTGATTTGGCCTGCCATTCTTGAGAGTAGCAAGACCTCTAGCCGTTACTCCACTACCAAGATTGATGTAGATATCTTCAGGGAAACATTCTTTGAAAGTTTTCAATGTATCAGAGCTACAAACGCTCAATATTTCTTTTAAAATGTTTTCTTCAAACTCCGTAGCATCACTATATTCCAGAAATTCTTCTAACAGTGAAGGAGCATTGCTAACCAATGCGGACATCATTGTATGCATATTATTTTATTCAAATTTTCAATATTTATCTATATATCTCTCTTGAAGCAAAAAAAAGGTAGTTTTCCCGAAATAAATTCGATTTTATTTATTTTTTGATAAATTTCTAAGTTCCTTTATCTTGAATTAAAAACAAGTAGGAGAATAAAAAAATGAATTTTCAAAAATTTGCCGAATAATTAATATAGTTTTAAAATTGAAAAAAGAAAAATAAAATCTGTTACACAATAAAATAAATAAAAATAATTTAAAAATTCCCGAGTTTTGCCCTGAATAAATAAACAAAAAACAAAAATAGAATATTTATCAAAATTAAATTTTAAACAAGAAAATTTTGGTTTACAAATTTTGCCAAAGTGAAGATCGAACTGTGAACCACCACTTTCCCAATATCCAAACTTCAGATCCGATTCCAAAATTAATTTATTAGGTGCCGCTCAAAAAGATCAACCTAGTTTATGTTATTTACAATTTTTTTCTTTATTTCGACTTAGAGCGCTATGTCCCCCTAGGGACACTTGCACTTTAAAAATAAACAAAATTTTTAAATAAGAGAAAGAAAGATATCAATATATATAGTCACGACCGTCTTTCCTCAATTCCTCATCGCTGTCACGGATGCGCGCGCATCATCATTATGATCATTATCTTCTATAGAAGCTTCTATCTTTATAATTATGTATACAAGGTATGTCCCATAAGTTCCCGGACTGGGTCCATAAAAAAAAAGGTAAGATTTAAAAAAAAAAATTATTAAAACTTTTAAAAGTAATCTCCCCTTGCTTCAACGCACCAGCGCCATCCTTTCTTCAAATTGTCGAAACAGTTTTTATAGGGCTCTTTTGGAATGCTCTTCAATGCTAACGGCGATTTTTCTATTATGTCATCCCTGGTGTTAAAATGTCTTCCTTTTAGAACTGCTTTAAGTTTGGGGAACAGGAAAAAGTCATTTGGTGCGATGTCTGGGAAATAGGGTGGTTGAAGTAGGATTTGTGTCCCGTTTTTCGCCAAAAAGCTAGTCATCAAGTGCGCTGTGTGAGGGCGAGCATTGTCATGGTGTAGGATCCAGCCACCATTAGTCCATTTTTCTGGCCTTTCTGGCCTCATTTTTTCGAATCGCTTCCATTAGACGGCGAAGAATGCCCAAATACATTTCCTTAATAACTGTTTGGCCTGCAAGAAGATACTCGTGATGAACAATGCCCTTGTTATCCGAAAAAGCGACCAGCAACACCTTGTTTCTGGATTTTTTGGGTCTAGGCTCACCCTAACCTCTCCACTCGGCAGATTGACGCTTGGTTTCAGGGTCATAGCCATAGACCCATGTCTCGTCGCCTGTGATTATCTTGTCTTTCCATTCTGGATCCGTTCTTGTCATTTCCATCATGTCCTCACAGGTTGCAAGCCGACACAGTTTTTGCTCATTGGTGAGGAATCTTGGGATGAATTTTGCAGGAGTCTTTTTGAGCTTCAAATCTTCGGTTACGATCCTTCCAATCGTTGTTTTAGAGATGCCTGTGTCTTGCTCTAGCTCCAGCGAAGTGGTTCGAGGATTTTCTTTTATCAAATCGGTGATTTTTTGCACATTTTCATCAGTCCTTTGAAATTTTGGGCGTCCTTGACGAGGATCATCTTCAATGGAAATTCTGCCAGCTTTAAATCTAGAATGCCATTCAAAAACAGTTGTTCTCTTTGGGGCGTCATTGGGGAATGCTTTATTAAGCATTTCAAAAGTTTCGGTTGCTGATATTTGAAGTTTCACACAAAATTCTATGCAAATCCTCTGCTTCAATTTTTGTTCCATCGTAAAATCGCCGCAGCGCTAGGTGTGACCTTTAAATAAATTAGAATAACCTTGGTGCGCGCGCAAGTACCGCCTCGATATTGGTACCACCGTGTAGCCAGATATTTTTTCTAAAATAAACAGTCAAATTCATTTACATTTTTCATTTATTTTTTTTTTATGGACCCAGTCCGGGAACTTATGGGACATACCTTGTATTTACAAAAAGTCAATTCGCTCGCGCCTCTAGCGGTGAAAATGAGGGGTAATACCAGCTGACCTAATGTACATGTAAAGTTTGGAGCGGGACGTTTCACAAGAGTGACATCCACGGCTCCAATTTATAATTGTAACAAATAGTATTTGAATAAAAACATTCAATCGGGTAAAACACGGGCGATGCCCGGGTCATTCAGCTAGTTTTAATATATGTATGTACAGAATTAGTATGCAAGTTAATTTGAAGAAATCTGGTCTGGTTCAAATCACATTAATAGGTACCGCTCAGCAAGAGCAACCTAGTTCATGATAATTGAAACAATGAATAATATGTGAAGGTTATTCAAATATTAAACAATTTTCAACGCGGGATTCAATCCCGGTTCATGACTGTCGGGAATCGAGCGTGTTGCCCTCTCATCCATCGACTTATTATATTGCTTTTCGGATCGGTTCAAAATCACATCAATAGGTACCGCTCAGCAAGAGCAACCTAGTTCATGAAAATTGAAACAATGAATAATATGTGAAGGTTATTCACATATTAAACAATTTTCAACGCGGGATTCAATCCCGGTTCATGACTGTCGGGAATCGAGCGTGTTGCCCTCTCATACACCGACTTTTATAGTTTGAAGAAAAGATAAAAATGATATATATTAACACAATTGATATATGTACAAAGGGTTGGTAAGCAAATTTATTTAAATGAAATCAAATTGTAAAGTATTGTGTTTATTCGAGAAAAGCAATTTACAGATTAAAAAAAGTTTTAAGAAATATTTTATAATGAAAATATGCTAGATATTAGAGAATTATTCAGTTAAAACAATACTAAAAAGGGTTAATTACTAAATAAAAGCGTCCCAATGGAATTTAGTAGTTTATGTAAAACATATGGTTCTTGAATCAAAAGAATGTCAGGTGGGTCGTCTCTAGTGTTTGCCTGTAGCTCACTTATCGCAGTAAAACCTTTTCTTACATTTTATGAGTGTTGAATACACTCACATTTTCAATCATATAGGATATAAGTCTATTTAAGATTGAGCTTCAAATTGTATTTGATACATCATTTCCCTCTTATATTTGTGAATATTGTGTCCTTTGGATAATTCTGTCTATTTGTGATTTGTAAATCGGGCATTCACTTGAATTTGATTTATGGTTTGTAGAAGGGTTTTTAAATTTAGGGTGCTTAGAACAATTGTGACAATTTGGTGCTTCAGTACAGTTACGGCTAATCTGTACACCGCATATTTTAATGTTATTTACAATGAATAATGTTAAAAATAATAAAGACATATCCTGACCAGGACCACATGTGCTTTTCAGAAGGCAGAGCGCCATCTGGAGGAATAGAAATCAACTAAACATTGATTTAACCTGTTCCCTGATATTTGCCCAACCCAATTTCTTGATAAATCAAGAAAATCCATCCACGAACGCGTTTCGCGCTGTTGGCGCTCGTCAGGGTGGAGCAGGCTGTACCACTATGAATAATGTGTACAAGTTCTTCACATATTAAACAAAATGTTAACGCGGGCGCTGGATTCGATCCCAGTTCATGGTTGTCGGGAATCGAGGGTGCTACCCACTCGTTCACCGACTCTTATAACTTTCTGATACCAAGGAATCCAGAAAGTCATTCTCCTAGGAACCACCAAACAAAGCTCAACATCCCTAGAAAATCTTCCAAGAAATAAACATACTTAGAGTTACCTCGTGAATTGGACCTTTACTTACGTTATAAATAAGACGAAGACTTAAGTCTGAAGGACAGCCCGGGGAAGTTGGATAATTCTGATCGTTCCAAGAAGCCTGAGTTAGACCAAATACAGAGCAGAAGTACATATATGTAAATATATCATAGATGTATATTGAAACTATTTAAGATGCGTATGATTAACAAAATATTCCAGAATTTGCTAAATTACCCTTTTTTAATTATTCACGAAAATTAAGAAAAAGAAAAGGCATATCCTTATCGTGAAACTAAGAATTGCAGATGGCTTGCGCCATCTATCGGAATAAATATAAACTAATTGTTGATTTAAAAAAAAATCCATAATTGGCCAAATTACCTTTTCTTAATTAATCAAGAAAAGCTAACCACGTTTCAGGCTGTTGGCCCTTATCTGGGTGATGCAAGCTGTACCTCAATGACAAAAAAAAAACGGGTCTTTGAGGCATCTTGAAAAGTCTTGAATCTGATATTTAAGGATGGAAGGGTGTGAGAACACCAAACTATGTGCCAGAAATAGTAAAAAAAGAAATATTGTACTTTTTTCAAATTTTTTATAAATTAATCTATCATTGTGACAATTGTCATTTGCAATAGAGGTTTCGTCCTAGATAAACAGCAAACAGCACAGAAGTTCATGTATGTAAATATATCAAATATATATGTAATAATTTGTATATAGCAATATGCAACCCCACCACAACCTATGCAATGTATCGTCAAAAGATTTAATAAAATTTATGCTTCGCGAAAGAGGGAATAACCATTAACAGGATTGCATCATCCAGGAAGTAAAGGTCACTGCCCAGGACCCATAAAACTAGAGTTCAAAGACCTTTTTCTTCCTGGAAGATTGCAATGATGGCGACAATGGAGGTACCAAGCCAATCACAATTAAGCATGACAAATCAACAACGAATCACAGTTAAGCATGACAAACTAATAGCGTATCAGAAGTAGGCACGTAGAACGATCTCTCGACCAATGAGAAGCCGAGAGAGTTAACGAGGAATATCTCGGCTATGAAGTTGGCAGAAGGTAGGTGTTCGGGCTAGAAGCAAGGTGCTCAACTTAGGCTCCAACCAAGGTAATATTCTCTTCGATCATGTGAAAGGCAAGGTACCTCCTCCAGTCAAAACTCTCTCCCTTTGCGCGAAGTCCAGGTTCTATCCCATCCAGGTGTGCTCGTTATTTCCCCTGTGGAAACCCACCATTCGACCAAGACTGCGCCATCAATCACCAACCTCCACCATTCACCACAAGTCACCAATCCCACAGTAAGTTGACAGGAGTCAACAGGATTTTACACAGGTAACAACAGGATCCGACAGAGAGTCGACAGGATCAAATCGATTCCAATATCGAAATATTATAGTAAGTCGACAGGATCCAATTATTATATATAGATGTATATAGAAGCATAAGATTTTCCATCTATATATGTTTATAGAATCTATTTTAGACGTATATCATTCTTTTTTAAATTAATCAATTTGCTACTGCCCTTTTACTACAATGATAAATTAATGGGAGGGCCTGGCTCATCACTGATGACCATTTATTATAACATTTTTTAGTTTTTTAAATTATTATTAATATCAATAAGAGAATGAGATTTAAGCAAACATAATCACACATTTATATTTTATTTATAACCAATAAATTAATTTTAATAACCAAAAAAGAGTTTTTATGTTTTGAAATATTTTTGAAAATAGAGCAATATATAAATAAATCTTTAATTAAAAAGGCATATATTGGATCAAAATATCATTTTTTTTAATGTTGAAATATATTACAAAATATTCTTTAAAATTTACATTTTTACTTCCATTTAGAACTTGATTGAAGGTATTGCTTCTGTACAAGAATGATTCTGCCTGAAAAGATCGACAAGAAAGAGCGTAGCCATCTCTTTGCATGATGTCAGATTCTTTACTCGGTATTGAAGATAGATAAGATTTGGATAAGTCTCCAGAACACGTGTAAAAACATAACAAAGATATGATATATTGGTTTGATAGAATCTTTTTAGATCTTTTCCAATAAGGTATTGTAATGGATGCCATTCCTCTGTTTGTTTTAAACCAAAATGATTATAATGGACTTTGCCGTTTAATGTCATTCTGGAAAACCCTAAATCAATTATTCTAGCCCTGATTCCAAAAGTTGGTACTGTTATTTTCCTTCCCATTAACATATAGGTGATTTTGGATTTTTTGGTTGGAGCCACACGGATATTCTTCCAATGTAAATCCCGGTGTTCAAAGTCCAATTCTATTTCTGCTTGGTTTAGGGCCAAGCTCAGCTGACAGAAGATTGATAAAATCTGTTGGTTAGATAAGCAGTTTAATTTGATCAAAGACGACAAGGAAGGTCCTGAATATTTCATCATGATAACGGCATATAATTTTTTCGCAAAATTAACTTCGCTGTCAATTTCAGGGATATTTCCAGGGGAAAGGTATTGTTCTAATTTTTCCGGTTTGTCCCATACCATCCATATTTTTAATGGTTTACAGAAATTAAGAGCTCCAAATTTAATTTTCTGAATAGTCTGGAGAGCTTTTAGTTCGACTTGAAGCTGGTCCAATGTCCAGGGGAAAGAGTTTAACTGGTATTGACAAAATCTAAGGTCCATTTCTAAGTCTAAAGAGATGACTTTGAAAACTTGATTTGGCCTGCCATTCTTGAGAGTAGCAAGACCTCTAGCCGTTACTCCACTACCAAGATTGATGTAGATATCTTCAGGGAAACATTCTTTGAAAGTTTTCAATGTATCAGAGCTACAAACGCTCAATATTTCTTTTAAAATGTTTTCTTCAAACTCCATAGCATCACTATTTACCAGAAATTCTTCTAACAGTGAAGGAGCATTGCTAACCAATGCGGACATCATTGTATGCGTATTATTTTATTCAATTTTTTCAATATTTATCTATATATCTCTCTTGAAGCAAAAAAAATCGATTTATTTTTTGATAAATCTCTAAGTTCCTTTCTCTTGAATTAAGAGTAAGTAGGAGAATAAAAAAAGATGAATTTTGAAAAAATTGCTTAATAGTTAATATATTTTTTAATTGAAAAAAAAATAAAATCTGTTACACAATAAAATAAATTAAAATAATTTAAAAATTCCCGAGTTTTGCCCCAAATAAAAAAAAAAACAACAGAATAATTATCAAAATTAAATTTGAAACAGAGGAAAATTTTGTATTATAAATTTTTCCAAAGTGAAGATCGAACTGTGAGCACCTCTTTCCCAATATCCAACCTTTTGATCTGGTTCCAAAATTGATTTAATAAATACCGCTCAAAAAGAGCAATCTAGTTTATGTTATTTACAATAAATAATGTTAAAAATAATAAAGACATATCCTGACCAGGAGCACATGTGCTTTTCAGAAGGCAGAGCGCCATCTGGAGGAATAGAAATCAACTAAACATTGATTTAACCTGTTCCCTGATATTTGGCCAACCCAATTTCTTGATAAAACAAGAAAAGCCATCCACGAACGCGTTTCGCGCTCGTCAGTGTGGAGCAGGCTGTACCACTATGAATAATGTGTACAGGTTCTTTACATATTAAACAAAATGTTAACGCGGGCGCGGGATCGATCCCGGTTTATGGTTGCCGGGAATCGAGGGTGCTATTCACTCGTCTATCGAATTTTATAACTTTTTGATACCAAGGATTCCAGAAAGTCATTCTCCTAGGAACCACCAAACAAAGCCCAACATCCCTAGAAAATCTTCCAAGAAATAAACATACTTAGAGTTACCTCGTGAATTGGACCTCTACTTACGTTATAAATAAGACAAAGACTTAAGTCTGAAGGACAACCTGGGTAGTTGGAGAATACTGATAGTTCCAGGAAGCCAAAGTCACCAGTAACTAAGAGCTCAACATCCCTAGAAAATCTTCCAAGAAAAAACATACTTAGAGTTACCTCGTGAATTGGACCTCTACTTACGTTATAAATAAGACGAAGACTTAAGTCTGAAGGACAGCCAGGGTAATTGGATAATTCTGATCGTTCCAGGAAGCCTGAGTTACACCAAATACAGAGCAGAAGTACATATATGTAAATTGTTTTGAAAATAGAGCAATCCATACTTAATAATCCATACTTAAATCCAATATATGCCTTTTATTATCTAATATATGTAAATATATCATATATGTGTATTGAAACTATTTAAGATGCGTATGATTAAAAAAAATATTCCAGAATTGGCCAAATTACCCTTTTTTTAATTAATCACGAAAATTAAGAAAAAAAAAAAAAAAGGCATATCCTTATCGTGAAACTAAGAATTGCCGATGGCTTGCGCCATCTATCGAAATATATATAAACTGATCTTTGATTTGAAAAAAAAAAAAATTATTCCAGAATTGGCCAAATTACCTTTTCTTAATTAATCAAGAAAAGCTAACCACGTTTCAGGCTGTTGGCCCTTATCTGGGTGATGCAAGCTGTACCTCAATGACAAAAAAGAAAAACGGGTCTTTGAGGCAAATTGAAAAGTCTTGAATCTGATATTTAAGGACGGAAGGGTGTGAGAACACCAAACTATGTGCCAAAATAGTAAAAAAATATATATATTGTATTTTTTTCAAATAATTGATAAATTAATCTATCATTGTAACAATTGTCATCTGGAATAGAGGTTTCGTCCAAGATAAACAGCAAACAGGACAGAAGTTCATGTATGTAAATATATGTAATAACTTGTATATAGCAATATGCAACCCCACCACAACCTATGCAATGTATCGTCAAAAGATTTAATAAAATTTAGGCTTCGCGAAAGAGGGAATAACCATTAACAGGATTGCATCATCCAGGAAGTAAAGGTCACTGCCCAGGACCCATAAAACTAGAGTTCAAAGACCTTCTTCTTCCTGGAAGATTGCAATCATGGCGACAATGGAGGTACCAAGCCAATCACAATTAAGCATGACAAATCAACAACGAATCACAGTTAAGCATGACAAACTAATAGCGTATCAGAAGTAGGCACGTAGAACGATCTCTCGACCAATGAGAAGCCGAGAGAGTTAACGAGGAATATCTCGGCTAAGAAGTTGGCAGAAGGTAGGTGTTCGGGCTAGAAGCAAGGTGCTCAACTTAGGCTCCAACCAAGGTAAAATTCTCTTCGATCATGTGAAAGGCAAGGTACCTCCTCCAGTCAAAACTCTCTCCCTTTTCGCGAAGTCCAGGTTCTATCCCATCCAGGTTTTGTCTCGTTATTTCCCCTGTGGAAACCACCATTCGACCAAGACTGCGCCATCAATCGCCAACCTCCACCATTCACCACAAGTCACCAATCCCACAGTAAGTTGACAGGAGTCAACAGGATTTTACACAGGTAACAACAGGATCCGACAGAGAGTTGACAGGATCAAATCGATTCCAATATCGAAATATTATAGTAAGTCGACAGGATCCAATTATTATATATATATATATATATGTATATAGAAGCATAAGATTTTCCATCTATATATGTATATAGAATCTATTTTAGACGTATATCATTCTTTTTTAAATTAATCAATTTGCTACTGCCCTTTTACTACAATGATAAATTAATGGGAGGGCCTGGCTCATCACTGATGGCCATTTATTATTACATTTTAGTTATTTAAATTATTATTAATATCAATAAGAGAATGAGATTTAAGCAAACATAATCACACATTTATATTTTATTTATAACCAATAAATTAATTTTAATAACCAAAAAAGAGTTTTTATGTTTTGAAATATTTTTGAAAATAGAGCAATATATAAATAAATCTTTAATTAAAAAGGCATATAATGGATCAAAATATCATTTTTTTAATGTTGAAATATATTACAAAATATTCTTTAAAATTTACATTTTTACTTCCATTTAGAACTTGATTGAAGGTATTGCTTCTGTACAAGAATGATTCTGCCTGAAAAGATCGACAAGAAAGAGCGTAGCCATCTCTTTGCATGATGTCAGATTCTTTACTCGGTATTGAAGATAGATAAGATTTGGATAAGTCTCCAGAACACGTGTAAAAACATAACAAAGATATGATATATTGGTTTGATAGAATGTTTTTAGATCTTTTCCAATAAGGTCTTGTAATGGATGCCATTCCTCTGTTTGTTTTAAACCGAAATGATTATAATGGACTTTGCCGTTTAATGTCATTCTGGAAAACCCTAAATCAATTATTCTAGCCCTGATTCCAAAAGTTGGTACTGTTATTTTTCTGCCCATTAACATATAGGTGATTTTGGATTTTTTGGTTGGAGCCACACGGATATTCTTCCAATGTAAATCCCGGTGTTCAAAGTCCAATTCTATTTCTGCTTGGTTTAGGGCCAGGCTCAGCTGACAGAAGATTGATAAAATCTGTTGGTTAGATAAGCAGTTTAATTTGATCAAAGACGACAAGGAAGGTCCTGAATATTTCATCATGATAACGGCATATAATTTTTTCGCAAAATTAACTTCGCTGTCAATTTCAGGGATATTTCCAGGGGAAAGGTATTGTTCTAATTTTTCCGGTTTGTCCCATACCATCCATATTTTTAATGGTTTACAGAAATTAAGAGCTCCAAATTTAATTTTCTGAATAGTCTGGAGAGCTTTTAGTTCGACTTGAAGCTGGTCCAATGTCCAGGGGAAAGAGTTTAACTGGTATTGACAATATCTGAGGTCCCTTTCTAAGTCCAAAGCGATGACTTTGAAAACTTGATTTGGCCTGCCATTCTTGAGAGTGGCAAGACCTCTAGCCGTTACTCCACTACCAAGATTGATGTAGATATCTTCAGGGAAACATTCTTTGAAAGTTTTCAATGTATCAGAGCTACAAACGCTCAATATTTCTTTTAAAATGTTTTCTTCAAACTCCATAGCATCACTATTTTCCAGAAATTCTTCTAACAGTGAAGGAGCATTGCTAACCAAGGCGGACATCATTGTATGCGTATTATTTTATTCAATTTTTTCAATATTTATCTATATATCTCTCTTGACGCAAAAAAAAAAATCGATTTATTTTTTGATAAATCTCTAAGTTCCTTTCTCTTGAATTAAGAATAAGTAGGAGAATAAAAAAAGATGAATTAAAAAAAAAATGCTTAATAGTTAATATATATTTTTAATTGAAAAAAAAAAGAAAAAAAAAATCTGGTATAAACTAAAATAAATAAAATAATTTAAAAATTCCCGAGTTTTGCCCCAAATAAAAAAAAAACAACAGAATAATTATCAAAATTAAATTTGAAACAGAGGAAAATTTTGTATTATAATTTTTTCCAAAGTGAAGATCGAACTGTGAACACCACTTTCCTCATATCCAACCTTCTGACCCGATTCCAAAATTTATTAATTAAATACCGCTCAAAAAGTAAAATCTAGTTTATGTTATTTACAATAAATAATGTTAAAAATAATAAATACATATCCTGACCAGGACCACATGTGCTTTTTAGATGGCAGAGCGCTACCTGGTGGAATAGAAATCAACTAAACATTGATTTAGCCTCTTATCCCTAATATTTGGCAAACCCAATTTCTTGATAAATCAAGAAAAGCCATCCACGAACACGTTTCGCGCTCGTCAGTGTGGAGCAGGCTGTACCACTATGAATAATGTGTACAGGTTCTTTACATATTAAACAAAATGTTAACGCGGGCGCGGGATCGATCCCGGTTTATGGTTGCCGGGAATCGAGGGTGCTATTCACTCGTCTATCGAATTTTATAACTTTTTGATACCAAAGATTCCAGAAAGCCATTCTCCTAGGAACCACAAAACTAAGCTCAGCATCCCTAGAAAATCTTCCAAGAAATAAACATACTTAGAGTTACCTCGTGAATTGGACCTCTACTTTCGTTATTAATAAAACAAAGACTTAAGTATGAAGGACAGCCTGGGTAATTGGAGAATTCTGATCGATCCTGGAAGCCTGAGTTACACCAAATACAGAGCAGAAGTACATATATGTAAATATATCATACTAGCGGAGGTACCCGGCTTCGCCCGGGTTTTACCCGAGTAAAGGTTTGTCTAACGAATCTCTCGATAAAGTGAACATTTTTCCGGGTCCCTTTAAAAATACTCGATAAGTTGAATAAAATCAATATTAATTGGTTCCCTCGGTAATTGGAAGTTGAAGGAATAGTATTTTGTCTTGGAATTGTATCATTATTCTTGTCTCAAATAAATTGCCGTGTCATCCTGAATTTTGTCTCTCCTAATTTTTTACATTAAAAAATCATTGTATCATCATGATAATATTTAGAGCAGATTGTTGAATTATAACAGATAAATTAGAATATTTATCTTGATTATTTTTAGGCGAAAAGTTATTTCAAAAATTTTATTTGCTAGAAACCTTCCCAGTACTATACTAAATAACTTCCCAAAGTTTCATGGCGTTCCAATGAGTGGTTTGGTCAGGCATAAAGGACAGACAGACATACACACACACACACATACATTCATTTTATATATATAGATATGTATATTGAAACTATTTAAGATGCGTAAGATTGAAAAAATATTCCAGAATTGGCCAAATTACACTTTCTTAATTAATCACGAATATTAAGAAAAAAAGGCATATCCTTATCGTGAAACTAAGAATTGCAGATGGCTTGTGCCATCTATCTGAATAAATAAAAACTAATCGTTGATTTAAAAAAAAATATTCCAGAATTGACCAAATTACCTTAATTAATCAAGAAAAGCTAACCACGTTTCAGGCTGTTGGCCCTTATCTGCGTGATGCAAGCTGCACCTCAATGGACCACAAAATATATATATGTCGTGATCGAATGGAAGGGTGTAATCGTTGTGTATGTAAGCTTCGAAAAAGAATTTGTTCCACCCTCGTGAGCGCGCGCACGCGTTGGCGTGCCATAGCATTCGCCCGCTGGCTCCCACGTTTATTTTGTACAGTGTATTTATAGATGAATGAATTTGTATTTACCTTTTAACATTTTAATTATGGCAAAAATAAATTATACCTTTTTGGCATTAGGCAAATTATGATATATATATGTGAGAACGCCAAACTATGTGCCAGAAATAGTAAAAAAGAAATATTGCACTTTTTTTCAAATAATTTATAAATCAATCTATCATTGTAACAATTGTCATATGGTTCAAATTCACATAAATAGGTACCGCTCAGCAAGAGCAACCTAGTTCATGATAATTGAACAATGAATAATATGTGAAGGTTATTTGTCATATGAGATAGAGGTTTCGTCCTAGAGAGATAAACAGCAAACAGGACAGAAGTTCATGTATGTAAATATATCACATATATGTAAATAGAAGCATAGGATTTTCCATCTATATATGTATATAGAAACTATTTTAGACGTGTATCATTCTTTTTTAAATTAAACAATTTTATACTGCCCTTTTATTACAATGATAAATTAATGGGAGGGCCTGGTTCATCACCGATGGTCATTTATTATAACATTTCAGTTATTTAAATTATCATTAATATCAATAATAGAATCAGATTTAAACAAACATAATCACACATTTATATTTTATTTATAACAAATAAATTAATTTTAAAAACAAAAAAAAAAAGAGTTTTATATTTTGAAATATTTTTGAAAATAGAGCAATCCATAAATAAATCTTTATTTAAAAAGGCATATATTCGATCAAAATATCATTTATTTATTTTTTAAATGTTGAAATATATTACAAAATATTCTTTAAAATTTACATTTTTACTTCCATTTAGAACTTGATTGAAGGTATTGCTTCTGTACAAGAATGATTCTGCCTGAAAAGATCGACAAGAAAGAGCGTAGCCATCTCTTTGCATGATGTCAGATTCTTTACTCGGTATTGAAGATAGATAAGATTTGGATAAGTCTCCAGAACACGTGTAAAAACATAACAAAGATATGATATATTGGTTTGATAGAATCTTTTTAGATCTTTTCCAATAAGGTTTTGTAATGGATGCCATTCCTCTGTTTGTTTTAAACCGAAATGATTATAATGGACTTTGCCGTTTAATGTCATTCTGGAAAACCCTAAATCAATTATTCTAGCCCTGATTCCAAAAGTTGGCATTGTTATTTTCCTGCCCATTAACATATAGGTGATTTTGGATTTTTTGGTTGGAGCCACACGGATATTCTCCCAATGTAAATCCCGGTGTTCAAAGTCCAATTCTATTTCTGCTTGGTTTAGGGCCAGGCTCAGCTGACAGAAGATTGATAAAATCTGTTGGTTAGATAAGCAGTTTAATTTGATCAAAGACGACAAGGAAGGTCCTGAATATTTCATCATGATAACGGCATATAATTTTACGCAAAATTAACTTCGCTGTCAATTTCAGGGATATTTCCAGGGGAAAGGTATTGTTCTAATTTTTCTGGTTTGTCCCATACCATCCATATTTTTAATGGTTTACAGAAATTAAGAGCTCCACATTTAATTTTCTGAATAGTTTGGAGAGCTTTTAGTTCGACTTGAAGCTGGTCCAATGTCCAGGGGAAAGAGTTTACCTGGTATTGACAATATCTAAGGTCCCTTTCTAAGTCCAAAGCGATGACTTTGAAAACTTGATTTGGCCTGCCATTCTTGAGAGTGGCAAGACCTCTAGCCGTTACTCCACTACCAAGATTGATGTAGATATCTTCAGGGAAACATTCTTTGAAAGTTTTCAATGTATCAGAGCTACAAACGCTCAATATTTCTTTTAAAATGTTTTCTTCAAACTCCATAGCATCACTATATTCCAGAAATTCTTCTAACAGTGAAGGAGCATTGCTAACCAATGCGGACATCATTGTATGTATATTATTTTATTCAAATTTTCAATATTTATCTATATATCTCTCTTGAAGCAAAAAAAATCGATTTATTTTTTGATAAATCTCTAAGTTCCTTTCTCTTGAATTAAGAGTAAGTAGGAGAATAAAAAAAGATGAATTTAAAAAAAATTGCTTAATAGTTAATATATTTTTTAATTGAAAAAAAAATAAAAATAAAATCTGTTATAAACTAAAATAAATAAAATAATTTAAAAATTCCCGAGTTTTGCCCCAAATAAAAAAAAAAACAACAGAATAATTATCAAAATTAAATTTGAAACAGAGGAAAATTTTGTACAGTGGACCCTCGGTTTACGAGCACCTTGGAGTACGACCTTTTCGCAGTACGAGCAAAATTTTTTGAAAAATTTTACCTCGGATTACGAGTGAAATTTCGCATTACGAGCAACTCGTGATGGTTGCCCGTAATCGTGATGGATGAAAATTCACTGGGATCCCTCCCTTCAGATCAGATTCGGGAAATATGTAAAATGTGGGAAACTGTGCAATTGTTTGTAGCAAGAAGATTTGCCCGAGTTTCAATTATTAAAAATAAGAAATTAGTTTCGCACTACGAGCGTTTTGGAGAACGAACATGGCTCTGGAACGGATTATGCTCGCAAACCGAGGGTCCACTGTATTATAAATTTTTCCAAAGTGAAGATCGAACTGTGAACACCTCTTTTCCAATATCCAACCTTTTGATCTGGTTCCAAAATTAATTTAATAAATACCGCTCAAAAAGAGCAATCTAGTTTATGTTATTTACAATAAATAATGTTAAAATTAATAAAGGCATATCCTGACCAGAAGCACATTTGCTTTTCAGAAGGCAGAGCGCCATCTGGTGGAACAGAAATCAACTAAACATTGATTTAGCCCCTGATCCCTAATATTTGGCAAACCCAATTTCTTGATAAATCAAGAAAAGCCATCCACGAACGCGTTTCGCGCTCGTCAGTGTGGAGCAGGCTGTACCACTATGAATAATGTGTACAGGTTCTTTACATATTAAACAAAATGTTAACGCCGGCGCGGGATCGATCCCGGTTTATGGTTGCCGGGAATCGAGGGTGCTATTCACTCGTCTATCGAATTTTATAACTTTTTGATACCAAGGATTCCAGAAAGCCATTCTCCTAGGAACCACAAAACTAAGCTCAGCATCCCTAGAAAATCTTCCAAGAAATAAACATACTTAGAGTTACCTCGTGAATTGGACCTCTACTTTCGTTATTAATAAAACAAAGACTTAAGTATGAAGGACAGCCTGGGTAATTGGAGAATTCTGATTGATCCTGGAAGCCTGAGTTACACCAAATACATATATGTAAATATATCATACTAGCGGACGAACCCGGCTTCGCCCGGGTTTTACCCGAGTAAAGGTTTGTCTAACGAATCTCTCGATAAAGTGAACATTTTTCCGGGTCCCTTTAAAAATACTCGATAAGTTGAATAAAATCAATATTAATTGGTTCCCTCGGTAATTGGAAGTTGAAGGAATAGTATTTTGCCTTGGAATTGTATCATTATTCTTGTCTCAAATAAATCGCCGTGTCATCCTGAATTTTGTCTCTCCTAATTTTTTACATTACAAAATCATTGTATCATCATGATAATATTTAGAGCAGATTGTTGAATTATAACAGATAAATTAGAATATTTATCTTGATTATTTTTAGGCGAAAAGTTATTTCAAAAATTTTATTCCCAGTACTATACTAAATAACTTCCCAAAGTTTCATGGCGTTCCAATGAGTGGTTTGGTCAGGCATAAAGGACAGACAGACATACACACACACACACACACATACATTCATTTTTATATATATAGATATGTATATTGAAACTATTTAAGATGCGTAAGATTGA
The DNA here is from genome assembly GCA_030710605.1 of Cordylochernes scorpioides. Taxonomy (NCBI): domain Eukaryota; kingdom Metazoa; phylum Arthropoda; class Arachnida; order Pseudoscorpiones; family Chernetidae; genus Cordylochernes; species Cordylochernes scorpioides. Next base: position 75,812,065 of record CP092879.1, on the reverse strand, counting down.
AAAAATATTCCAGAATTGGCCAAATTACACTTTCTTAATTAATCACGAATATTAAGAAAAAAAAAAAGGCATATCCTTATCGTGAAACTAAGAGTTGCCGATGGCTTGCGCCATCTATCTGAATAAATAAAAACTAATCGTTGATTAAAAAAAATATATATTCCAGAATTGACCAAATTACCTTAATTAATCAAGAAAAGCTAACCACGTTTCAGGCTGTTGGCCCTTATCTGCGTGATGCAAGCTGTACCTCAATAGACCACAAAATATATATATGTCGTGATCGAATGGAAGGGTGAAACCGTTATGTATGTAAGCTTCGAAAAAGAACTTGTTCCACACTCGTGAGCGCGCGCACGCGTTGGCGTGCCGTAGCATTCGCCCGCGCGCGCTGGCTCCCACGGTTATTTTGTACAGTGTATTTATAGATGGATGAATTTGTATTTACCTTTTAACATTCTAATTATGGCAAAAATAAATTATACCTTTTTGGCATTAGGCAAATTATGATATATATATGTGAGAACGCCAAACTATGTGCCAGAAATAGTACAAAAAAAAAAGAAATATTGTACTTTTTTTCAAATAATTTATAAATAATCTATCATTATAACAATCTTCGTCTGGAATAGTAGTTTCGTCCTAAATAAACAGCACACACACACTCGAGCGTGCGGCCACGCTTTCGCGAGCTCCGCCGTTTTCGCCTTTTGAGTGCGTGTAAAGGGCGCTTAGTCTGACAAGTGTGATATTGGCAGAAAGCCCAGGATGTGCTGAAAAAGTGCCTGAAAGGCCCAGCATCCTACTACCAACAGGCGAGGAATTATCGCCAAAAGAAATAAATATGAAGAAAACTAAAGAAATTTCTTCTGAAAATCAAAAGTATGCAAATTCGCCGGCAGGCGACATGCATGTAAATCCGGCCGCCGCGCGTGGTGACGTCACGGCGCCGAAGACTGCTGCTACGACCAGCGTAACTCCAGCCAGCCCGGCCTCGCTCAACTGGGCCGACAGCGAGATGGCGGAGGTGGACGCCAACGAAGGCTACACAGTCGTGAAGAGCAAGAAAAGGCGCCTCGTCTCACCGTCACCTGACCACGCCTCTAAACAGCCAAGCAGGCCTGCTGAGAAGCGCAGCTCCCAGCAGCAGAAGCGGCCAACAGGGTCGAGGTCAATGCCGCCCCAGGAAATCAAGGCGACACGCGCCAACATCGCCGACGCCAAGGCGAGGCAGACCACTACCAACCACGAGAACTACGTCTTCGTGGAGCTGTGCCCAGACATCCCGGACTACTCCTACCTCCGGGCAATTGGCCACCTGCTCGGAGGGCCAGGGAAAATAAGCCAGTTCAACAGGATGAACGGCCACTATGTCGTGGGCCTCGCGAGCAAAGACCATGCGAGCCATCTGGTGGAGGTGGGCCTGGACATCGAGGGCACCCACCTGAAGGTCTTCCCCTTCCGAAAAAGGGCAGAACGCATTACCATCGCAAATCTGCCCGGCTTCGTCGAGGACAGCGCCATCGTGGAGCCCCTGCGCAACTTCGGCACCGTGACCTCCATCGCCCCCATCATGATCAAGATGGGGGAATACACCTTCAACGACGGCCGCCGGGAGGCGTTCATCCTGCTCCGCGAGGGCGTGAGGCTGGAGTCGCCGCCCACCCGTCTGACCATTAAGTCCAAGGGAGACACCCTGTCAGCCTTCCTCTCCTTTGGCATCAAGTGTTCCAAGTGCGGCAAGCAGGGCCACCGCAGAGCCAACTGCCCAGCGCTCGCCAGGCAAGGGAACAGCAGCCCCAGGCAAGCAGCGTCTCCCACCGACGCAAGGCCCCTCCGGCGTCCCCTGTCCAACCAGCGAAGACTTCAACTGAGGCTCCAGTGACCCCCTCGGCGCCCCATCCTGCCGAACCGAGGGATCTTGCCCAGCCCGCCCCTGTCGCCCTCCCTGCTCCTCTGGCTGCCCCGCGGCCCCCCGAGCCCGAGACCTTTCCGCTCGACATTGAGATGTCGGAGGAGGAGCTGACCTCAACTCCCTCCGCGTCTCCCCGAGGAAAACCCGCATTCGTCCAGCTGCAGGAGCACCTCAAGCAGTCCCCCAACCTCTCCATCGACTGGGACGGGCTGCCCGGTATAGACCGCGAGGACGCACAGCGGCTACTCACCTCTAAAGGAAAAATGGAGAAGCGAGTGGCCTCGCTGTCAAAAGCACAGGTCGCCGCCCTCGACCAGGTGGCCGAAACCATCAAGGCCTCGATCCCAGACTCCAACCACACCATCCGCAAGACCCTCCAGAAGACCAAGGGGGTGCTGCATAAGGGACGGCAACAATGAGCTACCGTCTCGCCAGCATAAACGCGCGAGGGCTCGCCACTCGGGGGAGGAGCCTTGCCCTTTGTCATCTCCTCAGGCAACATCACGTGGACATCGCGTTTGTCCAGGAGACAAACGCATTTCATCTCGGCAGCGGCCAAGACCTCTGCCTCGGCTACAACGCTGTTATATTGGCCCATCCCGTAGCCATCTCGGGATCCAGACTCGCCTGCGTCTTCGGACCAGGCGTAGCCGTGCTACAACAGCGTATCCTGTGGCCGGGCCACATCGCCTTGGCAACAATAGATGTCCACGGCGAGGAGATGACGGCCATCGCCGTTCATCTGGCGCATGAACCCCGGGAGAGAAACCGACAACTGGAGCTCCTGGCGGCGACAGCGGCACAGGAAGAGGAGGGGGCCTGTTGGATCATCGGCGACTTTAATTCCTGGACAAATTCCTGGATCAGCTCCGATATCCCAAACAAGAACCTCATCACAAGCCCAAGTGTCAAGATCCCAGGTTTTTCCCTCCCTCGACGAGAATGGGTGCTTCTAAACCGCTTTAGGACAGGTCAGGGAAGGTGTGCAGAGCTGATGAAGTTATGAGGCTACACCAAAGATCCAAATTGTGCCTGCAACGTCCCACAATCAATGTCCCATATACTAGATGACTGCCCGCTGTACAAATTCAATGGAGGAATCTCCAATCTCCATTCTGTCACCCCGGAAGCCCTGAACTGGCTGAAGGCCTTGCCTCTCAGACTTTAATGACCGATATGTCCTCACTTCTTTTTTCTAGATTTAATTTATTTTGTCTCCTCTCTAATTGTAAATACGCTGCTGTATCACCTCATAAGCATAAATAAATAAATAACATCAGGGATCGGGGCCCCTCATCATCATTGTCATCGGATGCCCTCGCCGCTCTTCTGGACCTGGCCGCGCTGGTCGACGTGGCCACCCAGTTCGACGCCGCCCACCTGCCCACCAGAGTCTCCATGCACGGCGACCAAGTCGAATCCAACCGCCTGGACCGGATCCTCGTCCCTGCTGGAGTCCTGGATCGCGTGTCCATCTACGCGACCAGCCACTACCACCTCTCGGACCACCGCCTCGTGCTGCTCCAGGTGGGCCCGCCCACCACCGCCGTCTCCTCCCCCACCCAGCCTCGCTTGGCCGCGATGCTCCGCTCGGGCCTCGTTCTCGAACATCTGGCTGGTTACATCCGGGAGCTCGAGGAAGACACGGCGCACGATGACGACGACGGGACCATCTGGGATAGGTGGACCACCATCAAGGCGGGACTGCTGGCGGAGGCCAGATCCCTGCACGATCCGCGCCACGCTGCCAGCGACAGCTACGTCTACAGGGCGAGACGTTACATCGCGGCGCAGCTCGAGGCCTCCTCCATCCGGGCCGACTACCCTTCGCTGCCGGACCTAGCACGCGCCATCCGCCTCCGACGCCCGGTCAGCGTCATCAGGGACGAGCAGGATAACATCATCGAGGGCCCCGAGCTTCGGCGGAGGGCGTTCGCGACCTTCCAGCCCCGCTTCGCCCGTCCCACCAGCGATCCAGCTGCGGGAGCTGCCTTCATCGCCAGCAGCGCGCCCACCACCACCCGCGAGCTGAGTGAGGAGGACCCGCTCCACCGGCCGGACATCAGTCCCAGCGAGATCGCCAACGCCATCGAGCACCTCCCTCGCGGAAAGGCCCCCGGCTGGGACGGCTTGCCGTGCGAGCTCCTCGTCGCCTTCAGCGAGGACTTCTTCGCGGAAGCTCTGGCCCGGGTGTTCGCGGCATCACGGCTCCGCGGTGCCCTGCCTCCGTCGACGCGGCGCAGCTCCATCTGCCTCGTGCCCAAGGCCCGCGGAGGTCGCGGCCTTGACGGCTACAGGCCCGTCGCGCTGCCCTCGGCCGACTACAGGGTCCTGGCCGCCATCCTTCACCGGCGCCTCAAGCCCCACCTGCGGACCCTTGTGCCGGAATGCCAGACTCACGCCGTCCCCGGGAGGTCCCCGTCATGGAACATCGCCATGGTGACGGACGCCGTCGAGGAGGCCACCGCCCTGGGCTCGCCGCTGGCCGTCATGGGCGTAGACCTGGAGTCCGCCTTTGACTCACTAGACCGCGGCTTCTTGGAGTCCCTGCTAACGTCCCTCCGCCTCCCGCCGGCCTTCAGGGCCTGGATTAACATCCTCTACGCCGGGGCGGACGCCACCATCCGGGCCGGAGGCTTCTACACCACCGCCTTCCCCCTCCTCAACGGCCTAAGACAGGGTTGCGCCGTGAGTGCCGCACTCTTCAGCATCGCCACGGGGCCGCTACTACGTCGCCTGGAGTTGACCCTCGGCGTGGGCAATGTCACCGCCTACGCCGACGACATCGTCCTCCTGTTCCATCGCGACGAGGACTTCGAGCGGGTGGCGACTGTCTTCGAAGACTATAAGCAGGCCTCCGGAGTTGGCGTGAACCTCCGGAAGAGCGCTGGCCTCTGGTGCGGCGCCTGGCGCAACCGCGGCGACTCCCCTCTCGGCGCCTCCTGGTCGACCACCTCCATCAGGATCCTCGGGCTCGACATCGCCCCCAGGAGCACCGTCGCCCACCGGGAGCAGCATCTCCTGGCCCTCCTGGAGACTGCCTACCGCAGATGGACGCCCTTCACCCGCGGCCTCTCCCTCGTCGGGCGAGCAAGAGCGGCGAACACGCTGGTGGGCTCTGTCATCCAGCACCACCTGCATGGCTACCTACCATCACCCCCGACCATCGCCAAGCTGCAGGCCCGACTGGCGAGATTCGTCTGGGGACAGGACCACACGGCGTGGCTTCCCGCCGATGTCATGGCGAGGCCAGTTGCCATCGGAGGCCTCGGCCTCCTCGACCTCGCGACCCAGCTCCAGCTCGCCTGCCTCAAGGGGGTGCAGGTCGCGCTCCGCGGGGGCAGAAATGCCTTCATCTGGCTGGTCGGCGGCAACAGCGGGGAAGCCTGGATCCACCCTCCACCGGACGGCACCCGTCTCCAGCCCCGCCGTCTCCGGTTGCTGAAGCTATGGGAGGAGGCCTCCAACATCCTGGGCCTCAACCACCGGGCGGTCCCCACGGCTCAGCTGCTGGACCTCCCCATCATCGGCGGCTGCCGGTTCCTCCGCCCTCCCGACCTCCTGGCCCCCGCCCGCTGGAGCGGAGCCCGAGTCCGGGACCTCATCGAGGAGGAACACCTCATCGCCCGCCCTACGCGCTCGGCCTTGGCTGACGCCGCGGCCCTGGGCGCCTTCTGTCGGAGGCTGACCTCCGAGAACGCCGTGGGCTTCGCGGCAGAGTCCACGCCTTCATCCAGTTCCCTTGCTGCGGCCGTGGTGCTGCGTGGGACGGCTACGCCGTTCCTCAACGGCCTCACGACCCGCTCGGCCCAACGGGCCCTGGATCGCCCGCGCCTCGCCGCCACGCCCATCTCAAGGTTCACCTAGAGATGGTCGCCCACCATCGGTCCACCACCATCCAGGATCGACTGGGCCTCGCTTCGGCGCTGCGCCTATTCGGGTCACGAGGCCGACGCAGCTCTCAAGCTAGCCCTCCACGCCCTGCCCCATCCGGCCCATCCTGCCTCGGTCGGCCCCTCCTGTCCTGCCTGCGGGTCCATCGACCGCTCCCTCGGCCACCGTTACTGGTGCTGCCGCTCCATCAGGCCTATCTTTTTTCAACATCATAGGGCGGCCCCCTGACCTGCAGGCTTGGATCTTCGGCGGGTCCGGCCTTGAGGACGACGCCCTTTCCATCCTGGCGTCGGCAAAGTTGCGAATTTATCGTTACTTTGTCCAGGTTGGGCTCGGAGAAGCGGTGGAGGACCCGCTCATCGCCTGGTCCAGGACCCTCCAGCGTCGAGGTTTCCTATCTTCATCCCCTTTGTAAAATATATGTAATATATATGTAAATCTTTCATTCATTCTTTTTGTAATTTTTTTTTCTTTTTCTTCTCTTTCGCTCTCTTTTTGATTGATTGATGTAATATTGTCTAAGATGACAATAAATATTTTTTAATTGTCAAAAAAAAAAAAATTGTCACACACACACACACAAACAGGAGTTCATATATGTAAATATATCACATATATGTATATAGAAACATAGGATTTTCCATCTATATATGTATATATAATCTATTTTAGACGTGTATCATTCTTTTTTAAATTAATCAATTTTCTACTGCCCTTTTACAACAATGATAAAGTAATGGGAGGGGGCCTGGTTCATCACTGATGGTCATTTATTATAACATTTCAGTTATTTAAATTATCATTAATATCAATAATAGAATGAGATTTAAGCAAACATAATCACACATTTATATTTTATTTATAACCAATAAATTAATTTTATTAACCAAAAAAAGAATTTTATATTTTGAAATATTTTTGAAAATAGAGCAATCCATAAATAAATCTTTATTTAAAAAGGCTTATATTCGATCAAAATATCATTTATTTATTTTTTAAATGTTGAAATATATTACAAAATATTCTTTAAAATTTACATTTTTACTTCCATTTAGAACTTGATTGAAGGTATTGCTTCTGTACAAGAATGATTCTGTCTGAAAAGATCGACAAGAAAGAGTGTAGCCATCTCTTTGCATGATGTCAGATTCTTTACTCGGTATTGAAGATAGATAAGATTTGGATAAGTCTCCAGAACACGTGTAAAAACATAACAAAGATATGATATATTGGTTTGATAGAATCTTTTTAGATCTTTTCCAATAAGGTTTTGTAATGGATGCCATTCCTCTGTTTGTTTTAAACCGAAATGATTATAATGGACTTTGCCGTTTAATGTCATTCTGGAAAACCCTAAATCAATTATTCTAGCCCTGATTCCAAAAGTTGGCATTGTTATTTTCCTGCCCATTAACATATAGGTGATTTTGGATTTTTTGGTTGGAGCCACACGGATATTCTCCCAATGTAAATCCCGGTGTTCAAAGTCCAATTCTATTTCTGCTTGGTTTAGGGCCAAGCTCAGCTGACAGAAGATTGATAAAATCTGTTGGTTAGATAAGCAGTTTAATTTGATCAAAGACGACAAGGAAGGTCCTGAATATTTCATCATGATAACGGCATATAATTTTTTCGCAAAATTAACTTCGCTGTCAATTTCAGGGATATTTCCAGGGGAAAGGTATTGTTCTAATTTTTCCGGTTTGTCCCATACCATCCATATTTTTAAAGGTTTACAGAAATTAAGAGCTCCAAATTTAATTTTCTGAATAGTTTGGAGAGCTTTTAGTTCGACTTGAAGCTGGTCCAATGTCCAGGGGAAATAGTTTACCTGGTATTGACAATATCTAAGGTCCATTTCTAAGTCTAAAGAGATGACTTTGAAAACTTGATTTGGCCTGCCATTCTTGAGAGTAGCAAGACCTCTAGCCGTTACTCCACTACCAAGATTGATGTAGATATCTTCAGGGAAACATTCTTTGAAAGTTTTCAATGTATTGGAGCTACAAATGCTCAATATTTCTTTTAAAATGTTTTCTTCAAACTCCATAGCATCACTATTTACCAGAAATTCTTCTAACAGTGAAGGAGCATTGCTAACCAATGCGGACATCATTGTATGCATATTATTTTATTCAAATTTTCAATATTTATCTATATATCTCTCTTGAAGCAAAAAAAGATAGAGTTTTTCGAAAAAAAATCGATTTTATTTATTTTTTGATAAATTTCTAAGTTCCTTTCTCTTGAATTAAAAGCAAGTAGGAGAGAGAGAAAAAAAAAAGAATTTAAAAAAAATTGCTGAATAATTAATATAGTTTTAAAATTGAAAAAAGAAAAATAAAATCTGTTACACAATAAAATAAATAAAAATAATTTAAAAATTCCCGAGTTTTGCCCTGAATAAATTTAAAAAAAAAAGAATATTTATCAAAATTAAATTTTAAACAAGAAAATTTTGGTTTAAAAATTTTGCCAAAGTGAAGATCGAACTGTGAACCACCATTTTCTCAATATCCAAACTTCAGATCCGATTCCAAAGTTCATTTATTAGGTGCCGCTCAAAAAGATCAACCTAGTTTATGTTATTTACAATTTTTTTCTTTATTTCAACTTAGAGCGCTATGTCCCCCTAGGGACACTTGCACTTTAAAAATAAACAAAATTTTTAAAGAAGAGAAAGAAAGATATTTTAATATATGTACAGAATTAGTATGCAAGTTAGTTTGAAGAAATCTGGTCTGGTTCAAATCACATTAATAGGTACCGCTCAGCAAGACTAACCTAGTTCATGATAATTGAAACAATGAATAATATGTGAAAGTTATTCACATATTAAACAAATTTTAACGCGGGATTCAATCCCGGTTCATGACTGTCGGGAATCGAGCGTGTTGCCCTCTCATCCACCGACTTTTATAGTTTGAAGAAAAGATAAAAATGATATATATCAACACAATTGATATATGTGGCAATATCGTTGCGGGGTTTCTTGTTGTTGGATGCGAATGGTGAGATTTGGTTGAAGCGCAGTCGTTTGAGTGGAAGTTGCAGCATACAGTTAGGAATAATCAGGACACGTGATTGAGTTGGAAAATAAGAGGCAACTGTGTTGGAGGGAAGAAAGCTTGAGAAGAGTTGAGCGATTTGACTTATTAATTAGTTGATCACATGGCGATGATGAAATGAGCGGAGAGAGATATCTCTAGAGTAGATGTTACCTTGTTGGAAGCGAAGGAGCACTGTCCGAACTCGGCGAGAGCCAGTGAACCCTGTAGGTGTTGTTCCTATGAGAGCTCAAGCGTAACTACCCATTCTTGCTTTCCGATTTAACACCAAGCCTCAGTTTCTCTCTGATTGGTCGAGAGATGTCACATGATCCTTTCCTATTGGTTGACCTACTTGAGGTGTTGTCTTTTGATTGGTCGAGAGATGTCACATGCTCTTTTCCTATTGGTTGACCTACTTAAGGTGCTGTCTTCTGATGGGCCCGCGGTTTCCTTTGGTATTAGTTACGCCCGGCTTGGGTCAGGAAGTCTCGTGTTTGTTTGACTTTATTTACTTCCGCGGCTATCAAAATACATCCTGCTTTGTCAGGAAGTATTGAATGCTAGCTTTAACATTTATAACTTCTGGTCATTAGATACGTCCTGTTTTTCCAGGAAGTGTCGGTTTAAACTTAGCTCGCAGGGACCTGGGGTCAGAAGGTTAACTGCGACGTCTTCCTATGTCTTTTGTTACTTTCTTTCCTCCAGTTACCTTATTCTTTTATTAAATCTTTGAAAATCATACATGGTACATACATAGTGGGTCGGGGTTGCATTTAATTATATACAAGTTATGACAGATGCGCCCCCTACATGTGAAGAATTCAAGAAGGGGTTAGCCTGAGAGAATTCTGTAAAGTGAAAAATAATTTTGTGGGAAAATTAGTTGTGGGTATTGAGGGGCTATATACAAGCATTGCTGGTGACATAATAAGTAAAATAGCATGGTGTTGATGATATAGGTTGAGTATAATTAATAGAAATCAAAAATTTTTTAATTGTAAGAAATCAATGAATGTTATGGTACATAGTGGGCAAAAAAAAAAGAAAATGCGCCTAAACGAATTCTACTCGAGTTAAGAAATGAATTCGAGGGGGTTCTATTAAGGCTTTGAAATCAAAATAAAATAAAATAAAAGTTTTTTGAGCGAAATCAAAGTGGAGTGCTTGGTTGAATGGTGAAAAAAAAAAGGAAAATGCCTAACCATATTCTATTCGAGATTGGGAATGAAATCGAAGGAATTCTATTAGGTCTTTCGAGAAATCAAAAATAAAAATAAAATAAAAGTTTTTTGAGCGAAATCAAAGTTGAGTGCTTGGTTGAGTGGTGAAAAAAAGAAAAAGGAAAAATGCCTAATTACTTTTTTGCTTGAATTTTGGAAAGGAATTCGAGGAAATTTCATAAGGTCTTTTGAGAAATCAAAGTAAAATAAAATAAAAGGTTTTTGAGCGAAATCAAAGTTGAGTGCTTGGTTGAATGGTGAGAGAAAAAAAAAAAAAGGAAAAATGCCTAATTACTTTTTTGCTTGAATTTTGGAAAGGAATTCGAGGAAATTTCATAAGGTCTTTTGAGAAATCAAAATAAAAATAAAAATAAGAGTTGAACGAAATCAAAGTTGAGTGTTTAAAAAAAAAAAGAAAAATAAAAAGGTTTCAACAACAAAGGGTGATTTAATGTTTTTAGTTTAATCGAAAACCAGTGGGTTTTCGTTGATAATTGAGTTGTGGCAATATAAGTCAAGTGGTAAATAGAATGATAATTGATAAATGAAAATGATAATATAAACTAATTGGTAAATAAAATGATAGTTAATGATTAAAATTGATAATAAGTTGAATAAATTGCTAAATTGATTAAACATTTATATTTAATAATGAAAATGATTGATATGAAAAATAAGGTGTATTGGTTGGAACCCTTTGGTATCTACATGCCCTGATCTACATGTATTGGTTGCTCCATTTTGCCCTATAAATGTTTTACTTGCTCAATTATGCCCTATAAATTTTTTGTCTCATCTGTAGTGACACTTAGGTGAAAAACGTGATTCTAGCCCTCAAGTGCGTTTATGCTGTGTGTACAGGAGACATGGAAATCTATATAACCTTTATGTGTAATTTTTTGTCTTTGTGTGTGTGTTGTGAAAAATGTTAGAAGTCGGTTGTGTAAGAGATGTGTGAGCTAGTTCTAGGTGTTGTTTCGTGGATGTGTAATTGGGTGGTAAAAATCGATATGTAGACTCGAACTGGAATCAAAACCGGTGGCATAGTGAGGTTCCCAGTCGACCTCAATAGGGGATCTTCTCATTGTAATTAGAGATACGGAAGTGGGGTGTGTCGGGCAAACGAGAGGGAGGGAAATTGGAGATCGGACGAAGGCGCTCCGCTTTGTTTACAGAGGCCGAATTTAACCGCCGCGGACTATACTTCCTGTCGTGGTGTTTCAAATCCTCATTTCCTGCCGTCTATTTATTTTGGGGTGTGGCTCGGGGCTTGTTTTTGGAGCGTGGTTTCTCCGACATTGTTTGGTCATCTTTTCAGTTACTGTTATCTCTTCGGAGTTTATTTAGATTTTCTGCGAAGATGGTTCCTAAAATTATGAGAAGTTTTATAAATGTTTGTCCTAGATTAAAAACTACCTCTTGTAGTTCGAAGATTTTCTGCGCGGGCATGGCATATATAAACAAGTAATTAATGAATAAAATTGGGATACAGTTGTACGGTAGAACTAATAAACAAAGGATAAAAATCAGGTGAAATATAGGATATTGTCCCATGTTCGTCCATATTTTTGTAACTGGGGACTCTGAAATATTTGCTTGAACCTTATTAATTGTAGAATTTGAATGATTGGTAGGTTCGTAGTTCTCTTGTTTGATATCTTTAGGGAGTGGTGTGATATGATTGAGTTGGTTGTCAGGTTTGCAGTTTTTAACATCGGGGAAGAGTGATGTAAATCGTCTTGTTGCAAAAATGGCAGGGTCTAAATGCCTGAAAGGTTCGCTGCTGGTGGGTTTGAACCTTAATGACTCTGTTGGGAATAATTCGGGTGTTAAATGTTTGAAAGGGAACGTGTAATTGGGGTTGTGCTTTATATGATAGGTGCTAACGGCGGGTGGTGATATATAATGGATTTTTTCTGTATACAGTTTAAGTTTGTTGACGTGGATTGTGTCAGTGTCTCTTTGAAGTGGTTGATTTGGTCGATCTATGCGGACCACATTTGGTGAAATAATTTCTAATATTGTGTGAGGTCCTGTGAAATATGGCGCAAGTTTCCCTGTATTTGGGTGGTGATATAATTTTACTAATACTAGATCACCTACTTCGAAATGTGGTTGCTTGTGTCGTTGGTCATAAGTGTTTTTGTCTTGTAAATGTTTGTTTTGTGTGCGTGTGTGATATGTTTGGTGTACGAAATTTTGTTTTGTTTGTGGGTTTTACTTGTTTGACGATGTCTTGTGTCATGTGTTATGGTCTGCCAATACATTGTGAAGAGATAAGTTGGTGTAAGTTCGACGTTATTTGTATTTTGAAAAGCCGGATGTTGTATCCATTTATTAAATCGAATGGTCGTCGTGACTTTAGAAAAAAAAGCTATTCAGTGATATTAGAGTGGAATTGAGTGAAAATGAGGCTTACGACGTGAACACGTGTTGGGTGGAGACGTGTCACAGGTGTGTTGAAAGGCGTCTGTGGCCTGAAATGAAAAGTTTTGTGGGTGACCTGTGACACGAATCGAAAAAAAAAAAATTGTGAATGAAAAGGTGTCACGCGAAGTCCTTATTTGTACGAAATCTAACTTGTTCTCACTATGAACAACAAATTTATTAAAGTCATATATCGAAATTTCTATTGTTAGTGTATATGGTACCTTTTAAGGTGAACAATTTTTTAGTGTTTTGGGTAGATGAGATGATTGTTACTAACGACGGTGCATGCGTTTGTTGGTGGCTGTCGTCTTTTGGCGCGAGTGTCGTGCTTGTTGGGCGGGTTGTACGTGTTTGCTAGCGTGAAAACCGTCCTTTGGCTGGGTGTTGTCGGTGTATTGTTGTTGCGAATGTCGTGATTGTAGCTAAATACGTTTGTGGGATTGTTGTGAGGTACATTTTTATGGCGTGGCGGCGTATGGTCATGCATAGATTTTGTGTGGTAAGTGTGTGAGCTGTACTGACACGTTTTTTTTTGGGCATGGTGAGGGTTGAAGCCGTTGTGGCTTATATTTGAGAGCATATAGTACTGGTAATTGGGTTGAGTGATAAACATGGTAGTGGGGTCAATGAATGCAGGCAAGGGTTGTCCTGTGTGACAAATTTGATTGTAGTGCAAGTCCTTTCAGACAGGTTTGGCCTAGCCCGTGCGTGCATTCATTGAGTACAAAGGTTAGATATGGTTAAAAGGGGTAGGTAGCTAGGTAAAAGTTCAAAGTCAATTCCTTGACGCCATAGGGTGGGTGCCTACCTCAGTTCAACAGGTCTCCTTTGGGACGTCTTGGTTTGGGATGGTTGGCTTGGCTCGGGACTGCTCGCACCGTCCGCGAAATTGAAGTGGAGTCCGGTACTGGAAGATCATTTTGGGATCGTTGGGGCTGTCCCGGATCGCGCGGATTGGTTTCGGGGACTGTGTACGGCATGGCGGTGGTTGAATCCTCGGTGGTCGGTGTCCGGCCTTGGTGACACTCGCCTGGGGTTGGTGGGGGTTGTGTCCGTCGTCCTCCCCGGGGAATGGCGCTCCGGAATTCCGTCTCACTTTGTGGGGCGTTGACACGTCGGATGGCCACGGTCATCTGCCATATGATGGCCGCTAGAAGGCGTCTGGTCGTCTCTCTTCTTGTCCGCTTCTTCGTTGTCAGTTTCTTTCCGTTCGTTGCCAGTTTCTTCTCTCTTGGTTTGTCATTGCCTTTTGTTTTGCTGGCGCCTGGGCTAATTTCCATCTTTATCCTGATTAAGTTCCATAATCTTTATCCTGTCGACTTATCCGTTCTGTGGCAATATCGTTGCGGGGTTTCTTGTTGTTGGATGCGAATGGTGAGATTTGGTTGAAGCGCAGTCGTTTGAGTGGAAGTTGCAGCATACAGTTAGGAATAATCAGGACACGTGATTGAGTTGGAAAATAAGAGGCAACTGTGTTGGAGGGAAGAAAGCTTGAGAAGAGTTGAGCGATTTGACTTATTAATTAGTTGATCACATGGCGATGATGAAATGAGCGGAGAGAGATATCTCTAGAGTAGATGTTACCTTGTTGGAAGCGAAGGAGCACTGTCCGAACTCGGCGAGAGCCAGTGAACCCTGTAGGTGTTGTTCCTATGAGAGCTCAAGCGTAACTACCCATTCTTGCTTTCCGATTTAACACCAAGCCTCAGTTTCTCTCTGATTGGTCGAGAGATGTCACATGATCCTTTCCTATTGGTTGACCTACTTGAGGTGTTGTCTTTTGATTGGTCGAGAGATGTCACATGCTCTTTTCCTATTGGTTGACCTACTTAAGATGCTGTCTTCTGATGGGCCCGCGGTTTCCTTTGGTATTAGTTACGCCCGGCTTGGGTCAGGAAGTCTCGTGTTTGTTTGACTTTATTTACTTCCGCGGCTATCAAAATACATCCTGCTTTGTCAGGAAGTATTGAATGCTAGCTTTAACATTTATAACTTCTGGTCATTAGATACGTCCTGTTTTTCCAGGAAGTGTCGGTTTAAACTTAGCTCGCAGGGACCTGGGGTCAGAAGGTTAACTGCGACGTCTTCCTATGTCTTTTGTTACTTTCTTTCCTCCAGTTACCTTATTCTTTTATTAAATCTTTGAAAATCATACATGGTACATACATAGTGGGTCGGGGTTGCATTTAATTATATACAAATCATGACATATATGTACAAAGGGTTGGTAAGCAAATTTAGTTAAATGAAATCAAATTGTAATATATTGTGTTTATTCGAGAAAAGCAATTTACAGATTAAAAAAAGTTTTAAGAAATATTTTATAATGAAAATATGCTAGATATTAGAGAATTATTCAGTTAAAACAATACTAAAAAGGGTTAATTACTAAATAAAAGCGTCCCAATGGAATTTAGTAGTTTATGTAAAACATATGGTTCTTGAATCAAAAGAATGTCAGGTGGGTCGTCTCTAGTGTTGGTCTGTAGCTCACTTATCGCAGTAAAACCTTTTCTTACATTTTATGAGTGTTGAATACATCTCACATTTTCAATCATATAGGATATTAATCTATTTAAGATTGAGCTTCAAATTGTATTTGATACATCATTTCCCTCTTATATTTGTGAATATAGTGTCCTTTGGATAATTCTGTCTATTTGTGATTTGTAAATCGGGCATTCACTTGAATTTGATTTATGGTTTGTAGAAAGGTTTTTAAATTTAGGGTGCTTAGAACAATTGTGACAATTTGGTGCTTCAGTACAGTTGCGGCTAACCTGTACACCGCATATTTTAATGTTATTTACAATGAATAATGTTAAAAATAATAAAGACATATCCTGACCAGGACCACATGTGCTTTTCAGAAGGCAGAGCGCCATCTGGAGGAATAGAAATCAACTAAACATTGATTTAACCTGTTCCCTGATATTTGCCCAACCCAATTTCTTGATAAGTCAAGAAAATCCATCCACGAACGCGTTTGGCGCTGTTGGCGCTCGTCAGCATGGAGTAGGCTTGTACCACTATGAATAATTTGTACAGGTTCTTCACATATTAAACAAAATGTTAACGCGGGCGCTGGATTCGATCCCGGTTCATGGTTGTCGGCAATCGAGGGTGCTACCCACTCGTCCATCGACTCTTATATTATACTAGCCGAATGACCCGGGCATCGCCCGTGTTTTACCCGATTGAATGTTTTTATTCAAATACTATTTGTTACAATTATAAATTGGAGCCGTGGATGTCACTCTTGTGAAACGTCCCGCTCCAAACTTTACATGTACATTAGGTCAGCTGGTATTACCCCTCATTTTCACCGCTAGAGGCGCGAGCGAATTGACTTTTTGTAAATATACATAATTATAAAGATAGAAGCTTCTATAGAAGATAATGATCATAATGATGATGCGCGCGCATCCGTGACAGCGGCCGATGAGGAATTGAGGAAAGACGGTCGTGACTATATATGTTGATAATAATAATAATTACTATTATTATCATTAGATAATGATAATAATGATGATGCGCGCGCATCCGTGACAGCGATGAGGAATTGAGGAAAGACGGTCGTGACTATATATGTTGATGATACTAAGGAATCCAGAAAGCCATTCTCATAGGAAGCACCAAACAAAGCCCAACATCCGAAGAAAATCTTCCAAGAAATAAACATACTTAGAGTTACCTCATGAATTGGACCTCTACTTACGTTATAAATAAGACAAAGACTTATGTCTGAAGGACAGTCCGGGTATTTGGATAATTCTGATCGTTCCAGGAAGCCTGAGTTACCAAATAAACAATAATTAAGAAAAAGGCATCTTCTGATTGTGAAACTAAGAATTGCCAATGGCTTGCACCATCTATTGAAATAAATATAAACTAATTGTTGATTTAAAAAAAATCCATAATTGGCCAAATTACCTTTTCTTAATTAATCAAGAAAAGCTAACCACGTTTCAGGCTGTTGGCCCTTATCTGGGTGATGCAAGCTGTACCTCAATGACAAAAAAAAAAAACAAAAAAAACGGGTCTTTGAGGCAAATTGAAAAGTCTTGAATCTGATATTTAAGGACGGAAGGGTGTGAGAACACCAAACTATGTGCCAGAAAGAGTAAAAATATAAATTTTGTACTTTTTTCAAATAATTTATAAATTAATCTATCATTGTGACAATTGTCATCTGGGATAGAGGTTTCGTCCAAGATAAACAGCAAACAGCACAGAAGTTCATGTATGTAAATATATCACACATATATGTATATAGAAGCATAGGATTTTCCATCTATATATGTTTATAGAAACTATTATAGATGTTTGAGTCACAAAAGACTGTGACTGTGCAATAAATTGATAAAGAGGGAGCAATCTCTCGAAATATTTTAAGAAAAAAAAAATTTTTTTTTTCTTTACAGATCCAGGTACGCCCTTTTATATAATCTATTTTAGATGTGTATCATTATTTTTTAAATTAATCAATTTTCTACTGCCCTTTTAGTACAATGATAAATCAATGGGAGGGCCTGGTTCATCACTGATGGCCATTTATTATAACATTTCTCAGTTATTTAAATTATTATTAACTAGCCGAATGATCCGGGCAACGCCCGGGTTTTACCCGATTAAATGTTTTTATTCAAATACTATTTGTTACAATTATAAATTGGCACCGTGGATGTCACTTTTGTGAAACGTCCCGCTCCAAACTTTGTGTGTTTTTAAAATATAAAAATAAAAATGTAAATTTTCACAACGATATTTGAAAATTATATTGCCACGTGGAAAATTAGGGAAGACAAAAACTTCAGGAGGAAACAACATTTATTTCAGGGAAGGACAAACTATCAAAAATAAACAAAAGATAAGCCACGAGGGAAATTTACAGAGTCGCAAGATATAAAACATAAAAATGACCACTCTGTTAAATAAAAAATAATAAAATTAAGAAATACTATGTTACATAAATAAAATTAATAAATACTATGTTACATAGCTTCTTCCCTATGGGAGCTGTGACCCACAGCTAGCAATTATTGTAGATACTGACGTGGATTTGACGTGCTTCTGCCAAGGATTCCATCGAAGTCTTGGAACTTTGTCCCTAGTACCTTTGCGTCCATTTTCTTGCGGCGTGAAGAGCGGCTTTGTCGTCGTATCGTCGTCTATAGGGACATCGTCATCTTGGAAGGAAGTCTTGGCTTTGACACGGCGGTGGAATCCTGGAGCCAGTTTCTAAAAATGTGGATTACAGCACCCATGGCTTCAAATTCTTCTCGGCGATCTTCAGTTTGTCTTCCCTAACTTACCCAGCATCTCCACCAAAATGCCACGTGGAAAATTAGGGAAGACAAAAACTTCAGGAGGAAACAACATTTATTTCAGGGAAGGACAAACATCAAAAATAAACAAAAGATAAGCCACGAGGGAAATTTACAGAGTCGCAAGATATAAAACATAAAAATGACCACTCTGTTAAATAAAAAATAATAAAATTAAGAAATACTATGTTACATAAATAAAATTAATAAATACTATGTTACAATATTATTTTGATTTTCAAATACTATTCGTTACAATTATAAATTGGCGCCGTTGATGTCACTCTTGTGAAACGTCCCGCTTCAAACTTTGTGTCTGAGAAGCGATATTTTTATAGAAAGATGATCTGGCTTTTGTTTTCTGCTCGAATGAATGTTTTTCTGTTAGAATTTTGTTCCTGCGTACAAAATAATGAACTGGTTTCACCCGTGGTCTCTGCTTTTTGGAATTTTTCCCGATATAATTTTGTATCTGATAATCAAACATGATACAGCAATATCGTCATCATCATTTTCTGACTAAAAATATATAGTTTTAATAATTGATTTATATATTTTTTAAAATAGCCTATCGTCTTCCCTGTATTTTTTAAAACTATGTATGGAAATTTTGGTTTGAATTAGTGAACTACTGCGAATTTGTATACCGGACATATACAAACAAACATACAAACATTCATTTTTATACACACACACACACAAGCCTTTTTATTGGGGCATCCAGCTCTATACATGATTCCCCTCTACAGGATTTAGCAAAGGAAGATATTTCAAAAGTAAAAACTAGAATACAAGAAGTAATAAGGAAAAAGAAGAGAGAGAAGAAAGAAAAAAAACAAACAAAAAGAAATATAACCATATATACAAAAAATAAACATACAGAGCAAAAGGAACCATACATGATTAAATATTTAAATTAAAGTACCAATGTTTAGGATATGTCAAGGTTAGGATATCATTGAGAGGGCTAGTGTGGAATCAGCCGCGTTCAATCTTCGCCTTCTTCCTCCAAGCAAACCACGACATTCGGCGAATCCATTATTCTCCAAAGGACATTGACTGCGGCCTTGTAGAATTTATATAAACCGAGGGAGAGACCCTGATCAACCATCAGTGTGTTCATCCAGCTGCAAATTTGTTGGCCATTATTTTTATATATATAGAAGATATCAATGATAGAATGAAATTTAAGCAAACATAATCACACATTTCTATTTTATTTATAAATTCAATCAATTGATTTTAATAACCGAAAAAGAGTTTTCTATTTTGAAATATTTTTAAAAATAGAGCAATCCATAAATAAATCTTTAATTAAAAAGGCATATATTGGATCAAAATATCATTTATTTTTTTTAAATGTTGAAATATATATTACAAAATATTCTTTAAAATTTACATTTTTACTTCCATTTAGAACTTGATTGAAGGTATTGCTTCTGTACAAGAATGATTCTGCCTGAAAAGATCGACAAGAAAGAGCGTAGCCATCTCTTTGCATGATGTCAGATTCTTTACTCGGTATTGAAGATAGATAAGATGTGGATAAGTCTCCAGAACACGTGTAAAAACATAACAAAGATATGATATATTGGTTTGATAGAATCTTTTTAGATCTTTTCCAATAAGGTTTTGTAATGGATGCCATTCCTCTGTTTGTTTTAAACCAAAATGATTATAATGGACTTTGCCGTTTAATGTCATTCTGGAAAACCCTAAATCAATTATTCTAGCCCTGATTCCAAATGTTGGTACTGTTATTTTCCTTCCCATTAACATATAGGTGATTTTGGATTTTTTGGTTGGAGCCACACAGATATTCTTCCAATGTAAATCCCGGTGTTCAAAGTCCAATTCTATTTCTGCTTGGTTTAGGGCCAGGCTCAGCTGACAGAAGATTGATAAAATCTGTTGGTTAGATAAGCAGTTTAATTTGATCAAAGACGACAAGGAAGGTCCTGAATATTTCATCATGATAACGGCATATAATTTTTTCGCAAAATTAACTTCGCTGTCAATTTCAGGGATATTTCCAGGGGAAAGGTATTGTTCTAATTTTTCCGGTTTGTCCCATACCATCCATATTTTTAATGGTTTACAGAAATTAAGAGCTCCAAATTTAATTTTCTGAATAGTCTGGAGAGCTTTTAGTTCGACTTGAAGCTGGTCCAATGTCCAGGGGAAATAGTTTACCTGGTATTGACAATATCTAAGGTCCATTTCTAAGTCTAAAGAGATGACTTTGAAAACTTGATTTGGCCTGCCATTCTTGAGAGTAGCAAGACCTCTAGCCGTTACTCCACTACCAAGATTGATGTAGATATCTTCAGGGAAACATTCTTTGAAAGTTTTCAATGTATTGGAGCTACAAACACTCAATATTTCTTTTAAAATGTTTTCTTCAAACTCCATAGCATCACTATATTCCAGAAATTCTTCTAACAGTAAAGGAGCATTGCTAACCAATGCGGACATCATTGTACGCATATTATTTTATTCAAATTTTCAATATTTATCTATATATCTCTCTTGAAGCAAAAAAAGATAGTTTTCCCAAAAAAAATCGATTTTATTCATTTTTTGATAAATTACTAAGTTCCTTTCTCATGAATTAAAAGCAGTAGGAGAGAGAGAGAGAAAAAAAGAAGATGAATTTTCAAAAATTTACTGAATAATTAATATATTTTTAATTGAAAAAAGAAAAATAAAATCTGTTACACAATAAAATAAATAAAAATAATTAAAAAATTCCCGAGTTTTGCCCTCTGAATAAATAAAAATAAAAATAAAAATATAATATTTATCAAAATTAAATTTTAAACAAGAAAATTTTGGTTTACAAATTTTGCCAAAGTGAAGATAGAACTGTGAACCACCACTTTCCCAATATCCAAACTTCAGATCCGATTCCAAAATTAATTTTTTAGGTACCGCTCAAAAAGATCAACCTAGTTTATGTTATTTACAATTTTTTTCTTTATTTCGACTTAGAGCGCTATGTCCCCCTAGGGACACTTGCATTTTAAAATAAACAAAATTTTTAAATAAGAGAAAGAAAGATATCAACATATATAGTCACGACCGTCTTTCCTCAATTTCTCATCGCTGTCACGGATGCGCGCGCATCATCATTATGATCATTATCTTCTATAGAAGCTTCTATCTTTATAATTATGTATATTTACAAAAAGTCAATTCGCTCGCGCCTCTAGCGGTGAAAATGAGGGGTAATACCAGCTGACCTAATGTACATGTAAAGTTTGGAGCGGGACGTTTCACAAGAGTGACATCCACGGCTCCAATTTATAATTGTAACAAATAGTATTTGAATAAAAATATTCAATCGGGTAAAACACGGGCGATGCCCGGGTTATTCGGCTAGTTTTAATATATGTATGTACAGAATTAGTATGCAAGTTAGTTTGAAGAAATCTGGTCTGGTTCAAATTACATTAATAGGTACCGCTCAGCAAGAGTAACCTAGTTCATGATAATTGAAGCAATGAATAATATATGTGAAGGTTATTCACATATTAAACAATTTTTAACGCGGGATTCAATCCCGGTTCATGACTGTCGGGAATCAAGCGTGTTGCCCTCTCATCCACCGACTTTTATAGTTCGAAGAAAAGATAAAAATGATATATATCAACACAATTGATATATGTACAAAGGGTTGGTAAGCAAATTTAGTCAAATGAAATCAAATTGTAATATATTGTGTTTATTCGAGAAAAGCTATTTACAGATTAAAAAAAAGTTTTAAGAAATATTTTATAATGAAAATATGCTAGATATTAGAGAATTATTCAGTTAAAACAATACTAAAAAGGGTTAATTACTAAATAAAAGCGTCCCAATGGAATTTAGTAGTTTATGTAAAACATATGGTTCTTGAATCAAAAGAATGTCAGGTGGGTCGTTTCTAGTGTTTGCCTGTAGCTCACTTATCGCAGTAAAACCTTTTCTTACATTTTGTTGAATACATCTCACATTTTCAATCACATAGGATATAAGTCTATTTAAGATTGAGCTTCAAATTGTATTTGATACATCATTTCCCTCTTATATTTGTGAATATCGTGTCCTTTGGATAATTCTGTCTATTTGTGATTTGTAAATCGGGCATTCACTTGAATTTGATTCATGGTTTGTAGAAAGGTTTTTAAATTTAGGGTGCTTAGAACAATTGTGACAATTTGGTGCTTCAGTACAGTTGCGGCTAACCTGTACACCGCATATTTTAATGTTATTTACAATGAATAATGTTAAAAATAATAAAGACATATCCTGACCAGGACCACATGTGCTTTTCAGAAGGCAGAGCGCCATCTGGAGGAATAGAAATCAACTAAACATTGATTTAACCTGTTCCCTGATATTTGGCCAACCCAATTTCTTGATAAATCAAGAAAATCCATCCACGAACGCGTTTCGCGCTGTTGGCGCTCGTCAGCGTGGAGCAGGCTGTACCACTATGAATAATTTGTACAAGTTCTTCACATATTAAACAAAATGGTAACGCGGGCGCTGGATTCGATCCCGGTTCATGGTTGTCGGCAATCGAGGGTGCTACCCACTCGTCCATCGACTCTTATATTATACTAGCCGAATGACCCGGGCATCGCCCGTGTTTTACCCGATTGAATGTTTTTATTCAAATACTATTTGTTACAATTATAAATTGGAGCCGTGGATGTCACTCTTGTGAAACGTCCCGCTCCAAACTTTACATGTACATTAGGTCAGCTGGTATTACCCCTCATTTTCACCGCTAGAGGCGCGAGCGAATTGACTTTTTGTAAATATACATAATTATAAAGATAGAAGCTTCTATAGAAGATAATGATCATAATGATGATGCGCGCGCATCCGTGACAGCGGCCGATGAGGAATTGAGGAAAGACGGTCGTGACTATATATGTTGATGATACTAAGGAATCCAGAAAGCCATTCTCATAGGTAGCACCAAACAAAGCCCAACATCCGAAGAAAATCTTCCAAGAAATAAACATACTTAGAGTTACCTCGTGAATTGGATCTCTACTTACGTTTTAAATAAGACGAAGACTTAAGTCTGAAGGACAGCCTGGGTAATTGGAGAATTCTGATAGTTCCAGGAAGCCAAAGTCACCAGTAACTAAGCTCAACTTCCCTAGAAAATCTTCCAAGAAATAAACATACTTAGAGTTACCTCGTGAATTGGACCTTTACTTACGTTATAAATAAGATAAAGACTTAAGTCTGAAGGACAGCCTGGGGAAGTTGGATAATTCTGATCGTTCCAGGATGCCTGAGTTACCACAAATACAGAGCAGAAGTACATATATGTAAATATATCATATATGTATACTAGCGGATGTGCCCGGCTTCGCCCGGGTTTTACCCGAGTGAATGTTTGTCTAACGAACATTTGTTAAAACAATTCTCTATAAACTTATAAAACGTACTCGGCTTCGCCCGGGGTTTTACCCGAGTTAAGGTTTGTCTAGCGAACATTTGTTAAAACAATTCTCTAAAAACTTATTTAAAAAAAAAAAAGATATATTTTGATAATTTGAAACTCGTAAATTTGAATCTCTCGATATATTGTTATCATCGTCACAATGGGGGCGCTGCTTGCGAGTTAAATCTACAAATCTGCAAATAACTCTAAGGATATTCAAGATATTCAGGAAATTATTTTTCGAAACGAAGTCGATATAAACGTGGTAATTCTCTTTTATTGACAAGACACGAGCTTTCAGGCAAGAATGCCCTTCCTCAGGTTGCTCCTATTTTCCTATTATTATTTTTCAAAAACCTTCCTGGTGATATACCTAATAATATCCCAAAATTTCACGGCGATTGGATGTATGGTTTTTGAATCTATAGAGTGCAGACAAACAGACAGACAGACATTCAATTTTATATATATAGATAGATTCACTCTTCATTGTTGGCTTTTTATCTTACATTCATTCTTCATTGTTGGCTTTTTATATTACATTCACTCTTCATTGTTGGCTTTTTATCTTACATTCATTCTTCATTGTTGGCTTTTTATATTACATTCACTCTTCGTTGTTGGCTTTTTATCTTACATTCACTCTGTTGGCTTTTTATATTACATTTACTCTTCATTGTTGGCTTTTTATCTTACATTCACTCTTCATTGTTGGCTTTTTATATTATATTTACTCTTCATTGTTGGCTTTTCATCTTACATTCATTCTTCATTGTTGGCTTTTTATATTACATTTATCCGAGTGAAAGTTTGCCTAACAAATATTATATATTATGAAGTATAATAAACAATGTTAAAGATTAGTTTTAATTATTAATCAAGATTGTGTGTGAATATGTGAGAAAGATGTAATATCGTTGTTGTTTTCTTGGCCAACTGTTTTACATATGGTGTCATCTTAAAATTGCTTGTTTTGAATATTTTTTTAGATTGAGTTGAATGAATTGCTGAATTTTTTTTGTATTTATATATAAATAAAATTAACTCTGTTGTTTTTTTTTGTATTTAATCGATAACAGCTAAGTTACGCATGTTAATGTTAGGGAAAAATATTTTGATGTTAAGCAAAACCTGCTCCATCTCGTTTTACATAAATGTTGAAAATTTGGTTGAAATTGATGCATTGTAACGAAAGTTTTTAGTGATGTCCTCTTATGAAATTTGCATTTTATTAATATAGATTGAAACTATTTAAGATGCGTATGATTAACAAAATATTCCAGAATTGACCAAATTACCCTTTTTTAATTAATCACGAAAATTAAGAAAAGAAAAGGCATATCCTTATCGTGAAACTAAGAATTGCCGATGGCTTGCGCCATCTATCGGAATAAATATAAACTAATCGTTGATTTTTTAAAAATATTCCAGAAATGGCCAAATTACCTTTTCTTAATTAATCAAGAAAATCTAACCACGTACAGGCTGTTGGCCCTTATCTGGGTGATGCAAGCTGTACCTCAATGACAAAAAAAAAAAAAAAAAACGGGTCTTTGAGGCAAATTGAAAAGTCTTGAATCTGATATTTAAGGATGGAAGGGTGTGAGAACACCAAACTATGTGCCAGAAATAGTCAAAAAATAAATATTGTACTTTTTTCAAATAATTTATAAATCAATCTATCATTGTAACAATTATCATCTGTTGGCTTCCGTAGGCGTTTCTTACTGGGAAAAAGAAAGAGAGGATCCAATGAAATAATTTAGTAGTGTTTATTAGAACAAAAATCATAATAGTGAACAACAAATATAACAGAGAGTACCGTCGTCTTCCGGGTATTCCTTCTACTGGGGAGCTCGGATTCTATATTCTGTGCGTTTATAATCTGTTTATCTGTGGCTCTCTGGTCGGGATGGCGCCTACATTCGGCCATTCCTGGATTTCAATCGTCCTCGATTGAACCTTGCGTTGCAGGAACGTCGTGGGTTGCGTCGGGGGTATCTTCTACTTCTGGCTCCTCGTCCGGACTTCCTTCTGTAGCTGAGTCATTAATTCTATTTTGTTCTCCTACTGTCCTATCACACGGGTCCTTTCGAAAGATCTGGATCAGGTCTCTCAATTCAGGGTCGGAATGCTGAATCATCAAGATTTGTTCTTCCAGTGTGATTGTGAGGCACACTTCAAGGTTTTTCTCCGCGATTTCCTCCATCGTGTCTCTAGGGTCGTCGACTGGAGCTCTACTCATTCCGTCTACGTGGGCCATCTTCTCCCCTGGTTTATGTCGAATTTCGAAATCGTATTCCTGAATCAGATTGTACCATCGCGCTATCTGAGGATTTGTAGTCTTCTTCGCGTTCATGTAGACCAGTGCTTGGCAATCTGTAACCACTGTAAACTTGATTCCTACGAGGAACTGACGTAGTCGATCCAAGGTCCACACTATCGCCATCAGCTCCAATTTGCTTGAGTGGTACATCTTCTCGGCCTCTGTTGTCTTCTTGCTCACACAGTAGACCAAGCGCCATTTGCCGTCTTCGTCCATCTGTCGCACCATTCCTGCTAATCCCTCAGCACTCGCGTCGCAATGTACTTCTGTCTTGAGTTCAGGGTTGTAATGAGCTAGTACCGGATATTCGACCAGATCCTTTCGTAGTCCTCCAAATGACCTTCGCTGTTCTTCCTTCCATTCAAATTGTGAACCTTTCTTCGTAAGTCTGCTTAGCGGTTCTGCTTTCCTCGCGAAGTCCTTTACAAATCGTCTGAAGAAGTTCGTCAGTCCCAGAAAGCGTCGTATGTCGTGGACATTCTTGGGTTCTGGAAATTCTTCTATCGCTTTGATCTTTCTTGGGCCTGGCTTAAGTCCGCCTGTACTGATGACATACCCTAAGAACTCAACTTCCCTCCTTCCGAACTCACATTTGGAGGGTTTCAGTGTCAACTTCGCTGATCTTATTCTTTCGAGGACTTCCCTCAACCTTTCGATCATCTCCCGCCAATCCTTTGCCGGGATAATCACGTCGTCGAGATAGCAGAATGCCTTCTTGTTCAGCAGCGGACCTAGGACAGTGTGCATCAGTCTTTGGAATTCAGCTGGTGCGTTGGCGAGTCCAAAAATCATCCTTTCGAATTGACCTGTATCATCTGGGGTGATGAATGCTGTCTTTAATTTTGCCTTATCGGTCAGTGGTATCTGCAGATATCCATGCGCCAGATCCAGAGTGGTGAAGAATTTCGCATTCCTTAAGCCTTCCAGAAGGTCGTCTATCCTTGGTAATGGGAACTTGTCCTTAACTGTTTGAATGTTGAGTCTCCTATAATCTACCACCAGACGATGATCTCCAGTTTTCTTCCTCACAAGTAGGACGGGACTAGCGTAGGGTGATCTAGTTTCCGTGACTATTCCATTGTCCTTCCACTCTCTGACAATCTCCCTGATTGCTTCGCGTTCACTTGCAGTCGTCTTATACGGTCTCAGACAGACTGGCTTGCTTCCATCAACCTCCTTAATGTCCATCTTGGTGACATCGGTGCACCCTAATTCCTCCATGCCAAGAGCGAAACAGTCTCTATACTCGTTTACTACATCTAGGATTTCTTGTCTCTCTTTCGAAGTCAGAGAATGATTGACGTTGATGTCCTCAGGCAGTATGGGGCGCTTACGTTTCATTTGGTCTTGTCCTTCCCTCTTCTCTTCATTTTTAGTCTGAAACGAATCCTCTGCGACGTCCAGGTTAACAACAATATCATCAAGGTTCAGTAGTTCAACCCGCCCTACACATTGGTTCTTCCTTACTCTCAACTTGCCCTTGCCAGCTGAGATGATGGGTACGGTCGTCTTTCCATCGACCACTTCCAATAGGGAATCGACACAGGCGTCATCTACTCCTGTGAACAATACATATCCGTCCTTTACCTCGTCTGTGATTGCACTTGTAAAGTTAATGGAGTCGCTCTCCAACTGAACAGTTTCGGTTGCTCTCAGTTCGATGCGACGCGACTTGATTTCTTCTTGCAGATTAGCAAACGGAAATTCGGATGAATAGCCAATATGCAGTTCCTTACCGATTCTCGCGAAGGATACGTAGGGCAGATCTGTCCATGTTCTTCCAATTAATAGGTCATAGGGTTGGGCATCATCGTTGACAATGAATACAGTGATTTCCCTTCCGACGATGCCATCAATCTCCAGGTCGACTGTCGTCTTCCCAACGGTCCTGGCAGCTGGTGCAGTCTGGTTACCGATGCCGTACAGACTAGTCGAGTCTGGTTCGATGTCGACGCTGATCCTCCTTGCGACCGATTCTCTCATTAGACAACTGCTGCTCCCGGTGTCTATCATTGCCTTCACGGTTTCCTTGTTGTCGATCTTGACATCCTTCAAATATACATCTGGCGGGACAGTCTCCAGTCCTTCGACTTCCAGGTTGGCTACTTTTAGTCCTTCTTTGGGTCTTGTGCAATTCCTTTCCTTGTGTCCCGTTTGACCGCATCCTCGGCATGTCAACGTAGTCCTGGGTGCTGGGCAGTCTCTGGCAATGTGTCCAAACTGATTGCAGTTGAAGCACTTCGGTTCTCCCTTGTCGTTTCTGATCGTACGGTTGACCATTCTCCTCAAGGTGTTAGGGTACGTTTCACTGATTTCGTTCCTTGCAGCGTCTTGACCCGAAACATTCGTTCCTTGTTTAGTCTCTTTAACTTCGCTTTGGTTGGGGAATCTCGCAGATTTCTGCTGAAACGACGGTGGTATGAGGTGTTTCGCATTCCAATGCGGAGGTCCCATCTCGGTGCGAACATTTTCGTACTCGTCCAGTTTATCCGCCAACTCATCTGGGTTGTTTAACTTGGTCCAATCGTCAATGAGATGATTACGCAGCACATTTGGAACTTTTTTCTTTAGCTGGTTAGTGACGGACAAATCCTTTAGGGCGTCGAAATTTTCCACGTTCATTCCTTCGATCCATTCGTTGAAATATCCTCGCAATTCGAAAGCGAAGTCTCTCCAGGAACCCTTTTGAGATCTCTCGTGCTTCTCGAATTTTTGTCTGAATTGTTCGGGGCTCAACTTGTACCGTTTTAGGAGCAACCTTTTCACGAACCTATAATCGCCGCTTTGTTCTTCTGTTTCCCGAGCGATTAATTGAGTCATTTCGTAAGGTAGCAATCCTAGGAGGCTGAACGCCCATTGGTCTTCATCCAATCCTAGTCGCTTTGCCTGTCTTTCGAAAAGAATTAGGTAAAAACTCAAATCATTGTCCTTCGACTCGTACTTGGGCATCAGTTTACGTATCTCGTAATGTGCGTCATTGCTGGTACTTCGAGACGTATCGTTGTTTCCGCGTGTAGTCTGGATGCGCAGCTTCTCAAGCTCGAATTCCATTACCATTTGTTCTTTTCGTTCCCGTTCTATACGTTCTGCTTGCTCTGTTTGTGCTGTTTGTTCCCGTTCCTCGATCAGAGTCTCCAACAGTTGTTTTGCGAATTCTTCTTCGTAAGATTGACTATTCAGGATAAGGCGTTTTAAGTCGACGATCCTGCTCTCTGGCGGTACTACCTCGCCGAGTTCATACGCCAACTTGCTCAAATCGCATTTCCTTACTTTCGCTAAGTAAGTCATGTTTTTCAAAAGGAAAAATAAACAAGGCAAAGTTTTTTTTTTTTTTTAAATAAACAAATAAAACTGACTAAACCAGATACGTACTGTTTCAATTATTTCTTTCAACGAAATCAACTTTTCTTTGGTAATTTTGAGACAATACTTTTTTTTTTCTTTTTACCGCGATACTTTGCGATAATACTTTTTATTTGTTTCTTCAATTTACTTTAAAAATACTTTCTTTAAAATACTTCACTTTACTTTAAAATACTTTCTTTAAAATACTTCACTTTACTTTAAAATGCTTTCTTTAAAATACTTTCTTTAAAATACTTCACTTTAAAATACTTCACTTTACTTTAAAATGCTTACTTTAAAATACTTCACTTTACTTTAAAATACTTTCTTTAAAATACTTCACTTTAAAATACTTCGCTTTACTTTAAAATGCTTACTTCAAAATACTTCACTTTACTTTAAAATGCTTACTTTAAAATACTTTCTTATCGAGATGATTTTGCAATAATATTTTACCGAGGTGACTTGTAATAATACTTTTAGGAATAGGTAATTAAATTTCGTACATACCATGCAACTCCTCTTACGTTGATCGGTCACCGCGCCACGTCCTTCTCGTTTCCAAATTATTCCAGTGAATCTTCAATTTTCTTCAGGACCATCCCACTTCTGAATTTCTGTTGGCTTCCGTAGGCGTTTCTTACTGGGAAAAAGAAAGAGAGGATCCAATGAAATAATTTAGTAGTGTTTATTAGAACAAAAATCATAATAGTGAACAACAAATATAACAGAGAGTACCGTCGTCTTCCGGGTATTCCTTCTACTGGGGAGCTCGGATTCTATATTCTGTGCGTTTATAATCTGTTTATCTGTGGCTCTCTGGTCGGGATGGCGCCTACACATCTGGAATAGAGGTTTCGTCCTAGATAAACAGCAAACAGGACAGAAGTTCATGTATGTAAATATATGACATATATGTATATAGAAGCATAGGATTTTCCATCTATATATGTTTATAGAAACTATTATAGATGTTTGAGTCAAAAGACTGTTGACTGTGCAATAAATTGATAAAGAGGGAGCAATCTCTCGAAATATTTTAAGAAAAAAATTTTTTTTTTTCTTTACAGATCCAGGTACGCCCTTTTATATAATCTATTTTAGATGTGTATCATTATTTTTTAAATTAATCAATTTTCTACTGCCCTTTTAGTACAAAGATAAATTAATGGGAGGGCCTGGTTCATCACTGATGGCCATTTATTATAACATTTCAGTTATTTAAATTATTATTAACTAGCGGAATGATCCGGGCAACGCCCGGGTTTTACCCGATTAAATGTTTTTATTCAAATACTATTTGTTACAATTATAAATTGGCACCGTGGATGTCACTTTTGTGAAACGTCCCGCTCCAAACTTTGTGTGTTTTTAAAATATAAAAATAAATATGTAAATTTTCACAACGATATTTGAAAATTATATTATTTTGATTTTCAAATACTATTCGTTACAATTATAAATTGGCGCCGTTGATGTCACTCTTGTGAAACGTCCCGCTTCAAACTTTGTGTCTGAGAAGCGATATTTTTATAGAAAGATGATCTGGCTTTTGTTTTCTGCTCGAATGAATGTTTTTCTGTTAGAATTTTGTTCCTGCGTACAAAATAATGAACTGGTTTCACCCGTGGTCTCTGCTTTTTGGAATTTTTCCCGATATAATTTTGTATCCGATAATCAAACATGATACAGCAATATCGTCATCATCATTTTCTGACTAAAAATATATAGTTTTAATAATTGATTTATATATTTTTTAAAATAGCCTATCGTCTTCCCCGTATTTTTTAAAACTATGTATGGAAATTTTGGTTTGAATTAGTGAACTACTGCGAATTTGTATACCGGACATATACAAACAAACATACAAACATTCATTTTTATACACACACACACAAGCCTTTTTATTGGGGCATCCAGCTCTATACATGATTCCCCTCTACAGGATTTAGCAAAGGAAGATATTTCAAAAGTAAAAACTAGAATACATGAAGTAATAAGGAAAAAGAAGAGAGAGAAGAAAGAAAAAAAAACAAACAAAAGAAATATAACCATATATACAAAAAATAAACATACAGAGCAAAAGGAACCATACATGATTAAATATTTAAATTAAAGTACCAATGTTTAGGATATGTCAAGGTTAGGATATCATTGAGAGGGCTAGTGTGGAATCAGCCGCGTTCAATCTTCGCCTTCTTCCTCCAAGCAAACCACGACATTCGGCGAATCCATTATTCTCCAACGGACATTGACTGCGGCCTTGTAGAATTTATATAAACCGAGGGAGAGACCCTGATCAACCATCAATGTGTTCATCCAGCTGCAAATTTGTTGGCCATTATTTTTATATATATAGAAGATATCAATAATAGAATGAAATTTAAGCAAACATAATCACACATTTCTATTTTATTTATAAATTCAATCAATTGATTTTAATAACCGAAAAAGAGTTTTCTATTTTTAAATATTTTTAAAAATAGAGCAATCCATAAATAAATCTTTAATTAAAAAGGCATATATTGGATCAAAATATCATTTATTTTTTTAAAATGTTGAAATTTATATTACAAAATATTCTTTAAAATTTACATTTTTACTTCCATTTAGAACTTGATTGAAGGTATTGCTTCTGTACAAGAATGATTCTGCCTGGAAAGATCGACAAGAAAGAGTGTAGCCATCTCTTTGCATGATGTCAGATTCTTTACTCGGTATTGAAGATAGATAAGATTTGGATAAAACTCCAGAACACGTGTAAAAACATAACAAAGATATGATATATTGGTTTGATAGAATCTTTTTAGATCTTTTCCAATAAGGTCTTGTAATGGATGCCATTCCTCTGTTTGTTTTAAACCAAAATGATTAGAATGGACTTTGCCGTTTAATGTCATTCTGGAAAACCCTAAATCAATTATTCTAGCCCTGATTCCAAAAGTTGGTACTGTTATTTTTCTGCCCATTAACATATAGGTGATTTTGGATTTTTTGGTTGGAGCCACACGGATATTTTTCCAATGTAAATCCCGGTGTTCAAAGTCCAATTCTATTTCTGCTTGGTTTAGGGCCAGGCTCAGCTGACAGAAGATTGATAAAATCTGTTGGTTAGATAAGCAGTTTAATTTGATCAAAGACGACAAGGAAGGTCCTGAATATTTCATCATGATAACGGCATATAATTTTTTCGCAAAATTGACTTCGCTGTCAATTTCAGGGATATTTCCAGGGGAAAGGTATTGTTCTAATTTTTCTGGTTTGTCCCATACCATCCATATTTTTAATGGTTTACAGAAATTAAGAGCTCCAAATTTAATTTTCTGAATAGTCTGGAGAGCTTTTAGTTCGACTTGAAGCTGGTCCAATGTCCAGGGGAAATAGTTTAACTGGTATTGACAATATCTAAGGTCCATTTCTAAGTCTAAAGAGATGACTTTGAAAACTTGATTTGGCCTGCCATTCTTGAGAGTAGCAAGACCTCTAGCCGTTACTCCACTACCAAGATTGATGTAGATATCTTCAGGGAAACATTCTTTGAAAGTTTTCAATGTATTGGAGCTACAAACACTCAATATTTCTTTTAAAATGTTTTCTTCAAACTCCATAGCATCACTATTTACCAGAAATTCTTCTAACAGTGAAGGAGTATTGCTAACCAATGCGGACATCATTGTATGTATATTATTTTATTCAAATTTTCAATATTTATCTATATATCTCTCTTGAAGCAAAAAAAGGTAGTTTTCCCGAAATAAATTCGATTTTATTTATTTTTGATAAATTTCTAAGTTCCTTTATCTTGAATTAAAAGCAAGTAGGAGAATAAAAAAATGAATTTTCAAAAATTTGCTGAATAATTAATATATTTTTAATTGAAAAAAGAAAAATAAAATCTGTTACACAATAAAATAAATAAAAATAATTTAAAAATTCCCGAGTTTTGCCCTGAATAAATAAAAAAAAAACAAAAACAAAAATAGAATATTTATCAAAATTAAATTTTAAACAAGAAAATTTTGGTTTACAAATTTTGCCAAAGTGAAGATCGAACTGTGAACCACCACTTTACCAATATCCAAAATTCAGATCCGATTCCAAAATTCATTTATTAGGTACCGCTCAAAAAGATCAACCTAGTTTATGCTATTTACAATTTTTTTCGTTATTTCGACTTAGAGCGCTATGTCCCCCTAGGGACACTTACACTTTAAAAATAAACAAAACTTTTAAAGAAGAGAAAGAAAGATATCAACATATATAGTCACGACCGTCTTTCCTCAATTCCTCATCGCTGTCACGGATGCGCGCGCATCATCATTATGATCATTATCTTCTATAGAAGCTTCTATCTTTATAATTATGTATATTTACAAAAAGTCAATTCGCTCGCGCCTCTAGCGGTGAAAATGAGGGGTAATACCAGCTGACCTAATGTACATGTAAAGTTTGGAGCGGGACGTTTCACAAGAGTGACATCCACGGCTCCAATTTATAATTGTAACAAATAGTATTTGAATAAAAACATTCAATCGGGTAAAACACGGGCGATGCCCGGGTCATTCGGCTAGTTTTAATATATGTATGTACAGAATTAGTATGCAAGTTAGTTTGAAGAAATCTGGTCTGGTTCAAAATCACATTAATAGGTACCGCTCAGCAAGAGTAACCTATTTCATGATAATTGACACAATGAATAATATGTGAAGGTTATCCACATATTAAGCAAATTTTAACGCGGAATTCAATCCCGGTTCATGACTGTCGGGAATCAAGCGTGTTGCCCTCTCATCCACCGACTTATTATATTGCTTTTCGGATCGGTTCAAAATCACATTAATAGGTACCGCTCAGCAAGAGCAACCTAGTTCATGATAATTGAAACAGTGAATAATATGTGAAGGTTATCCACATATTAAACAATTTTTAACGCGGGATTCAATCCCGGTTCATGACTGTCGGGAATCGAGCGTGTTGCCCTCTCATCCACCGACTTTTATAGTTTGAAGAAAAGATAAAAATATCAACACAATTGATATATGTACAAAGGGTTGGTAAGCAAATTTAGTTAAATGTGTTGGATAACTGAATGCTACGACAGCTAGCGCCACACTGGACCTATCATCATCACAACTGTTTGTTTACCTTTTTCTTCTCTATACTTCTATAACTGTTCGCTACCATAACTTTGTCTTTCTTGCTAAATGGATAATAAAGATTATTATCATATAATCCTCCACGTCCTCATGCCTTCCTACAAGCTGTAAGTACCTAAATCTTACAACAATTAGATTATGAGACTGAATATTGCATGAAATTCAACTAACGAGTTAAGACAAAGAAAAAAGGCTTAGCAAAAATGGCGTCACTCCCGAGCCACGATGTAACCCTAAATAAGCTCGACGGCTATAACTACTCACTATGGTCTTTCAAAATTGAAATGCTCTTGCAAAAGGAAGATCTTTGGGAAGTTGTCACCGAAAATATTCCAGATGAACCTAAAATCGAATGGAAAAAGAAAGACTCAAAAGCTAGAGCTATCATTAATCTAAGCATCGCCGACTCACAAATAGTGCATGTCAAAAACCTACTAACAGCCAAAGCTACCTGGGACACTCTCAAAAATATCTATGAAAGAAAAACACTCTCAGGAAAAATTTATTTGCTAAGGAAACTATACAGCTTAAAACTCGAAGAAGACAAAGACATGCAGCAGCACATCACTACCATGATGGAACTAGTTGACAAACTGCGAACCATTGGCGAAACACTAAGGGACTCTCACATCACGGCTATACTGCTTTGCTCGCTTCCAAAGAGCTACTCCAATCTCATCACGATGTTGGAATCAAGGCCTGATGACGAGCTAACGCTTGAATTCACCAAGAACAAACTCCTTGATGAACACACACGCAGAGTAGAAAGCTCGAAAGACGAAAGCACCGCATCAAAAGCCTTAAAAAGCCTCCACGAAGCTTCAAGCCAAAGAAGAGAAAAAGAGAAGAAATTCTGTTCTTTCTGCCACAAACAAAACCACTCCAAAGAAGAATGTTGGCACTATCAAAAGCGAAACAACAGCAACAAAGAGTACAAATATGAAAACTTCAGAAGAGGAAACGTACCAAAGTACACAAATCAGTCGAGTGTCACCCAAGAACAATTAACAAATCAGAGAACAACAAAAGGACCTAACCCAAAAGCTCTCAATTGCACTCAACGAGAAGCAAGTGTACACAACTGGTTCGTCGACTCTGGAGCCACATCTCATATGGCGTACGATGAAAGCTTCTTCACTGAACTTAACAGAGAACAAACACAAAATGTTGTGGTTGCTAATGGCAATAAGCTGCAGGTCAAAGGGATAGGACAAGGAGAAATCAAAGTCATCACACCCCAAGGAAAGACTGACACCTTACTTCTCACAAAAGTTCTCTACATCCCGGAACTAACAGACAACCTTCTGTCAGTGAGTGCGGCCACCTCCAACGGATGTAAAGTGACGTTCAACAGAGATTGGTGTACCATCGAAAGAGACAACACAGCCCTCGCGAACGGTATACTTGACAATGGAATGTACCGACTCCACCTGGATGACAACCCCCAAACTCGCACATTCAAAGCAAATGTTGCAAAACAAAACCACTGCAAGAACAAAAATTGCCTCATGCTCTGGCACGACAGACTAGGACACAGAAATATAGAATCAATTAAGAAGATTCGAAATGAGAACCTAGCAAGAGGACTAAGTCTAAATAACTGTTCGCACAGCACAGACTGCGTTCAGTGCATTCAAGGAAAACTCACCGAAACCCCATTTCCAAAGAAGACAGAGTACAGAGCAACTGAAACGCTTCAACTTGTCCACAGTGATATCTGCGGTCCATTACCAACTAACTCTCTCAGCGGTAAGAGATACTTCATCACCTTCACTGATGACTACAGCAGATACACAAAGGTCTACCTCCTGAAAGGAAAAGACGAAGCCTATGAAAAAATAAAAGACTACGTCATCTCAGCACACACGGAATTTGGAAAAAATATCCAAACCATACGGACAGACAACGGTCGTGAGTACGTAAACCGACAAGTCGAAGATTTCCTGAACCAAAGCGGAATCAAACATCAGCTAACAGTCCCCTACTCACCAGCCCAGAACGGAGTAGCCGAAAGGAAAAATCGATCACTAATGGAGATGACAAGATGCATGCTGTTTGACTCAGGACTCCCACAGTCTCTATGGGCGGAAGCGGTTACCACAGCTAATTACCTACACAACCGAATACCCTCGAAAGCTACAGACAAGACTCCTTTTGAACTATGGACCA
Organism: Cordylochernes scorpioides; assembly: GCA_030710605.1. NCBI lineage: Eukaryota > Metazoa > Arthropoda > Arachnida > Pseudoscorpiones > Chernetidae > Cordylochernes > Cordylochernes scorpioides. The sequence continues at coordinate 75,775,787 of CP092879.1, read as the reverse complement.
ACAGGAAGCCCAGTCTGAAGCATCTAAAAAGATTCGGATGTAAAGCCTTCGCCTATATTCCCAAGATAAAAAGAAACAAGTTGGATAGCAAAGTTATCGAAGGGATCTTTCTTGGATACGATGATCGAAGCAAAGGATACAGAATCCTGCACGACTCAGACAACATCACAATCAGCAGATCCGTAAAATTTATAGAAAAAGAAAATGGGTTTCACCTCGCTTCCACAAAAACAACTTCACCACAAGTACTAAGTACAGATCTAACTTCCTCCAATCATATTGGTAATGCAGAGGAAAGTCAGGAACCAGGAACACAATCCGAAAACCTTGAGGACTCAGAAACCGAGGATTACATTCAACCCAGTACAAGCACAGGAACACAAGTGGTCACACAAAGAAGATCCACGTGACCAACAAAGGGAATACCTCCCATAAGAAATGACTACATGCTGTACAAAACTGAAGCTCAAGACATTCAGACACCCACCAACTACTCGGAAGTCCTACAATTACCAAAAATAGAAAGAGAAAAATGGCTACAAGCAATGAACGAAGAACTAAATTCTCTTGAGAAGAACAATGTCTGGGAACTAACCCCTCTACCTAAGGACAAAAAGATCATAGGATGTAAATGGACCTATAAACAAAAACTCAATTCCAAAGGAGAAATAGAGCGGTACAAAGCCAGACTCGTAGCAAAAGGGTTCAATCAGAAATTTGGCCGAGACTACGAAGAAACCTTTGCACCAATTGTGAAGCATTCTACAATTAGAGCCTTCCTAGCTGCATCAGTCTACAAAGGGATGAAAGTGAACCACCTCGATGTCAAGACAGCGTTCCTACACGGCGACCTAGATAAAGAACTCTACATGGAACTCCCAGAAGGACTCCATACAAAACAAACAAACAAAGTCTGCAAACTAAAGAAGGCAATTTACGGTCTAAAACAAGCCGGAAGATCTTGGAACACAAAAATCGCAAGCACTCTAATTAAAAATAACTTCAAACAGAGCATTGTAGACCCATGCCTATTCACCAAGAATGAAGAAAACCATTCCATCTACTTGATTCTATATGTGGATGACATGCTCCTTGCAAGCGATTCCGAAATAATCATCCAAAACACTGTAAAAACTCTCGAAAAAGAATTCGAAATAAAGAACCTTGGAGACCCCACTCAATTCATTGGTATAGAAATCTCCAGGAACAGAGAAGGTGAACTCCTACTGAGCCAAAAGAGTAAAATCCAAGAATTAGTTGAAAGGTACAATCTCCAAGAAGCGAAACCTACTTTCACTCCCATGGAAAGCGGATATCCCGGTATATCTGATGAAAAACTTCTACCAAACAACGTCCAATACCAACAACTGATAGGCTCACTATTGTACCTAAGCGTAGTATCCAGACCAGATATCGCAGCTCCAGTCTGCATACTTAGCAGCAGAAACCAGAATCCTAGAAATTGTGACTGGAATGCAGCAAAAAGAATCGTAAGATATCTAAAAACTACTAAAGAACTCGAGCTACGCATATCTAACCAAAAACCTCCCACACTGGAAGCATACAGTGATGCCACATGGGCAAGCGACAACACCGACAGAAAATCACTAAGCGGAAACTTGTTCCTACTGGGATCAAACCCCATCTCATGGATGACTGGGAAACAAGGTTGCGTATCTCTCTCATCCACCGAAGCGGAACTAATCTCCGCAGCTGAAGCCTCACAAGAACTGTTAAGGCTTCTCGACTTGCTAAAGGATCTCGAACTGGAACAGAAAGCTCCAATCTACTTCCACCAAGACAATCAATCATGTCTCAAGATATGTTCATCCGAAAAAGTGTCTTCTAGAACCAAGCACGTCGCAACCAAGATCCATCACCTGAAGGATCTTCAGAAGAAGACAGTGATAAAAATGATCTACTGCCCAACTGGCGACATGAAGGCGGACATTCTGACCAAGCCGCTACCAAGGCCGACATTTGAGAAGTTACGCTACAACCTCGTGATGTCTCCACATTCATGCCGGGGATTTGTTGGATAACTGAATGCTACGACAGCTAGCGCCACACTGGACCTATCATCATCACAACTGTTTGTTTACCTTTTTCTTCTCTATACTTCAATAACTGTTCGCTACCATAACTTTGTCTTTCTTGCTAAATGGATAATAAAGATTATTATCATATAATCCTCCACGTCCTCATGCCTTCCTACAAGCTGTAAGTACCTAAATCTTACAACAAAATGAAATCAAATTGTAATATATTGTGTTTATTCGAGAAAAGCAATTTACAGATTAAAAAAAGTTTTAAGAAATATTTTATAATGAAAATATGCTAGATATTAGAGAATTATTCAGTTAAAACAATACTAAAAAGGGTTGATTACTAAATAAAAGCGTCCCAATGGAATTTAGTAGTTTATGTAAAACATATGGTTCTTGAATCAAAAGAATGTCAGGTGGGTCGTCTCTAGTGTTTGCCCGTAGCTCACTTATCGCAGTAAAACCTTTTCTTACATTTTATGAGTGTTGAATACACTTACATTTTCAATCACATAGGATATAAGTCTATTTAAGATTGAGCTTCAAATTGTATTTGATACATCATTTCCCTCTTATATTTGTGAATATTGTGTCCTTTGGATAATGCTGTCTATTTGTGATTTGTAAATCGGGCATTCACTTGAATTTGATTTATGGTTTGTAGAAAGATTTTTAAATTTAGGGTGCTTAGAACAATTGTGACAATTTGGTGCTTCAGTACAGTTGCGGCTAACCTGTACACCGCATATTTTAATGTTATTTACAATGAATAATGTTAAAAATAATAAAGACATATCCTGACCAGGACCACATGTACTTTTCAGAAGGCAGAGAGCCATCTGGAGGAATAGAAATCAACTAAACATTGATTTAGCCTGTTCCCTGATATTTGCCCAACCCAATTTCTTGATAAATCAAGAAAATCCATCCACGAACGCGTTTCGCGCTGTTGGCGCTCGTCAGCGTGGTGCAGGCTGTACCACTATGAATAATGTGTACAAGTTCTTCACATATTAAACAAAATGGTAACGCGGGCGCGGGATTCGATCCCGGTTCATGGTTGTCGGGAATCGAGGGTGCCACTCACTCGTCCATCGACTCTTATAATATACTAGCCGAATGACCCGGGCAACGCCCGGGGTTTACCCGTGTGCGAATATATTCTAAAAACGTTGACTTGGGTGGTCGCTATTAACAGGGTGGTCTGTATAGACAGGTGGATGTATCACACAGCTGATAACAGGGTTGTCTAGAGTGGTCGCTATAGACAGGGTGGTCTGTATAGACAGGTTTATGAGAGAGGCACAAACTTACAGGTTGTTGACGCCGCAATCCCCAGAGAGAGTGTTTTTTGTTGCATCATGCTGTGACTCACACGACGACCCAAGGTCAACAGGGGTGGAGCAGCAAGCTTAAGTCTATCAGCGTCTGGCGGCGCTGCTTGCGAGTTATATCTACAATTCTGCAAATAACTCTAAGGATATTCAAGAAATTATTTTTCAAAAACCTTTCCGGGGATATACCTAATAATATCCCAGAATTTCATGGCGATTGGATGTATGGTTTTTGAATAACAGGGTTGTCTAGAGGGGGGCAGGGAGGACACGTGTTCCCTTGCAGCCAATGAGCGCGCATTCTATCCGTGAGCTTCAGACAAACAGACAAACAGACAAACAAACAGACAGAATAAGGCAAATATATAAGTAGACTAGCGGAATGACCCGGGCAACGCCCGTGTTTTACCCGATTGAATGTTTTTATTCAAATACTATTTGTTACAATTATAAATTGGAGCCGTGGATGTCACTCTTGTGAAACGTCCCGCTCCAAACTTTACATGTACATTAGGTCAGCTGGTATTACCCCTCATTTTCACCGCTAGAGGCGCGAGCGAATTGACTTTTTTGTAAATATACATAATTATAAAGATAGAAGCTTCTATAGAAGATAATGATCATAATGATGATGCGCGCGCATCCGTGACAGCGGCCGATGAGGAATTGAGGAATTGAGGAAAGACGGTCGTGACTATATATGTTGATAATAATAATAATTATTATTATTATCATTAGATAATGATAATAATGATGATGCGCGCGCATCCGTGACAGCGATGAGGAATTGAGGAAAGACGGTCGTGACTATATATGTTGATGATACTAAGGAATCCAGAAAGCCATTCTCATAGGAAGCACCAAACAAAGCCCAACATCCGAAGAAAATCTTCCAAGAAATAAACATACTTAGAGTTACCTCATGAATTGGACCTCTACTTACGTTATAAATAAGACAAAGACTTAAGTCTGAAGGACAGTCTGGGTAGTTGGAGAATTCTGATAGTTCCAGGAAGCCAAAGTCACCAGTAACTAAGCTCAGCATCCCTAGAAAATCTTCCAAGAAATAAACATACTTAGAGTTACCTCGTGAATTGGACCTCTACTTACGTTATAAATAAGACAAAGACTTAAGTCTGAAGGACAGCCTGGGTAGTTGGAGAATTCTGATCGTTCCAGGAAGCCTGTGTTACCAAATAAACAATAATTGAGAAAAAGGCATCTCCTGATAGTGAAACTAAGAATTGCAGATGGCTTGTGCCATCTATCTGAATATATATAAACTGATCTTTGATTTAAAAAAAAAATATTCCAGAATTGACCAAATTACCTTAATTAATCAAGAAAAGCTAACCACGTTTCAGGTTGTTGGCCCTTATCTGCGTGATGCAAGCTGTACCTCAACGACCACAAAATATATATTTGTCGTGATCGAATGGAAGGGTACAATCGTTATGCATGTAAGCTTCGAAAAAGAACTTGTTCCACACTCGTGAGCGCGCGCACGCGTTGGCGTGCCGTAGCATTCGCCCGCTGGCTCCCACGTTTATTTTGCACAGTGTATTTATAGATGGATGAATTTTTATTTACATTTTAACATTCTAATTATGGCGAAAATAAATTATATCTATTGGGCATTAGGCAAATTATGACATATATATGTAAGAACGCCAAACTATGACCTAGGAATAGTACAAAATATATATATTGCACTTTTTTTCAAATAATTTATAAATTAATCTATCATTATAACAATTTTCGTCTGGAATAGTAAGTTCGTCCTAAATAAACAGCACACACACACAAACAGGAGTTCATATATGTAAATATATCACATATATGTAAATATATTGAAACTGTTAAAACTATTTTATAGATCCTTTTCTTTTGTACATAGAATGAAGATCTTAGGTGAAGGGAGACAACGAGCAAGACATCTATATCTATAGATAGCCCCAGCTTGGACCGACCGAGGGCAAAGGTCGGCGTGGGCGGAGACGACGGAGCGTCATGTTACATTCTTTTTTTGGTCAGTTGGCAGGATTCCCTTGTTAGAAGCGGAGGGGAAAGTTGAGTTCCCTTGCCAGACGGAGAGACGTCTAAAAGCTATCCTGCAAGCAGCGTCTTGTGGAAGGAAAGACGTCAAGCTATCCTGCAAGCAGCGTCTTGTGGAAGGAAAGACGTCAAGCTATCCTGCAAGCAGCGTCTTGTGGACGGAGAGAACCCATTGGAGTATCCCTCAAGCAGCAGCTTGAGAGCGGAAAAGACACTTAGAGAACCAACGAGTCGCGACAATTGGACATCGCACAAGCCAAGCCAAGCCAAGCCTGCGACGGTGCTGCCACGAGGTACTGTGTAAACAAACGCTCGACACCCCCCCGCCATTTATTTTTGTCTTCCTTCCCTAAGACTACTTTAATTTTACTTTACTTTTTTAGCTTAACCTTTTTTATCTAGTTTTTTTAGCTCTGTTTTAATCTTTAAATACAACCATAATTCTATATATATATAAGTGTAATAGTTTTTAGCCCTTTTGTTTTTAATCTTTAAAATAAATCCTTTTGTTATACTGTGTTTCTGTGCATTTATTTCCCCCATTGTTTTTCCTTTCAATCGATCACCCTTTATTTTTTTTTTTTTAAACGAACACGAACATTTTGGTGAGCCGGACGTGATCGATTTAAAGGAAATATGGAGGAAATGGATGCAATTAAAAAGCGCAGAAAAGCCATAAGAGGTACTTTCACTAGAATTATTAATGAAATAAATGGGGAATTTGAAAAGTCTCAAATTGATAAGAATGATATTTATTCTAAGTTTAATAGACTAGAGTCTTATTACACGAAACTTGTAGATCTAAACGAAAAATATCAGGCTTTATTGGTAGTGAAAGAAGGGATTACAGAGGAAAGTATTGATAGGGAATGGCAAGAATGCGATAAATATGAAGAGGAAAAGTTTGATATTCAACAGAAAGTCAGTGTACTACGGAATCCCGATAAAGAAGAAACAATCCCGATTGCTAGCGAGGACACTGTAATAAATGTGAAATTACCAGAGTTAGCCCTAAAAAGCTATGACGGCTCTCTGGAAGGTTGGTTGCCCTGGTGGGCGCAGTTTTCGAAAATTCACGAAAATAAGAATTTATCCGATAGCGACCGGTTTTTATATTTGCGTCAAGCAATTGTACCAAATTCAGAAGCCTATCGTGTTGTAGCAAGCTATCCCGTTACAGGCGCCAACTATGTTTTGGCAGTACAAGCCCTACGGGAGCGATTCGGTGACCCGAATATACTGACAGAACTATATGTCAGACGTCTATTGAATTCGGTTATATCTAATGTAAAGAAGGAAAATAGAAATTTAAGCAGTCTGTACGACGAACTGAGCAGTCACCTCCGGTCGTTAGAGACATTGGGCATTGATCCCCAGTTGTCGGGTATTTTTTTATACCCTCTTGTCGAGTCTTCATTACCTTCGGATATTTTGAAAATATGGCACAGGCATCCTTCTTCGGGTTATGGTCTAGAGTTAGCAAAACGGGAAGAGTCAGATAAAGGGGTTGGAGGAGCTCAAGAAAGGCTAAGGTTATTATTGGACTTTCTAAAAGCCGAAGTAAGGAGTGCTCAACGGCTGAAATTTGTGGAAAAAGGCTTTAAGCAGGAGGAACCCTATAAAAGGTCTTACAATGATGGGACCAGAACAAGGAGCAATTTCAGACCCGCCACTGTGTCTAGTCTGTTCGGAGGGCGAACTAATATAAAATGCTTCTTTTGTGAAAGAACAAATCATGCGAGTCATCAATGCCGTTCCATAATGAAAATGTCTCCGGGAGAGAGAAATGATAAAATACGTAGTGCCCATCTATGTTTCAAATGCTTAAGAAAGGGACACATACAGAGTCAGTGCCGAGAACAATTGGAGTGCAAAAACTGTGGGAGAAACCACTTGGAAGTTTTATGTGAAGGAAATTCTTCTAACCGGTTAACGAAACCAGGAAGAGAAAATCTAAAGGAAAATGCACCTGAACCCATTGCATCGCTTTCTAGTCAAGCCTGCACAGGTCAAGTCTTGCTGATAACCACGGTAGCACTGTTAAGAGGCCCAAATGCCTCTAGAAGGGTTAGAATTCTCCTCGACAGTGGAAGTCAGTTTTCGTATATCAAACAGTCGTTAGTCTGGAGTATAGGAATAGAAAGAAAAGGCGAAATAACTATAGCTAAAAGTCTTTTTGGAGGTAATAAGATTGGTGAAGAAAAGCACGGTAAATTTATGTTAGAATTAGAGAATTTAGGTAATAAAAGAGATGTGATCCATATTGAGGCGCTGGATCAACGTAAAATTTGCGACGCCATACCACCTTTGCCAAAAGGAGACTGGTTAGAAAAATTGAAGATTAAGGGCATAATATTGTCTCAGGACAATTTTAAAGGACAAGAGATTGACATATTGATTGGTGCTAACTATCTAGGTATGATTTTGACAGGAAAAATAGTTCAAGTTGAAGCAGATTTAACTGCGGTGGAAACGAAATTAGGTTGGACACTAATGGGCAATTCGCCAATTATTGATAGCAATGACAATGTGCAGCAGACTTTGAATCTGCTAACAACGCGATGCGATTTAAAGGATTTGTGGGATCTAGAAGTACTAGGCATTAGAGATCCTGTTGATACTTGCTCCAAAGAGACCAGATACCAAGAAATAAAAGAAAAGTTTATAACAAAAATTCAAAGACAAAGTGATCAGAGATATTCTGTAGGTCTACCTTGGAAGGTAGAAAAGGAGTCAATCCCCAGCAATCTTGACATAGCGATAAAAAGGTTAGATATAAGCACTAAGAAAATGACCTCACAGAATAAGTTGACCGAATATAGTCAGATCTTTAGAGACTGGCTGACTGAAGGACTCATTGAAAGAGTCGAGGAAAATCCTCTCGAGAGAAGAGGCTACTATTTACCTCACCGCCCTGTGTACAAGATGGAATCTAAAACGACGCCCATACGTCCGGTTTTCGATGCTTCTTGTCTAGGTCATAATGGACTATCTTTGAATCAATGTTTAGAAAAGGGACCGAATTTATTGGAAAGAATCCCTGAAATGATGATAAGATTTCGGGAAAATAAATTTGGAGTCACGGCAGATATAAGAAAAGCATTCCAGATGGTGGCGATTGAAGAATCTGAACGGAACTACCTTAGATTCCTTTGGTGGGAAAAGGAGAGCGATAGAGAACTAATAGCTTACAGGCATAAGAGACTTGTATTTGGCTTAAACTGTAGTCCTTTTGTGCTGAACGCCGTAATAGAATACCATCTTCAATCAATAAGAGGCCCACTTGTTCAATGGGCAAAGATTTTAGCTCAATCCTTCTACATGGACAATTGTATTACCTCGCTGGAAACAAAGCAGGAAGTGCAGGAATTTCAAAAGGCCGCAATTGAAATTATGGACAGGGCTAAAATGGACTTACGAGAGTGGGAATATTCTCTGGAGGAAAACCCTGAAAAGGGGACTTGTACAAAAATATTGGGTGTTGTTTGGAATAAAATGGAAGATTCATTAAAATGCGAACTCCCTGACAATTTGAGTCTTCAACCCAAATTAACGAAAAGGCTGGTACTGTCCATGGTTCAGCGGATATTTGATCCACTTGGATTTTGCGCTCCAGTATTCTTGCCACCAAAGTTGTTACTGCAGCGATCATGGGGACTGAAACTAGGTTGGGATACACCACTACCCGAAAGTATGGCCCAGGAATTTCGAACCTGGTTGGATCAAATAAAATTAATAGAGTTAATAAAGATACCGAGATATATGTGGAATGATCTCATTTTCCCTACAGAAGTTCATATCTTTTGTGACGCTAGTCAAATAGGCTATGGAGCTGTAGCCTATTTAAGGAGCGAAACGGGACGAGAAAATACTCTAACTTTGATTTGGAGCAAAGTCAGATTAGCTCCTATGAAGAGTATTACGATCCCTCGCTTGGAATTAATGGCCATGGTACTAGGAGCTAGACTAGCCAATGCAATCCAAGCTGCCTTGAAGAGAAAATGTGAAACAACTCTTTGGTCGGACTCTACTACCGCGCTAAGTTGGATAAAGAAAGAAATTGAGTGGAGAGTTTTCGTGAGAAACCGAGTCAGAGAAATACAGGCCACTACCAATTTGAACGATTGGAGGTTCGTTCCTAGTCAGTTGAACCCGGCCGATCTTCTGTCTCGAGGTTGCCCTCCAAGCCAGTTTGTGCAAAGCAGATGGTGGGAGGGCCCCGAATGGTTGAAAAAACCTAAAAAATTCTGGCCCAATTCAGAGTTCTCGATAAATCCAAAAGAAATAAAGGTTGAAGACGACAATGATCTAAAACCGCTAACTCCTAATGAGTTTTTACAAAATGGTCCAGAGTCTAGCTTTCCTGAATTTGAAAATTTAAAGCCAGAAATGTTGCACACTAGATACAGAGAGTTAGGTCAACTGAAGAGAGAATTAAAGCAGAGATTCTTAAAGGAATATTTAGGCGCGCTGATTCAGAAATCCGAAAATATTGATAGAAGACAGTTGAAAGTAGGAGACGTTGTACTGATCGGGCAAGAAAATCTTAAAAGAATGTTTTGGCCTAAAGGGCGAATAGTAAATCTCATACCAGGAAAAGATGGAATAGTGAGAGTGGCCCATGTTAAAACATCCACAGGAACCTTGATCAGGGCTCTACAACGCTTACACCCTCTTGAAATATCCTCGAATGTTGAGACGATTCAAAAGGACAATTCAAATACCGAACCCCAATCTGAAGCATTTTTAGGAAATAGGCCCAATATTGAATCCAGGGACTCTAGAAATAGATATGGTAGGGTAATCAGAAAGCCTGCAAGGTATGACTCGAAGGACTAGTGAAAGTACCTGTAGAAAAAAAAGGTGTAATATGTGTATTCTTTTATGTGTATTTTATGTAATGTAATAGGCATATCTACTCTTGTGTGTATTGTGTATATATATGCTCTTTTGTCTTATACTTAATTTTGACTTCTTTCAGAGCAAAATTTTGTGGGAGAATGTTAAAACTATTTTATAGATCCTTTTCTTTTGTACATAGAAAGAAGATCTTAGGTGAAGGGAGACAACGAGCAAGACATCTATATCTATAGATAGCCCCAGCTTGGACCGACCGAGGGCAAAGGTCGGCGTGGGCGGAGACGACGGAGCGTCATGTTACATTCTTTTTTTTGGTCAGTTGGCAGGATTCCCTTGTTAGAAGCGGAGAGGAAAGTTGAGTTCCCTTGCCAGACGGAGAGACGTCTAAAAGCTATCCTGCAAGCAGCGTCTTGTGGAAGGAAAGACGTCAAGCTATCCTGCAAGCAGCGTCTTGTGGAAGGAAAGACGTCAAGCTATCCTGCAAGCAGCGTCTTGTGGACGGAGAGAACGCATTGGAGTATCCCTCAAGCAGCAGCTTGAGAGCGGAAAAGACACTTAGACAACCAACGAGTCGCGACAATTGGACATCGCACAAGCCAAGCCAAGCCAAGCCAAGCCTGCGACGGTGCTGCCACGAGGTACTGTGTAAACAAACGCTCGACACCCCCCCGCCATTTATTTTTGTCTTCCTTCCCTAAGACTACTTTAATTTTACTTTACTTTTTTAGCTTAACCTTTTTTATCTAGTTTTTTTAGCTCTGTTTTAATCTCTAAATACAACCATAATTCTATATATATATAAGTGTAATAGTTTTTAGCCCTTTTGTTTTTAATCTTTAAAATAAATCCTTTTGTTATACTGTGTTTCTGTGCATTTATTTCCCCCATTGTTTTTCCTTTCAATCGATCACCCTTTATTTTATTTTTTTTTAAACGAACACGAACAGAAACTATTTCAGACGTGTATCATTCTTTTTTCAAATTAACAATTTTCTACTGCCCTCTTACTGAAATGATAAATAAACGGGAGGGCCTAGCTCATCACTGATGAGCAATTATCTTATAGCAATGGTAGATTAAACTGGCAAAACCGTTGGGAGGGTTCACGACTGATGAGCCAGGCCCTCCCATTAATTTATCATTGCAGTAAGGGCAGCAGAAAATTGTTTAATTAAAAAAAAAGTTTATTACTATCTAAAATAGTGTCAATTTCTTCTAACAGATGGCGCGTTAATGCATCAAATTTACATATATGCCGGCCCGTTTCCTAGGAATGAGTCTAGAACGACAACCAGTTCTTTGAGCCATATTCATGCTCAATATTTACATATATGTTGATGCAAATAAATATCATCATAAACTTAGCGCCATTTATCGCTATAAATTTGAAATACCCTCTTGGACAAAACTTAAGGAAGATATACCTTACATCATGTATATCGGGATTCAGACAATAACTCTGAAAGATATTACAGTGAACTTTATTGAAGACACACGAGATAACCAAGTGTGTATACACTCATGGACAAATCTTAAGGAAGTTATACCTTCCAGCCTGTATATTGAGATTTAGACAATAACTCTGAAATATATTACAGTGACCTTTATTGAAGACACACGAGATAACCAAGTGTGTATACACTCATGGACAAAACTTAAGGAAGTTATACCTTTCAGCATGTATATCGAGATTTAGACAATAACTCTGAAAGATATTACAGTGACCTTTATTGAAGACACACGAGATAACCAAGTGTGTATACACTCATGGACAAATCTTAAGGAAGTTATACCTTCCAGCATGTATATTGAGATTTAGACAATAACTCTGAAATATATTACAGTGACCTTTATTGAAGACACACGAGATAACCAAGTGTGTATACACTCATGGACAAAACTTAAGGAAGTTATACCTTTCAGCATGTATATCGAGATTTAGACAATAACTCTGAAAGATATTACAGTGACCTTTATTGAAGACACACGAGATAACCAAGTGTGTATACACTCATGGACAAAACTTAAGGAAGTTATACCTTTCAGCATGTATATCGGGATTTAGACAATAACTCTGAAAGATATTACAGTGACCTTTATTGAAGAGACACAAGATAACCAAGTGTGTATACACTCATGGACAAAACTTAAGGAAGTTATACCTTTCAGCATGTATATCGGGATTTAGACAATAACTCTGAAAGATATTACAGTGACCTTTATTGAAGACACACGAGATAAACAAGTGTGTATACACTCATGGACAAAACTTAAGGAAGTTGTACCTTTCAGCATGTATATCAGGATTTAGACAATAACTCTGAAAGATATTACAGTGACCTTTATTGAAGACACACGAGATAAACAAGTGTGTATACACTCATGGACAAAACTTAAGGAAGTTATACCTTTCAGCATGTATATCAGGATTTAGACAATAACTCTGAAAGATATTTTTTTATCAGAAAAAAGTGCCCAATGTGGGGTTTGAGCCAGGGTCGTAGCGGTTGAAAACCAATGGTTTAGATCATTCTTCCACCGACCCCAGTGTACTATGGATAATAATAAAAATATATCAACAGCTGCCCATCATTATGGAAGACCGCTGTGCCATCTATGCAACATCTTTGTACACTTTTATTATCAGAAAATATTTATTGTCTTTATAATGTCTGATACATCTTTTGTTGTTTATTTGCAAACCGCCAAAGTGACAAAAACAAATAAAAAAAGGGATGATGATAACCTGCGTCTTGCAGATTAACATTTTCATAGAAACATATATATACATATTTATTGCTAGCTATATATCAATCTAGATTAACTGTAGCAAATGTTAAATATCTTTCACAGTCATGTAAGTCTATTTGGAAAGTCCAAATACATTACAATAGAACCTGCCTGTAAAGGACAACACCTAATTGCAAAGCCAAAGTGTCCTTTAGAGAGAGGTGTCCTCTTACCAGAAATGTGCTAAATTGTAATAATGGTAACTTTGCAAGTGAAAACTGTCTTTTATAGAGAGGTGTCCTTTAGCGGAAGTGTCCTCTCATGGAGGTTATACTGTATTTGGGTAATGAAATAATTCTTTGTCACTTTGCCTCTTATATATACATTCATGGACAAAACTTAAGGATGTTTTATCTTTTACCATGTATATCAGGATTCAGACAATAACTCTGAAAGATATTACAGTGACCTTTATTCAAGACACACGAGATAACTAAGTGTGAATAAAATTGCCTGTGTCTCCTTAAAAAAAAAAATAGATGACTGGTAAATTCAAAAACTTTTTACTTCCTTAAGTTTTGTCCATGAGTGTACATATACTACAAGCGTGCTCTTTATGGAATTTCTAATTGCACAAAAAATAAAAACAATAATTTTTAAAACGATCACAAAGGGGAAAATCTAAAAAGGGTTTAGTAAAAATTATAAGCCACAATTTGGATTATAGATTATAAATACAAGGTAATGAAATCCAAATAAATAAATAGTGTGTGACATTTCGGTAACAACGTTGTTACTGAATTGTCACACACTATTTATTTATTTTTATTTGGTCTTATCACCTTGTGTTTATAATCTACTAGCCGAATGAGCCGGGCAACGCCCGGGTTTTACCCGATTAAATGTTTTTATTCAAATACTATTTGTTACAATTATAAATTGGCATCGTGGATGTCACTTTTGTGAAACGTCCTGCTCCAAACTTGGTGTGTTTTTAAAATTAAAATAAATATGTAAATTTTCACAACGATATTTGAAAATTATATTATTTTGATTTTCAAATACTATTCGTTACAATTATAAATTGGCGCCGTGGATGTCACTCTTGTGAAACGTCCCGCTCCAAAGAAGCGATATTTTTATAGAAAGATGATCTGGCTTTTGTTTTCTGCTCGAATGAATGTTTTTCTGTTAGAATTTTGTTCCTGCGTACAAAATAATGAACTGGTTTCACCCGTGGTCTCTGCTTTTTGGAATTTTTCCCGATATAATTTTGTATCTGATAATCAAACATGATACAGCAATATCGTCATCATCATTTTCTGACTAAAAATATATAGTTTTAATAATTGATTTATATATTTTTTAAAATAGCCTATCGTCTTCCCCGCATTTTTTAAAACTATGTATGGAAATTTTGGTTTGAATTAGTGAACTACTGCGAATTTGTATACCGGACATACAAACAAACATACATTCATTTTTATATATATAGATAATCCAAATTGTACCTTATCATTAGAATTTATTTGAGAATGTGGGTTTGTATATGAATTGATTGCAATTAATACTTGTAATTGGACAGTGGCTTCTGAGGTAATATTGAGTTTGTCATTGAAGACTTGTCTCTGGAAGGAACTTTGTCACATGGAGCATGCAGAGGTTACCAGAATGTCAAAGTTTGCTGTGCTGGTCCGTGGTCAGAAATAACACTTCACTATCTCTGTCGGATAGGGCAAAGATAAGAGAGATAGGGCAAACATAAATAACACACTATTGTAATCATTTTTGTCCTTGGCATATGATAATTATTTTCTAAACCCCACCAGCGAGTACAGTAACCAAACAGGGATCTGGCACATTTGTAAGTGCAAAGTCGAACTGCTTCTCACATGTGTAGACATGTGGGGCACTTACAGTAAAAGCAGTCACCTACTTCTACCCACCATGATTATCATGGCCTGTACCACGTGTACTTAGGGATAAGAAAAAAAAAATTTCTTATGCTTGTCTAATATCTAAAAAAAAGTTTTTTAAATTATTCCTAGTACACGTGATACAGGCCATGATAATCATGGTGGGTAGAAGTTGGCACCTGCTTTTACTGTAAGCGTATCACATGTCTACACATATGAAAAGCTGCTCAAATTTTGCATTTACAAATGTGCCAGAGCCCCATTTGGTTACTTGCACTCACTGGTGAAGTTGGACTTGTAAAAAAGTTTTAAAATGACCATTATACCTTCCAAAGTTTGCTTTTGTTCTCAGCGGGGAATGCAACATTTTATTAATTCTATTAAATATGGTGACACTTGAGGAAAAAAAGAAGGAAATTTGAAAAAAAAAAGTCGGTGGATGAGAGGGTAACACGCTTGAATCCCGACAGTCATGAACTGAGATTGAATCCCACGTTAAAATTTTGTTTAATATGTGAATAACCTTCACTTATTATTTACTGTTTCAATTATCATGAACTAGGTTGCTCTTGCTGAGCGGTACCTATTAATGTGATTTGAACCAGAAAGGAAATTTGGGAAACATCTAGTACAGTAGAACTACCTCCCTGTAAAGGACAACACCTAATTGCAGAGCCAAAGTGTCCTTTAGGGAGAGATGTCCTCTTACCGGAGAGTTACTAAATAGTAAAAATGGTAATTTTGCAAATGAAAACTGTCCTTTGTAGAGAGGTGTCCTTTAGTGTGAGTGTCCTTTCATGAAGGTTGTTCTACTGTAATATAAAAGAATGTCAAAAATCATCCAAAGTGGTTGTTGAAGTAAGAAATTAAAACACACACAAAATCCAGTTGTTAAAAAATATATATATTTATTGGAAAATATGAAATATTTTATCTATATTTATTCTATCAATGATAAAATACAATTTGAATATTAGAAATACAATTCAGAGAATAATAAAAATAATAATAATTCCAAAATAAGTAAATCAAAGAAAATTTCAATAAAAACATTCTTATCACACCATGTTACTTATTAAGAAAAATTTAATAGCTAGCGTATATCTCTATTTATAAAGTTGATAAAGTACAATACAGTTAAACCTGTCTATAGCGCCCCCTCTTGGGACTCACCAAAATAGGGTGCTATAAACAGGTCACTTTTAATGTAAATCGCATCGTACTAGGTATTTAAATTCGGGCGCTATAGAGAGGGAGACTCTATTTAGAGGGGGCGCTATAGACAGGTTTAACTGTATTTGGATTATAGATTATAGCTACAAGAAAATAAGACTAAATCCAAATAAATAGTGTGTGACATTTCAGTAACAGCATTGTTACCTTCATCAGACATATGAATAAAATGATTTAAAATGTATTATTTTGTCTGATGATGGTAGCAACACTGTTACCGAAACATCACACGATATTAATTTATTTGGATTTAGTCTTATTTTCTTGTAGCTTTTTATAAGTTATTTATTGAGATGTGGTTACAGGGGGTACACATGGAAAAATGGAGATATTTAATATTGCTCAGTTATGAAAGTTTTCCCACTTTGCATACTTCCATCTTGGAAGATGTGGTAACAATTCTGTTACTTTAATTTGAAAATAGAACAACCTATAAATAGATCTTTAATTAAAAAAACATTTATTGGATAAGAAAAGAATAATTTATCCACAATATTTTTCTTTTAAAATAAAAATTCTATTACTTAAACATTATATCACAAAGTAAAAAAAAACAAAAAACATTGCTAACTGATAAGTTACAAGGAAGGTAATAAGATCAAATCCAAATAATTAATAGTGTGTGAAGTAACAGCATTGTTAGCCAAATACCAAACATTATTAATTTATTTGTATTTGGTCTTATTATATAAATATGTATATGAAAATTTGAAACCATTATAGACGTGTATGATTCTTTTAAATATTAAATAATTTCTACTTAAAAGAATCATTTGCATCTATAATAGTTTTGAATTTTATAACAAATGGCATGCAAATGCATCATAAGATATATATATTATACCTTGTAGTAACATTGCTAACTCCTTGCTAACATAAGCTAAAAGCTATGAAAGTTTTACAACTCCACATACATATCAATCTGAGAATGGTAACAACAATGCTGAAATATCATATTACAAAGTGAGAAAATATGCAAATTAGATGTGTAGGTTTTTGGATGTAACAGTGTTGTTAGTATCTTCCTACAGAAGTACTGATTGAGACAGCAGGTACACTAGGTGATCAAATACAAATAAATAGTGTGATGTTTTGGTAAGAATACTGTTACTTAAAAACATCACATACTATTTATTTATTTGGATTTGGTCTTATTACCTTGTAGTTTCTAATCTATAATCCAAATTGTGTCTTATCATCACAGCAGGTCTCAAATAGTTGGTATTATTACCAGTTGAGTGTAACCTTAATCTTCTATTATTGTTTATGTTAATAGTACAGATTAGGTACAATTTGGATTATAGATTAGAACTACAAGATAATAAAACCAAATCCAAATAAATAAAAATAGTATGTGATGTTTCAGTAACAGCATTGTTACCTTCATCAGACAAAAGAAATGTGACACACTATTTATTTATCTGGATTTGGTCTTATTATCTTGTGTTTATAATCTATAATCTAAATTTGGCCTTATCATTATAAACATAAGGTAATAAGACCAATTTATATTTGGTGTTATTATCTTTGTGTTGATAACAATACCAACTATTTAAGACAATTCAGTGATATTTCTTCATACAATACTTTTGTATTGAAGATGGTAACAATACTGCTACCCAAACCTTTCAAATCAATCTAAATATATATGAGTTTTATTCAATGTGAGAAAGTTTTATGATTTATTTATTTATTTCAATTCAAAACGCTCTATGTCCCCCTAGGGACACTTGCGCTAAATGTACATACAAATATAACAAAGAAAATATTCAACATGGAAAGATACACAGAAAGCGACTTAGAAAGATTCATAAATATTATTTACATATAGAGATATTCTTTGAATTTTATTTATGTATTATATATGTATATATGTATAAAAATTAAATTTTAGAAAGAGAGAGAGAAAGCTATGAAATTTTTCTAATAACAAGTCTATATGCTGTATAAGTGATGGAGGTTTCAGACGGCCGGATAATCTTGACTACTTGACCATGTTTCATGCCGTAATACCTAGCCACGGGATCAGACATTAGTAGTTTCATTAGCTGTCCTTGCCGGATCTTGCTGCATACATCCAACAGCTAGGTTATACGCGACCTGCGCAGCCTGCGTAATACTTACTATTTAACCAGCAGTTCTTGTTTCTCCTCTTCAGTCAAGATGACATGTTGGGGCACCAGCTGGAAACACAATGTTGCCATAACAAACATGATAGAACCCCTTCAAGAAAATAAGATCTAATACAAATAAATAGTGTGTGATATTTCTGTAACAGCATTGTTACCATCATCATACAAAAGAATCCATTTATTAGGTGGCTTTTAGGGAGAAGTGTCTGTCCTCTTACTTTTTTTTTTTTTGCTTATCTCTAGTACACGTGGTACAGGCCATGATAATCATGGTGGGTAGAAGAAGGCGACTGCTTTTACTGCACCCCATATCTACACATGTGAAAAGCAGTTCGACTTTGCACTTACAAAAGTGCCATAGCCCCGTTTGGTTACTTGCACTCGCTGGAGGGGTTGGACTTTTACAAGAATCGGGGGGGGCCATTGGAGCATTTTTTTTTTAATCAGAAAAAAAGTGCCCAATGCTGGAATCGAACCCGGGTCATAGCTGTCGAAAACCAATGGTTTAGATCATCCTTCCACCCACCCCCGAAACACACACGTTGCCATAACAAATAAAACATGATAGAACCCTCAAGAAAATAAGACTTAACACAAATAAATAGTGTGTGATGTTTAGGTAACAGCATTGTTACCATCATTATACAAAATAATCCATTTATTAGGTGGCATTTAGAGAGAGGTTTCCTCTTACTGAAAAGGCTAATTAGTAAAAACGATCATTTTGAAAATTATCTTTTATGATGCATTAGTGTGTCATCTGTTATAATAATTCAAAACCATTATAGACATGTATGATATTTATATATATATATATTACTATATATAGTCACGACCGTCTTTCCTCATCGGCCTCTGTCACGGATGCGCGCGCACAGGGAGGTCACGTGCTCGCCGGCAGCCAATAAAAATTAAAAAAAAAAAAAACTCCCTCGAGCCGGATTTGAACCAGTGACCTAAGGATCACCGTTGTAACATCTACAGTCCTCCGCTCTGCCAACTGAGCTATCGAGGGATACAAACTGTATGAATAAGTTTACCTTATAAAGTCAACTAATCCTATTTCTACACAAAATGTACCCATACATATATTATATTATATTATCAACATATATAGTCACGACCGTCTTTCCTCATCGCTGTCCTCAATTCCTCATGCCACGGATGCGCGCGTATCATCATTATGATCATTATCATTATCTAATGATAATAATAATAATAATTATTATTATATTATTATTATTATTATCATCAACATATATAGTCACGACCGTCTTTCCTCATCGCTGTCCTCAATTCCTCATGTCACGGATGCGCGCGCATCATCATTATGATCATTATCATTATCTAATGATAATAATAATAATAATAATTATTATATTATTATTATTATTATTAATATATATAGTCACGACCGTCTTTCCTCAATTCCTCATGTCACGGATGCGCGCACATCATCATTATGATCATTATCTTCTATAGAAGCTTCTATCTTTATAATTATGTATATTTACAAAAAGTCAATTCGCTCGCGCCTCTAGCGGTGAAAATGAGGGGTAATACCAGCTGACCTAATGTACATGTAAAGTTTGGAGCGGGACGTTTCACTAGAGTGACATCCACGGCTCCAATTTATAATTGTAACAAATAGTATTTGAATAAAAACATTCAATCGGGTAAAACACGGGCGTTGCCCGGGCCATTCGTCTAGTATATATATAGTCACGAGAGTCTTTCCTGATCAGTCAGTCATTGGCCGGCCGCCTCTGTCATGGATGCGCGCGCACAGGGAGGTCACGTGCTCGCCGGCAGCCAACGGGCGCGCGCCGCCGGCAGGGGGGGGGGGGGGGGGGGGGGGGGGCATTACGTCACTCAAGGTCACCTACGCGCCAACGATGACACGTGATCGTAGCCGTCCAATAGGACGGCGCCGGCCATCCGTGACAGAGGCGGCCTATGACTGATTGATTAGGATATGCATTTATTTAAGGCGCCAATTTATAATTGTAACAAATAGTATTTGAATAAAAACATTCAATCGGGTAAAACACGGGCGTTGCCCGGGTCATTCGGCTAGTATATATATAATTATATGAAACATTCTGCTGTCTTCATCTATATATATATAAAAATGAATGTATGTGTGTCTGTCCTTTATGCCTGACCAAACCACTCATTGGAACGCCATGAAACTTTGGGAAGTTATTTAGTATAGTACTGGGAAGGTTTCTAGCAAATAAAATTTTTGAAATAACTTTTCGCCTAAAAATAATTAAGATAATAATAATAATAACTTTATTAACATCATGAAACGCGATATCCCAAACTCAGGGATATTTGCGTCAATACATTTCACTGCATTACAGCAATTCGGCTATTTACAATCCTGTTCAATTCATTATTTTACATAAATTGACTAAAGAAAATTGTCCAAAGAGAAAAACAAACAACAAAGCAAAACACACAGAGCAAGCATCGCAGTTCTTTTTTTTTTTTTCTAAGATTCCTTCTCTTTTTTCCAATTCAAGAGAAAGTTGTATATGTATTTACAAAATTGATCAAAATTTTTATACTTTTCTTTTTTGTCTACAAATTCATCAAGCTGTCCAATACGACCAAATCTATTTTCCCTAAAATCCCGGAAAATTGGGCACTCCAGAAGTAGATGTCTCGCGTCTTGAATTTCACCTCCGCAGAAGCATCCTGGTTCCTTCACGGCGCCGATAGTTGCCAAAAATTTCCCAAAATTGCCATGATCTGTAATGAATTGGATATTATAAAAATTTGGACGGAAAAATCTTGGAATTCCTAATACGAAAAAGCTTCTGAAAATTTCATTAGTATTCTCAAAAATTTCATTCATTTTTGCGTGTAAGAATGATTTGACTATACTTGGAGCATGGGGTTCGTAAGTAATTAGATCTTCAATGGACATTTGAGCTAGATCAAATTTGATTATTCTGGATTCTATATAGTCTGTTAGGAGTGGAATTTTTGCCAAGCTATGCACACAGTTTGATGAAGTGGTTTTGTATGCTCTAACTGCCCATAAAATGATCTGGTACTGCATGGAGTTCAGTTTTTGTTTACAACGATTGTTTAAATATTTGAACCAAATTTCAGAACCGTATGTAAGTACAGGCCTAATGATTGTTTTGAATAAAGTTAACCTCTTTTCAGTGTCTAAACCCCACATATTGCCACTTAGTGAACACAATAAATTTTTCATACGTCCTGCCTTACACAGAATATCATTAACATGCGGTGTAAAGTTAACTTTGTTTTTCCATTTGTGATTAGAAAATTTCATTCCCAGAATTTTTACTTGCTTGACCGGCATTATTATATTGTTATTAACCTTAATAGGTATTTTTTGTCTGTTATGTAGGTATAGCATATTAGTCTTCTCTGTACTGATCGTTAATTTATTTCTATTACACCATTGGATCACATAATTTAAGGTGTATTCACTTGCGGTTTTTAGTCCTTCAATAGTCTTATTCCAGCAAATTATTGTAACGTCGTCTGCATAACATATAATATCTGCATTCATTGAATCAAAATTTATCAACAAATCATTTAGCAAAATATTCCATAGAAGTGGAGATAAAGGTCCACCCTGTGGACATCCTTTAGTTAGTTTCTAATAAAAAGTTTCTGATTCGTATGTAAATTTCACCTCCCTTTCATTATTCAAATAAGATTTTATGATCCGTATTAAATCTGAAGGAACATCATCATTATCCATTCTTTTTATAATAGCAGGCCACCATGCATTGTCGAATGCACCCGCAATATCTATAGCTATCAAGGAAGTCAATTCTTTTTGTTTATGTTTCAATATAGTTTCTATAATTTTATCCATTCCAGTAATTGTTGATCTAGATTTCATAAAACCATGCTGCCTTGAGCTCATTAAATTATTCTCTAAATAATAGTTACTTAATTTATTTTTTATTATATTCTCAAATGTTTTGGATAGATTAGATGTCAATGATATAGGTCTATAACTTTTATTTATTTCATAATTCGTTTTGCCTGGTTTTGGAATTATTTTTAAGAATGATTTTTTCCATTCATCCGGATAATATCCCATTTCTATACATTTATTGAATAATTTATGCAGAATTGGGATTATTTTTATTTTAGCCTGTCTAATCATATGGTTACTAATGTAATCAGGGCCCGGAGCTTTTTTAATATTTGTTTTTAAAATTGTTTCCTCTATTTCCTTAGATTCAATATAAACACTACTTTTATTTTTATATTTAGGCGTATAATTTCTAATCAAAATATGATCATCTTTATCCAAACCTCCAATATCATCCTGAAATAGATCGTTCATTAAACTTTTTATTTTATCGGTCTTTAAATGATCTGGTAAATTATCTATTAGTGGTAATCCTAAATTTCTATTTTTCGATCTCAATGACTTGAATATCCTGTAAGCATTACCAAATGAGTTATTCTATGAGTTTATCTGTTATAATTCAACAATCTGCTCTAAATATTATCATGATGATACGATGATTTTGTAATGTAGAAAATTAGGAAAGACAAAATTCAGGATGACACGGCAATTTATTTGAGACAAGAATAATGATACAATTCCAAGGCAAGATACTATTCCTTTAACTTCCAACTACCGAGGGAACCAATTAATATTGATTTTATTCAACTTATCGAGTATTTTTCAAGGGACCGGGAAAAAATGTTCACTTTATCGAGAGATTCGTTAGACAAACCTTTACTCGGGTAAAACCCAGGCAAAGCCGGGTACGTCCGCTAGTAGATCATATAAAATACCCATTCCAAGAGTCTAGCATCAATATCACTATAAAAGGAAGATTGAAAAAATGCAATATAATAGCGGTATGATAGATTAAACGGGCAAAACCGCTGGGAGAGTTCACCGCTGATGAGCCAGGCCCTCTCATTAATTTTTCCATTGCAGTAAGGGCGGTAGAAATTGTTTTATTTTTAAAAAGAATCATACGAGTCTATGATAGTTTCGAAAATTATCTTTTGTTGAGAGGTGTCATTTAGTGGGAGTGTTCTCTCATGAAGGAGTTTCTACTGTATTATGTGTGCTCTATTCTATATTTTTACATACAGTGGACCCTCGGTTTACGAGCACCTTGGAGTACGAGCTTTTCGCAGTACGAGCAAAATTTTTTGAAAAATTTTACCTCGGATTACGAGTGAAATTTCGCATTACGAGCAACTCGTGATGGTTGCCCGTAATCGTGATGGATGAAAATTCACTGGGATCCCTCTCTTCAGATCAGATTCGGGAAATATGTAAAATGTGGGAAACTGTGCAATTGTTCGTAGCAAGAAGAATTGCCCGAGTTTCAATTATTAAAAATAAGAAATTAGTTTCGCACTACGAGCGTTTTGGAGTACGAGCATGGCTCTGGAACGGATTATGCTCGCAAACCGAGGGTCCACTGTATTTTGAAATTTTAAGGGATAGAGAAGCATTCCTTTACTGGATTGCTGCTACTTAGTAAAAAATTGTAAATTTTGGTGATGAAAACTGTCCTTGTGTAGAGAGGTGTCTTATCATGGATACTGTATCAGTTTTAACATGTGGAACTTACCTCATGTTTGGTAATGTTGATCATCAGTTCATGGTCCCGGAAGACATCTATGCAAATCTGGGGCTCCAGTTCACCAATCCTCTGCGTCACCAGTCAATAAACACATTAATAAAATAATTCTATGTAGTTCATGAGTTTTAAAACGTAAACATATTAAGATACTGTAGGATTGTGTTTCAATTTTGACAGAAATTAATATTGTTAGATTCCTAGAATCCCAAATATGTAAATAAAGATGAACCTACTTCAGACATATATTGAGAGCAAATGATTTAGAAAAGGCGTTGATGTTGGGGAAAAAATTGAGGAGAAGAGAGGAAGACCTGCAATGAACTAGAGGTCAAGAAGGCTACCAGATCACTAGATGAGCTGTGAGTGATTAACAAATCAAATTGGAGAATATTTGTCCTATGTACTCTATGAACATTATTGATACTAACAATAAAAACATCAACAAGAGGATTATAATCAATCAAGTTCAAAAATAACATTTCCACCTTTTCTTGATCAAATGGTACTAATTCAGATCAATGGACCAAATTTGTCCATGTATTCTTCATGTTCATCATGTTTTGATAGGGTATGTCTCTTTCTATAACCTGTTAGTACAAGAAAATAAGACCTAATCTAAATAATTTAATAATGTGTGACCTTTCGGCAACAGCATTGTCACCATCATCAGACAAAAGAATAATTAGGTCTTATTTTCTTGTATTATAATCCAAATTGTGCTTTATCATTATAACCTGTTAGATAAATTGAGTTTCAGAAAAAATATTATCATTATTTTTTTTTTTTATAAGGCACAATTTGGATTATAGATTATAAACACAAGTTAATAAGACCAAATCCAAATAAATAAATAGTATGTGACGTTTCGCTAACAGCGTTGTTACCATCTTCAGACAAAAGTACTGAATGAAAAATTTTACCACAGCATGTTTTAATTCTCATTCAGTACTTTTGTCTGAAGATGGTAACAACGCTGTTACCGAAACGTCACACACTATTTATTTATTTGGATTTGGTCTTATTACCTTGTGTATACATATTTTTTTATTATCCCATTACAGAGAGATAGTTCTACTGTATTGTGTATTGTTTGTTTGAATTTTTGTCCATTTGATAGATTAGAATTGAGATTTATTTAAATTTATGATGAGAAAAGATGACAATACCTGTTTGGCTCTTGGAGTCAATTTGTCTTTGATCACAATTATACTGTTAGAGATCTGGCTTCGTTTGAGGTTCTCAACCAATTCTTCTAGAGCTGCCAGGCCGAGAGACAGCTCATTGGAGAAGAAGACCTGGAAGGATTCTGCGAACAGACAAAAAGTGGTGAGGAGGATATGTAAATAGACAGTAATAGGTGGTGATTATCATATGGAATAATTAGGTGTGTTTGAACATTGAATGTCTAACTAACTCCGCCCTTGCCGGTCCCAAGCCCGGATGAAAAAGGAGGAGGGGGAGCAGTAACAAGCTCACTAAAAAATCTGGGTTCAGCTGGCCCGGCTGATAGTACCCTGTAAGGTCTCCTGATCCAGGGATACAGGATAAGCAGTGCTTGTACTCCATGTTAGGAGCGGCTGCACATGGCGTCTGTTCCTCATGTCAGAGGCAGCCATTTATTTTGGAGCTAAGTCGGCCTGCCACTGAGTAGTGCTCCCAGTCTTAATGACAAAGGCAGACACATTCTACTTCACCCAGTGTGGAGATAAGAAAGAAGAAGATGTCTAACCAATTTTTTCTCACAATAAAGCTTCAAGTTAAAAAAAAAAAAGCACAAACTTATTTATACTTAGAGTATAATTAAAATTGTACCACATATGATACAATAGAACCTCCCTGTAAAGGACATCTAATTACAGAGTCAAAGTGTCCTTTAGGAAGAGGTGTCCTCTTACCAGAGAGTTGCTAAATAGTAAAAATGATAATTTTGCGAATGAAAACTGTCCTTTGTGGTGTCTGGTAGCGGGGGGGGGGGGGTCCGCTAAAAGGAGGTTCTACTGTATATTATTACATATAAACAATTTTATATGAAATAGGTTTTTAATGTTCTCACCTTGTGTTTCAGGTTTGACGACAGAGAAGGACAATTCTTCTCTGTTTGGCATTGCCTTGCTGCACCACACAGTTGTTCCCTCAGAACTCTCACACTCAAGCCAGTTTGGCTGAAACCACCTGTAGTTACTTACTTGGTACAGTACCTCTGTGAGATAACACCCCTCTCTATGAAAGAGACAGTTTTCAATGACAAAATTACCCTTCTTTCTTATCTCCACTCAATCACACTAAGGTATCAAGCTTGTAAAGCTTGTTGATGGTGTCTGCCGGGGAAGAGTAGAGCTCATCAATGGATGAATCAATACAGTCAATAATATGTCTTGGGGTTGCAGGCTGAGAATTGCACTTAGTACATAGTGGGAAAACCCTGCAACCATTCTGGAAAGTCATTGTCCGTAGATGACCAGAATTAAGTCTGGAAATTACCTTTTTTTACTAATCTGCTAAACACAAGGTAATAAGAGCAAATCCAATCTAATGCTTCACATGCACTGGTACAGAGCAGGAGGGACAAGCACCGGTTCTGTCCTCCCAAGAGAACAACAGTCTTTGATTTCCAGACTTAAGTCTGGTCATCTACGGACAATGACTTTCCAGAATGGTTGCAAGGTTTTCCCACTATGTACTAGGTGCAATTCTCAGCCTGCAACCCCAAAACACATTATTGACTGTATTGACTCATCCAATGATGAGCTCTACTCTTACCTGGCTTGATATCTTAATATAATTGAGTGGAGATAAGAAAGAAGAAGACTAAATCCAAATAAATAAATAGTGTGCGACGTTTCAGTAACAGCGTTGTTACCATTTTCAGACAAAGGTGCAAAAGTTTTGTCTGAAGATGGCAACAACGCTGTTATTGAACGTCACACACTATTTATTTATATGGATTTGGTCTTATTACCTTGTGTTTATAATCTATAATCCAAATTGTGCCTTATCATTACTAATCAGCTATTTTCAAGTAAGTGAAGCAAACTGAGGAGTGTTCAAGAAGACCTTGTCTGGAGGAGAACTCTCTCAAGTTGGGGAAGCCTCCCTTGCTGAAGAAATTTGTATATATATAACTGTATATATCATTATATCATTTATTTTACCAATATTTCAGTTGACTGAATGCCAACCTTTATCAAGGTATTATAACATATTAATGTGTGTCAAAAACAAACTCAGCGCCACATAACGTCAACAGAATGAAGTTTTTAAAATGTTTAAAAAATCTTAAACACTTAATTCTGTTGACGTTATGTGGCGCTGAGTTTGTTGTTGACACACTATGCTATAACACCTTGATAAAGGTTGGCGTTCAGCCAACTGAAATATTGGTAAAAAAAAAAATATTTATTATAATATGCCTTTTTATTTAAAGATTTATTTATGGATTGCTCTATTTTCAAAATATATAACTGTATATGAAAAAATAAGAAAAAAAAAAAGAAAAATGATCAGGTTTTGATATTAAAAACACAAAATAAGCATTTTCTGACCACTCACATGGGCTTTAAATTCTCATTTCTTGATTTCTCAGGAAGCCTCTGGGACCAAATTTTGGTCGTTGAGGTACATTCTGCACCACGCTGACGAGGGCCAACAGACCGAAACGTGTACATGGCTGATTTTTCTTGATTTATCAAGAAATTGGGTTGGCCATATATCTTTGGAACAATGATAAGGCACAATTTTGATTATAAAAATGGATTTGGTCTTATAACCGTGTATTTATAATCATTGGAACAAGTTAGATCAATGTTTAGTTGATTTTTGTTCCACTAGATGGCGCTCTGCCATCTAGAAAGTTCATGTGAGTGGTCAGGTAATGCCTATTTTGTTTTTATTAATTGTAAATATTTTCTTTATTTTATTAATCCTTTATGAAATACCCCTTTATGAAATAATGATATAAAAAAAAAAGGTCAGGTGCTGATATTAAAAATAAAAATGGCATATCCTGACCAGGAGCACATGTGCTTTACAGAAGGCAGAGCGCCATCTGGTGGAACAGAAATCAACTATTCATTGATTTAGCCTGTACCCTGATATTTGGCCAACTCAATTTCTTGATAAATCAAGAAAAGCCATCCACGAATGCGTTTTGCGCTGTTGGCGCTCGTCAGTGTGGAGTAGGCTGCACCACTGAGGCCAAAAATATTTTTGGTCCCAGAGGCTTCTTGAATAACCAAGAAATGGGTATTTAAGGCCAAACTTGCGTAAATACGTTTAACACATGAAAAAATGATGGAAAAAAAAAGCCTCTGGGACCAAAAATATTTTTGGTCGCAGTGGTTACAGCCTACTCCACGCTGACGAGCGCCAACAGTATGAAACACGTTCGTGGATGGCTTTTCTTGATTTATCAAGAAATTGAGTTGGCCAAATATCAGGGAACAGGTTAAATCAATGTTTAGTTGATTTCTGTTCAACCAGATGGCGCTCTGCCTTCTGTAAAGCACATGTGCTCCTGGTCAGGATATGCCATTTTTATTTTTAATACCCCTTTATTTTATCATAATTTTTTCTGTAACAATTAATGAGTCAATAAAATTATTTAAATTGTCAAGTATGTGTAAACCTCTTCCCTAAAGGACATTTTGAATTTGCAACTGGATGTTGTCATTCACAGAGAGGTAGTTCTACTGTATCAAATAAGTTTGAATCTCCTTATAACAACAGAACTTGAGACCACATTTAAGACATATTTGGGACTTAAAACTTGGTACCTTATAATTACAATATTACATGCTTCATTCTGTGAAAAAACTGGAATTCATCCTGAAGGAAATTTCTTTTCTATCATTGCAATAAAGGCAGTAGAAATAGTTTTATTTAAAAAGAGTTAAAATTTCTTAAAACAGAAAGCACGCTATTGTCTCAATTTTTTTTATTTTCTAATTTATCATTATTGCTATAAAATTGTGATTTTTTTTATATTCTTTTGGTGGTAATCTTGCCATCTCTCTTGAATCTTCCAAAAAATATATTATTCTAAAATGAAAAAAAAAAAAAAAATGTAATTATTTATTATTGGAGTATAATGCAAGTTTTTAAAAATTTCCATAATTTTTTTTTAAACTACGTTATATAATGAAAGAATATATTTATTTAAAGTCTAGGCGTCAGTTTTTGAGGCTTACTTATAAAAATAAAATATACATTACCTAGGTTCGCATCCAAATGATTCTGTGAAGTTTTCTAGGGTTTCATTCAAACAATCATCACTAACGCTATAACCTCGGTCGCGGCAAAGCTGTAACAAAAATTAAATGAAATCGTCTGTAGCTTTTTATTAAACTTTTGGTATTTAAAAATATTTTAAATTGAGTATTATACCTCAAAACAAGTCTTTCGAATTCGCCATAACTTTTGAGTTTCGAGTAAATCGCTATTTGACATTTTGAAAGCTCAAGATATTTTAATTATTATCAAAAATGTTTTAAAGAACACTTAAATGTTTACAAAATTTCAAGACATGTGCGGTGTTTACGTATTACAGTGTGACAAAATATATTTTAATAGAGTTCTCATTGAAAAATAATAATAAATAAATATATTTTTTAATTTAATCGTAAATTAAATAAATTTAAAACACAAGTAGCAAGAATTAATATATTAAAATATACATTTTCGTATTTTAAAAATATAATTATTAGTTACTCTCTTGGAGGACCTAGGTTCCTAATGTTGGAAAAGATTTAATAAAAAGAGAAAGATGTATATTTACATATCAAGGAAAAGAAGAAACAAGATGATAATCTTTTATTTGCATAACCATTTGTTTTTTGTATAAATATTTGCATACTTTATTTGTTTTTAGACATATATATAGAACCTGTGAGAGTTAATAAAGGTGTGGTTTTGATAAGTGAATAGGCTCATGATCTTCAATTATTGAAAGGATAACAACACCTAAAGCTTACAAAACAAAAGTCGCCTTCTATTTAGCTTGAATATCAATCACTTTAAAAATGTTATTTATATATAAGTCAATGTATATATGTTTGTCGGCTATGCACGTTCTCAATAAATAAATAATCTGGTTGAAATTTTAAGAGGACATGGGGTTATATCTAGAAGAGTTTTTGTCGCATTTTTTACCAAGAAAATTCAAAATTAACCAAGTTCTGGGCAAAAAATAGTTAATTTTAGTCATAAAATGATTATGACAATATTGCTGTATCATGTTTGATTGTCAGAAACAAAATTCTATCAAATAATAATTTTAGTTTTAATTATTATTCTTTTTGTACTCGTGTAGAAGGACAGAGATGCCTGAAAGTTTGAATTACATTAATAAAACTGATAATAAACTCATCTCTAGAAATCTTTCGTATTATTTTAAATACTTTAAGTGTAGGTAGGATTTTATCAATTTAAGTTGTCGCTTCCTTCAACTTAAAAAGTTTATTGTCCTTGAAGTTTCACAAAAGATGGCAATCTTATTAGAGAAGAATTATCACTAGTGTATGTGGCGACCACACTTTGCTTCAGCGAGCGCGAACTAGGACAAAGCTCCACTACACACACGGGCAGTGGACGGCCTCGGCAACCGCAAGCGTCAACCTGACTACGCATGCGAGTGGGGCGTCTTCCGACACTTGATCTGGCACGCGCGGTAAAGAAGGCCTGCTCAAAGGGCCGTTACTTCAACCGTTACTTCTTTTCTCTTTATATATTTCTGGCTTTAAATAAATTAATTTTAATTATAATTTTATCAGCGGCCTTTCCACAACAGACATCCGCCACATCGCGGGCTGTGAAAATGTACCTGCAGATTTCCTGTCACGTGTGGAACCCATCTCCCATCACCAACCTTATGACCCGAAATCTCTCGCCGAAGCGCAAGCAGTAGACCAGGAGCTACAAGCTCTCTTGAAATCGGAAAACCGCAGCTCACTACAACTGGAAAAAGTACAAATCCCAGAAACGAACATTTCCCTGTACTCCCACCTCGATTATCCTGGTTGAATTGTCCAAATCACCTCCATCT
Organism: Cordylochernes scorpioides; assembly: GCA_030710605.1. Taxonomy (NCBI): domain Eukaryota; kingdom Metazoa; phylum Arthropoda; class Arachnida; order Pseudoscorpiones; family Chernetidae; genus Cordylochernes; species Cordylochernes scorpioides. The sequence continues at coordinate 75,744,828 of CP092879.1, read as the reverse complement.
CAGCACTGAAAATCCCTTGCCCCAGCAGCCGCCGTCTCATGAAGAGCCCTTGCCCCACAAGCCGCCGTCTCACGAAGAGCCCTTGCCTCCATCCTGCGAGCAGAAACATCCACTCTTCCTAGAAGAAACCAATAACGCTGCTGCAACGACTCCTCTCCACTTGCAGCCCGCCCAAACTTCGGTACCACAACCTCTCCAACCTCAAAACACTCTCCAACAGTCATTACCTCCCATTGAATCAAGAGTCACTACTTCCCCAATATCAATAGCTCCTCGGGTACTCTCGGCGACTACACCCATCGCTGAGCAATCCATCGTGTCCCTGCAAGCTAACAAGATGGTCGCCACCCATTACATCAGGCCAACATTTAAAAAGGACAGGTGCCTCCCTCAAGCCCCCAAGACCAGATCCCAACCCAACAAGGCACCCTACCAAGAGTTCCCTCTACGACTACATAGGATCTTTAAGGATCCTACTGTAGGGGGAGTAGTGTGGCGACCACATTTTGCTTCAGCGAGCGCGAACTGGGACAAAGCTCCACTACACACACGGGCAGTGGACGGCCTCGGCAACCGCGAGCGTCAACCTGACTACGCATGCGCGTGGGGCGTCTTCTGACACTTGATCTGGCACGCGCAGTAAACAACAAGGCCTACTCCAAGGGCCGTTACTTCAACCGTTACTTTTTTCTCTTTATATATTTCTCTGGCTTTAAATAAATTAATTTTAATTATAATTTTATCAGCGGCCTTTCCACAATATACACCAACACATCACGCAACCATCCCACATGTATATTATCACTAATAAGTTTTCCATATTTTGAAAAGGGCTACAGTGGATCGCCAAAACGTCAAGGACAATAAACTTTTCAAAAATATGTTGATGGAGTTTCTCTACAACTGGAAGTTATCTTCTTAGCTGAAAGCCTACTACTGGAGTAGTCTTTCTCAAACTGGAATCTATTAAATTATAATACGTGTCGCTAGATCTATCTTGAAATATACATTGTGACAAAGAAGATCATGATCTCAGAGCCATGAGCGCCAAGATTAATTTTACCCATTAAGAACAAAGCTTTTGCACTTTGTAAAAATTAAATAAATAAATAATAAATTAAAATTATATTAAGCAAACAGCACAATGTAAAGTTGAGGTATAAATTGATAGTGTTGTTTTTTATTATAATTTTAGAGTAAGCCAAATTATAGAATTTCTTACAATATCTTGACAATCTGTAAATGGAATTTGCTATTCTCTCTTTCTCCAAATAGATACCCCTTTATCAGAATTTAATGTCCATTTAACCTTGTTACGACCTCACAATTGTCTTTCCATACATTATTTTAAACCTTTGTTTTACCATAATCTATTTAATTCATTTATTTATTCACATATATCACCAAATTTACTATTGTTCTTTTATCAATACATTTATTATTATCATCCAAGTTTAATCTGACAACCCCAACAATCCATGTGTATCTGCTATTGTTGGCTTGAACTATCATTGAACTGGACATGTGGATTGAGAACTGGATCTACACAACATTCCGCTGGACCTCTGATATGAAGGACTTATCTAGGATGGATAATGAATGAACTTCTCCCACCCAAAACTTAGAACTTCCTGATACTGAGGGAGCTGCTCGATTGTAATGACACAGCACATTGTGCAACACAGGACTCTCACCATCCAGTCTAGACCAGGGGTCTGCAAACTTCTGCTAGCGAGCCACATGCGGCCCTTTGAATATGAAGATGCGGCTCTTTATATAGTTCCATACGCAAATATTATTTATGCGAGTACTATTCATTGTTTCCAAGACGGAATAACAACAATACGTGAGTATCAACCTTTACTTACTCTTACATATCTCACATAAGACACATTACCTTACGCATGTCACAACAGACGCATGTCAAATCAGACCCTTGATCTCACACGTCACATCAGACTCATTATCTCATATACATATAATTTAAGCCAAAACCTCCTTATTCCAATATTCTATAGAGCTGGGGGGAGGGGGTTATGACTCAACGCTTAGAAGAATTAACAGATCAGATAGAAGTCTAATTTAACTAAATTTTATCTGACTTAATCCCCAACACACTTCGAGTGTATTCAACAAGTGTCATATTGGATCAGTCATCTAGAGTGTGTGTTTAGTCTTCTTCTTTCTTATCTCCACTCAATCGTATTAGGGTGTCAAGTTGTGACCCTTGATGGTGTCTGTTTGACAACCATCATGACTGGGTGAAGTAGAATGCCTCTGCCTTTGTCATTAAGACTGGAAGCACTACTCAGTGGCAGGCCGACTTAGCTCTAAAATAAATGGCCGCCTCTGACATGAGGAACAGACGCCATGTGCAGCTGCTCCTAACATGGAGTACAAACGCTGCTCATCCTGTATCCCTGGATTAGGAGCCTTTACAGGGTACTATCAGCTGAGCCCAGGTTTTTTAGTGAGCTTGTTACTGCTCCACCTCCTCCTTTTTCATCTGGGCTTGGGACCGGCAAAGGCGGTCTTCATTCTGTATATAACAATCATCTATATATCAAAAACAAATGTATTTTACACATGCGATACCCTTATTATCTGTACTCATTTATAAGGAAAATATATAACATATAAATCATCCACCCTTAAGTATAAAATAGCTTGTTTTCCTTTGTTTGTTGATTTAGACTTGGGGAAAAGAAGAGGTATTTCTAGAACTCGACGTTTTCAAACCTAGGGATGATAAGAAGGGCATTGATGACTCAAACGAAGTAACACAAAGGGTAAAATAATATAGCAGTTTTAAAATAGAATAAAGATAACTCCATTGAAGCCATGTGTGTTTGCACATTTGTTGTTATCTTAATAAAACAAATTATTACGAAACTTTATTTCCTTGATAGTAAATTTTAATTGTGAAGGATGAAATTATCCAATATTTTATATCAATATCATTCATATATACAGAAATATCATTGGGCATAAATGATTATTATGATAGATATCATTAATAAATGGAGATATAAATGGTAGAAATTCCCTAACAGAAAGAGCTATTCATTCTCTAAACAATTTTTCTTCACAATGTGAAAAATCGGTAATATTAAAACAAATTTAAAAAGCTGTATTCAAATTTATTTAGGACTTTATTTTTATCTTTAAAAAAATAGAAAGGCTTGATCAACAATTGAATGGTTTTAGATAACCATTGTTTTATTTAAAAATATACATGGGACAATCCATACACACAATTTTTTTTTATATTTTTTATTTCGCAAAAAAAAATATATATATATATATTATATCGAGAAATCTATATTATTTATTTATGTAAAAAAATATGATGTTTTTATTCTTCATATAATAAATGAGAAAAAATGAAAATAGAATAAGAAAAGAGATCATTAATTATTCTAAAAAGAGATGAAGAATAATAATTGATGAATATTTGAATTATCTATGATCGTGTTTTGTTGAAATTTGATTACGTAAAAATTGGATTAGTTGCAACGATTTTAGAAACAAAGCAATGAGTTTATAAAGAAGAAAAATAATAATATTTCTGTTTTTCAAAGAAAAAGAAAACGAAAAAGAATGTGAATGGATTTTAACTTTTCTTTTGAAATTTATAAATGGTGTATATTATGAATTAATTCGCGGAATATATTTAATATATATATATATTTTTGAATCCAAAAATCTCAGAGCAAAGGCCTCAATATTTAATTCTATCCATGATATGCTTCTGTTAATTTCAATGTGGACTTATACCCAGGCCATTCCATTAATTTTTCATTGCAGTAAGGGCAGTAACAGATTGATTTATTTTGAAAGAATCATAGGCGCCAAAAATAGTTTAAATTTATTATAACAGATGGCGTGATAATGCATCATGTTAAATCAAACAAGTTAAAGAAATCAGGTAAGTAAGAATTTGTAAAATCTTTTCCATATATCCGCACCCCTGAAGACATTTCTGCCCTAATTGAACTAGAGTAACCAATCTCTTGTGGATCATCTTAGAGATCAAACAAGTTAAAGAAATCAGGTAAGTAAGAATTTGTAAAATCTTTTCCATATATCCGCACCCCTGAAGACATTTCTGCCCTAATTGAACTAGAGTAACCAATCTCTTGTGGATCATCTTAGAGATCAAACAAGTTAAAGAAATCAGGTAAGTAAGAATTTGTAAAATCTTTTCCATATATCCGCACCCCTGAAGACATTTCTGCCCTAATTGAACTAGAGTAACCAATCTCTTGTGGATCATCTTAGAGATCAAACAAGTTAAAGAAATCAGGTAAGTAAGAATTTGTAAAATCTTTTCCATATATCCGCACCCCTGAAGACATTTCTGCCCTAATTGAACTAGAGTAACCAATCTCTTGTGGATCATCTTAGAGATCAAACAAGTTAAAGAAATCAGGTAAGTAAGAATTTGTAAAATCTTTTCCATATATCCGCACCCCTGAAGACATTTCTGCCCTAATTGAACTAGAGTAACCAATCTCTTGTGGATCATCTTAGAGATCAAACAAGTTAAAGAAATTAGGTTAGTAAGAATTTGTAAAATATTTTCCATATATCCGCACCCCTGAAGACATTTCTGCCCTAATTGAACTAGAGTAACCAATCTCTTGTGGATCATCTTAGAGATCAAACAAGTTAAAGAAATCAGGTAAGTAAGAATTTGTAAAATCTTTTCCATATATCCGCACCCCTGAAGACATTTCTGCCCTAATTGAACTAGAGTAACCAATCTCTTGTGGATCATCTTAGAGATCAAACAAGTTAAAGAAATTAGGTTAGTAAGAATTTGTAAAATATTTTCCATATATCCGCACCCCTGAAGACATTTCTGCCCTAATTGAACTAGAGTAACCAATCTCTTGTGGATCATCTTAGAGATCAAACAAGTTAAAGAAATCAGGTAAGTAAGAATTTGTAAAATCTTTTCCATATATCCGCACCCCTGAAGACATTTCTGCCCTAATTGAACTAGAGTAACCAATCTCTTGTGGATCATCTTAGAGATCAAACAAGTTAAAGAAATTAGGTTAGTAAGAATTTGTAAAATATTTTCCATATATCCGCACCCCTGAAGACATTTCTGCCCTAATTGAACTAGAGAAACCCATCTCTTGTGGATCATCTTAGAGATCAAACAAGTTAAAGAAATTAGGTTAGTAAGAATTTGTAAAATATTTTCCATATATCCGCACCCCTGAAGACATTTCTGCCCTAATTGAACTAGAGAAACCCATCTCTTGTGGATTATCTTAGAGATCAAACAAGTTAAAGAAATTAGGTTAGTAAGAATTTGTAAAATATTTTCCATATATCCGCACCCCTGAAGACATTTCTGCCCTAATTGAACTAGAGAAACCCATCTCTTGTGGATCATCTTAGAGATCAAACAAGTTAAAGAAATCAGGTAAGTAAGAATTTGTAAAATCTTTTCCATATATCCGCACCCCTGAAGACATTTCTGCCCTAATTGAACTAGAGAAACCCATCTCTTGTACCTATCTTGGTCTCTTGTGGATCATGTTAGATCAAACAAGTTAAAAGAAATCAGGTAAATAAGAATTTGTAAAATCTTTTCCATATATCCGCACCCCTGAAGACATTTCTGCCCTAATTGAACTAGAGAAACCAATCTCTTGTACCTATCTTGGTCTCTTGTGGATCATGTTAGATCAAACAAGTTAAAGAAATTAGGTTAGTAAGAATTTGTAAAATATTTTCCATATATCCGCACCCCTGAAGACATTTCTGCCCTAATTGAACTAGAGAAACCAATCCCTTGTACCTATCTTGGTCTCTTGTTGATCATGTTAGATCAAACAAGTTTAAAGAAATCAGCTAAGTAAGAATTTGTAAAATCATTTCGATCCCTGAATACATTTCTGCCCTAATTGAACTAGAGTAACCAATCCCTTGTACCTATCTTGGTCTCTTGTTGATCATGTTAGATCAAACAAGTTAAAGAAATCAGGTAAGTAAGAATTTGTAAAATCCTTCCCATATATTCCAATCCCTGAAGACATTTCTGCCCTAATTGAACTAGAGCAATCCATCTCTTGTACCTATCTTGGTCTCTTGTGGATCATGTTAGATCAAACAAGTTAGAGATATAAGATAAGTAAGAATTTGTAAAATCCTTCTGATATATTCGAACCCCTAAAGACAATTATGCCCAATTGAACTAGAGCAATCCATCTCTTGTACCTATCTTGGTCTCTTGTGGATCATGTTAGATCAAACAAGTTGAAGAAATCAGGTAAGTAAGAATTTGTAAAATCCTTCCCATATATCCAAACCCCTGAAGACATTTCTGCCCTAATTGAACTAGAGCAATCCATCTCTTTTACCTATCTTGGTCTCTTGTGTGTGTGTGTGGATCATGTTAGATCAAACAAGTTAAAGAAATCAGGTAAGTAAGATTTTTTAAAATCATTTCGAAATATCCTAATCCCTGAAGACATTTCTGCCCTAATTGAACTAGAGCAATCCATCTCTTGCACCTATCTTGGTCTCTTGTGGACTCCTGAAGCCGCTCCTCATCTACTGATAAAGGCGAATTGTCAGTTGGACCCAAGAACTAAATTGATTCTAAAACGACTGACAATTTTACCGCAAATGTTTCTTTTGAACGAAATATCGTAATTTATTTTAAGGAGAAATAACGATTATTTCTATCCTTAGGGATGAAGTATGAAAGAATGAATTCCCTTTATCATTACTCTTCACAATTCATCCTTTCATACTTCATCCCTAAGGATAGAAATAGTCGTTATTTCTTCTTAAAATAAATTACGATTTTTCGTTCAAAAGAAACATTTGCGATAAAATTGTTAAAGTCGTTCTACAATCATAAGCCGCATTATATTGTATTATAAACAGATTCTTTCTCACCAACGTCTTATACAGCATCAGCCAGTCTGATGATATCACGTGACGTGTATTGACCCAACTGATTGGTTGAATCGATTCAAATTCACACGACACCAAATCCTTTAGCTGAATCTGAATAATTTATTAATTAATGCGGCTTACGATTGCAAAACGAAAATTGCAATTATACCGCGAATGTTTCTTTTGAACGAAAAATCGAAATTTATTTTAAGGAGAAATAGCGATTATTTCTAACCTTAAGGATGAAGTATGATAGGATGAATTGTGAAGAGTAATGATAAACGGAAAAATAAAAGGGTCCAGGGATGGGAAACGAACCCACAGTGTTCTGCTTACCGGGCAGATGCCATGTCCACTAGGCTTCCCATCTCTGGGCACTTTTATTTTTCCGTTTTTCATTACTCTTCACAATTCAACCTATCATACTTCATCCTTAAGGTTAGAAATAATCATTATTTCTCCTTAAAATAAATTTCGATTTTTTGTTCAAAAGAAACATTCGCGGTATAATTGCAATTTTTGTTTTACAATTTATTAGATGCTTATTTCCCGTAGCAGACCAGATTATATTAAAATATGATAAAATAGGTATCATATGCTGGGATTGGCTCAATCGTAATGGGAGTAAATACTATAGCTAGAATCTATAGAATATAAACTAGTAACCATTTTATAGTTAGAGAGAGAAAAAAAACTATCTTTCTGTGGGAGAGAACTCTCGCAGTCCATCGGTGGCGGAGTCTTTCCCGCGGTGGGCGCTACCAATGAAGACTGTATATCTATCTATATATATAAAAATGAACCCCAAAATCGATTTTTATTAAGTCATAAAAACGACGTTACAATTTTAAGAGTTAGTGGGGGAGGGGTACAATTAAAATCTACATTGATGAAAAATTTATAAATATCGTATTTTGTTCTGTTTAAAATACGTCGTAATTCGATCTTTTCCTTGTCGAAGATGAATTTAGAAAGAGTGAACCTGTATAGAGGGTCGACGTTTCGGCATTCTTCAATAGCGTTGTCGATAAATGGTTTCGTCACAGCGCATTCTGTATAGCGATGCCGGATATCTGGGGGTCCTCCGCAGGCGGTGCAGGAAGATTTTCCATTTCTTGTAGGGTAAGGTAGAGCTCTCAGATTCAAACGCCATGCGATGTCATCGTATATATTTATTCCCTTGTGCCAGCAAGGCGCAGTGTCGAACGTCCATTTTGCCGTTTTTTCTTCAGCGTAATTCAAATTAAAAAAAGACGATATGATAATTTGGCGTAGCGCGCTGCTCTTGAATCGTGAAAAGAGGCGTGATTTGTACGTAATGGGAAGGTGAACGCAGGAGGGATGGTTGTTTGGTTTAAAATTTATAATTTTCGTTTCATTGTAGAACGTAGTGATTCTTTGAAAATCGTTCCGAATGTTTCGCGTGGCGTGGGGGAATAAATCGTGGATATCTCGTATTTCACCGTTTAAATCCAAAAAGTCTTTCAAACGTCTCAGGCCTTGAGCATTGAAGATGGCAGGATTTTGCATATAAAGGCCGTGTAAAAGGCGGCATTTTAAAAGCACGATGTGTAAAAAGTCGTTTTTAGAGAGGCGTTTAAAATTGATATGAAAGTTTGGCGCGATGTTTTTCCAGCTTGATAGAGTCTGCTTTCGTCGTGGCGATAGAAAACTGTGTAAATCGTAATTAAACAGATTGTAGTAGTTTGTCGAATTTTTGTTTATAAAGAGAAAATCGTTTTCGTTTTTTTCCCCGTTAATAGACCTTTGTATACGTTTTAGAATAAAGAGGTCGCGCTGAGTAGCCAAGTGCAGCAGGCCGAGGCCACCCCTCTCGGCGGGCAGGCAATTTATTGTCGAGGTCGTCCAAGTTGTTTCATTATAGAGCGCGTCATCTAAGTCCTTTTGTAGTACGTTTAATATAGAATCGCTTGGTAAGGTGGCGTTTATCATATAGGTAAATTTTGGTATAAAGTTCGCATTAAAAAATCGCGTCTTGAGGTGGAGGGGGAGCGTTAAAATGTTTTGTTTTGCAATTAGGGCTGAATGGCGGAAATAGGAACGAAGATTTTCAGTTTGCATTTTTAAGGGCGTTTTAGAATTTTCAAAATGTATACCGAGGATATCAATTGTGTCGTTCCGCATTCCTATGTCTTCCGGCTTATCGGTCCTGCCGCTCCAATTGCCGCACCACAACCCTTTACTCTTTTTAAAATTAATAGCAATGCCGGATGTTTTCTCGAAATCTTTGAAACAATTGTAAATACGCTTGAAATCAGTTTCGTCTTTTAAAAATAAGATAAAATCGTCGGCATATGCGTATATCTCGGACGTAGAGCTGAGGTTTCGACGAAGATGGTATATGAGAGACGTCGTGGCGAATGAGAAAAGCAGCGCGGACAAGCCGCAGCCCTGTCGCACGCCTCTATTTACGTCGAATTCAGGAGAGCATTCGCCGTTCACGTCGATTTTTATTTTATTACCACTAAAGATGATTTTAACCCATTTCAAGAAAATATCGGGGATATCGAGCCTTTCCAGCGTAGCAATAATAAATGGTCTGTTGATCGAATCGAAAGCTTTTTGTAGATCGATTGTTACGATTGCGAGGGACGAATTAAATAAATTCGATTCGTAAATGTTCTTCTCAATTTCGGGGATGATATCGAAAATCGAGCGGCCCGGGATGGCGTACTTCTGTTCAGCTGGTATCATGCGCGCGGAGTACGGCTTGATTTTTGTGAGTAAGATTTTCGATAGAATCTTATAATCCGTGTTCATAGAGGTGATCGGGCGCCATTCGTTCAGAGTTCGCGCATTAGGAGTTTTAGGTGTTAGAAACATTTTTCCAGCCCTCATGTGGTCAGGTAGGGAGGTTTCTAATTGCGCCTCATGAAAAATTTCGAGTAGAGAGTCGGCGGCGATGTCGCAAAAATCTTTGTAGAATTCGGCGGGGATGCCATCTTCGCCGGCCATCTTTCTATTTGGTAAAAGCTTGATCGCGTTTAAAATGTCGTTTTTCGTTATAAAATTTTCTTCGTTGAAATGAAATTCGATATCTAGGCGCGGAATAATATTTACATAATTTCTAATGTCTTCTAAAATAATAGAATCGTCTGCCTTCGTTTTATTTTGATAAAAAGTGAAAATATGGTTTAAGATAGCGTCGTTATTGTTGAGGAATTCATTGTTGTCATTGTATATTGCGGTAATTGCAGGTTTGTGGCGTCTAAGTTTCGTAAAAGTATATTTTTGACAAACCTCCGCGGTTTCTAGAATTAGTTTTTTCGTGCATCTCCAATGTGATTTGACGCCAATATTGTTAAAAATCGTAATAAAATTCTCATATTCGAATAAAAATATTTCTTTGAAAATATAAGAGTTAAAAATTTTCGAGTCAATGTTCTTTTTGAAAAATTGCGTATTCCGTATTTGTAATCGTGTGATAATGGCGTTGTGATCAGATAAGTTGTAAGCAATGGTTTCGCATTTGAAAAGATTAGGTGTAAAGTTTGACGAGCAAAATATATAATCGATTCTGGTTTTAAAAGGCGTGTTATGGATGAGAGCTTCATGTGTAAAACCGTCGAGTCCAGGGTTAACGTGCTTAAAAATATCGATAAGATTGTTTTTTTTATTAAATTCCGATAAAAAGTTTAATTTTCGACGTGATTCTGTCTTGCCCGGTTTGTCGCGAATGTTAAAATCTCCTAATATGAACGTCGCTGTATCTCTCGGGTATGCGTTCAAGTAGTTTTGTATCAGTTGTAAATCGTTTAAGGCTTCATCGGGCTCGTGAGCGAGGTGTACATTAATAAAAAGTACGATATTCCTGTTCATTAAAATTTCTATGGCGCATATTTTCCCGTTTTTTAGTATTTTAAAATTTGCGCTAAAAATCGAGCGATGTATTAAGAATAGTTGTCCGCTGCCGCGAGAAATAGGTTCATTTACATAGATATCAAAAGCCGTTAAGTCTTGTCGCGTTTTGCTTGTTCGCGATTCCGCGGGCGTTCAACGTTAGAATTCTCAAAAAATCAATATTTACAGTGTCGCAGGATGGCTTACAAGAGTTCAACATCCCAAAAACGAAAGAATAAAAAGAGATAAAACAGATAAACAGTTAAATAATAGAATAAGGAAAGTAAAATAGTATAATTTAGCGTTAGTTTTAGAAGGAATGTATTTACAATAAAATCGAGAGCGAGAAGATAGAAGATAGAAATATAGAGTGTGAAATAAAAAGAAACAAAATCGAAGTAAAAGAGAGAGGTAGCTCAAATAAAAAAGTATGATGAACACAATACTGAGTTAGTCCACTTTCATCGTATTTAAAATTGTTTTAGCCTTCCTGATTCTCTCCCTCAGTCTCCTCTCTTCTCAATTATCTGCCTGTTATATGGGGAAGGTTCAAAGGGTAGCGTATTTTTTTTCACATTTAATTTCTACTTCTTATATACTTTATGACTACTTCTTGTATTTTAATTACTTTTTGATGTTTTGTCTCATGTATTCAACGTGTAATCAGAGCTACATATTTATATAAAAAAACATAGAAAGATCACACTATATATAACAGTTGTAAAAATGATTTGCTATATTGTATGTTTGTCGGTTTGTATGACCTGTATATAAATTCGCAGTAGTTCACTAATTCAAACCAAAATTTCCATACAAAGGTAAAAAATAACGGGGATGACGATAGGCTATTTTAAAAAATATATAAATCAATTATTAAAACTATATATTCAAATTATTCTACTTAGCTCACAAACAGCGCCCTCTAGGACGCGGGCGATCTGCCGGCGGCGCGCGCCCGTTGGCTGCCGGCGAGCACGTGACTTCCCTGTGCGCGCGCATGGCTGTCGGCGACCGCCCGCCAGCGAGAGAAGCTTTTTCTTAATTACAATGCAAGTCCTTAACTATATTTACAGGTTTTCTAATTTATAACTATTTCACATATTTACATATATGTTTTCATTTCTTGCTATAACTGATCTAATTCGCCGTTTAAAATAACTGCTCTTGCAATATTTGCTATGTTTTATGTGTTTGAATAAAACATTTAATCGTGTAAACCCGGGCGTTGCCCGGGTCATTCGTCTAGTATTTTATATATATGTATATGTATCAATTATTTTACATATATATATCTATTTATTCATATATTTATCATTATATAATCATATTTATTCATATATATATTTATTCTGTATTTAACCGTATATAATTGAAATATATTGTAATTTCATTGAAATAATGTAGTTTCAATCTCTCTCGAGGTAACCCAGATTCCTGGAGCCACATACTAAAGTCGCCAACTATCCAGGTTGAGACTTAACGTCTAATGGTGGACATCCATCAGATGTACTGTACTTGGGAATGTACTGAAGGTCTTCAGGAGTAAATATACTTATTCTTAGGAGGATGGCTGTTTGGAGAAAAAACTATCTCTAATTTACTAACACTAGAGAACTGTTTCTAGCAGTGAGGTGATATTGGAGAGGAAAAATTATCTTGTATATAATCCTAACATAGAGTATATTTGTAAGAACCAAGTTTTTCTTAATAAAAAAAAATGAATATTTGTGATGACCAGGAATAATAATTTAAAAATCACATTTGAATAATTTTCAATTATCTGCCTGTAGGATGTTCATATGAGTAGCGTAGCCCGTTTTTAAATTTATTTTCTACTTTTTATATACTTTATGACTACTTCTTGTTTTTAAAAAATCACTTTTCGATGTTTTTGTCTCATGCAACGTCTTATCATAGTTACATCTATATATATAAAAATGAATGTTTGTATGTTTGTTTGTCTGTTTGTCTGTATGACCCCTATACAAATTCGCAGTAGTTCACTAATTCAAACCAAAATTTCCATACATAGGTAAAAATAACGGGGATGACGATAGGCTATTTTAAAAAATATATAAATCAATTATTAAAACCATATATTCAAATTATTCGACTTAGCTCACGAGCAGCGCCCTCTAGAACGCGTGCCGATTTTGACGGCGGGGGGCACCCATTGGCTGCCGGCGCAGCACGTGACTTCCCTGCCCCCCCGCCGAGTAAATGAGATCTCCCGGCTGCCGGCCGGTTGAGCTCACGAGCAGCGCCCTCTAGAACGCGTGGCGATTTTGACGGCGGGGGGCGCTCCCGGTTGGACAGTTGCGCGGGGGCAGAGTGACCTCGCGGGTGCCCTCCGGGAACTACGTCCATCTTCCATATGTAATATACATTTAATCGTGTAAACCCGGGCGTTGCCCGGGTCATTCGTCTACAAATTCGCAGTAGTTCACTAATTCAATCCAAAATTTCCATACATAGGTAAAAGAATACTGGGAAGACGATAGGCTATTTTAAAAATTTTGCTGTATCATGTTTGATTATCAGATACAAAATTATATCGGGAAAAATTCCAAAAAACAGAGACCACGGGTGAAACAGGGTACATTTAATAGGGTAAAACCCGGGCGTTGCCCAGGTCATTCGGCTAGTATTTACATAAAAAAAATAGAGAAAGATCACACCATATATAACAGTTGTAAAAATGATATGCTTTATTTTATTATTTTTTGTGAAGAGTTCTAAATATTTTTCAAAATCCTTTTATAACTTTTAATTTTCACTTGTAGAGAATTTTACTCTGTATATACAAATATTGACGATTTATATGTATTATAGCAACGTACGTATAATATCCCCAGGTAGTGCGCTGAATATATATATCTTTATATATTTATAATTATATGTAATCCTGCTGTCCTAAAAGCTTATGTCCATAGTTCATCTAAAATACTCATTCCAAGAGTATAGCAACAGTATCACTATAAAAGGAAGTTCCAAAAATGCAATATAACAGTGGTATGGTAGATTAAACTGGCGAAACCGCTGGAAGGGTTCACCTCTGATAAGCCAGGCCCTCCCTTTAATTTTTCCATTGCAGTAAGGGCAGTAGAAATTATTTTATTTTAAAAATAATATTACGCGTCTAAAATAGTTTCGTAATTTGATATATATCTTTATACATAAATAGAGAATCTCTCCCAAACAACAAATCTATTGATTAATTTACAGAGAGTCGCTGAAACGTTCTGGAAGTAATAAACAATAGAATCAGAGGGCTGATGCATCAATTTATTAGTCCTAGAAAGAAATATTTGGTAGTGTAACTAGAGAATGTATTGTTACGTCGTACCCAGACGCTATTGGTGTACTTTGTCTACTCAGGATGCCACAAAGATACACATGTGAGTTCGAAGGGATTGCAGCTAAAGTTGGCGCTTTATTATGT
>CP092879.1:75411961-75730501 GCA_030710605.1 Cordylochernes scorpioides | reverse complement strand
GCATTTTTTTTTACAATTTTTAAAACTCATTTATCTCTATATACTAGACGAATGACCCGGGCAACGCCCGTGTTTTACCCGATTGAATGTTTTTATTCCAATACTATTTGTTACAATTATAAATTGGAGCCGTGGATGTCACTCTTGTGAAACGTCCCGCTCCAAACTTTACATGTACATTAGGTCAGCTGGTATTACCCCTCATTTTCACCGCTAGAGGCACGAGCGAATTGACTTTTTGTAAATATACATAATTATAAAGATAGAAGCTTCTATAGAAGATAATGATCATAATGATGATGCGCGCGCATCCGTGACAGCGATGAGGAATTGAGGAAAGACGGTCGTGACTATATATCAACATATATAGTTACGACCGTTATGGGCCGGCCGGTTCTGTCACGGATGCGCGCGCATCATCATGATCATTATCATTATCTAATGATAATAATAATAATAATAATTATTATTATTATTAATATTATTATTATTATTATATTATTATTATTATCCATATATATAGTCACGACCGTCATGGGCCGGCCGGTTCTGTCACGGATGCTCGCGCACAGGGAGGTCACGTGCTCGCCGGCAGCCAACGGGCGCGCGCCGCCGGCATTACGTCATAGATTATAAACACAAGGTAATAAGGCCAAATAAAAAATAATGTGTGATAAGGCACAATTTGGATTATCTACTTATATAATTGCCTCATTCTGTCTGTGTGAAGTTCACTGTGTGAAGTTCACGGATAGCGGTGAAAATGAGGGGTAATACCAGCTGACCTAATGTACAAGTAAAGTTTGGAGCGGGACGTTTCACAAGAGTGACATCCACGGCTCCAATTTATAATTGTAACAAATAGTATTGGAATAAAAACATTCAATCGGGTAAAACACGGGCGTTGCCCGGGTCATTCGTCTAGTGTTGATATAAAAGTCAATGTCTGTCTGTCTGTTTCGCGATAAACTCAAACACTACTGAACCAATTGGTACCAAATTTTGCATGTCGCTTTTTATAAACCTGAGGAAAATTTTCGGCTGCATTTTGATTAGTATTTTTGGCTATTTATTTTTTTCATTTGAAGAACTTTTTTTTACGCGGACTAATCCGGAATGGAATGAATACCTAAATATGGCCTTTTTTTTAAAGCATCGGTGGTTCAGTGGTAGAATGCTCGCCTGCCACGCAGGCGGCCCGGGTTCGATTCCCGGCCGATGCATTTTTTTTTTACAATTTTCAAAACTCATTTATATTATAGACGTATGACCCGGCTTCGCCCGAGAATTCCCCGATTACAATTTCCTTCATACTGAAAGTACATCAATAATAAATATTAGAAGTGCCATAGAATAGCAATACAGAAGTAACACATAAACTACAGGAAAAAAGTGTGTGTGATGGCAAAAATTGTATTATATTACTGTTTAGGTATTTGATTTAATTAATATAGTTAATATAATAATTAATATTTATATTATATAAAATATAAATGAGTTTTAAAAATTGTAAAAAAAAATGCATCGGCCGGGAATCGAACCCGGGCCGCCCGCGTGGCAGGCGAGCATTCTACCACTGAACCACCGATGCTTATGAAAAATGGACATATTTGGGTATACATTCAATTCCGGATTACTCCGCGTAAAAAAAGTTCTTCAAATGAAAAAAAGAAATAGCCAAAAATTCTAATCAAAATGTAGCCGAAAATTTTCCTCGGGTTTATAAAAAGCGACATGCAAAATTTGGTACCATTTGGTTCAGTAGTTTTTGAGTTTATCGCGAAACAGACAGACAGAAATTGACTTATATATATATACTAGCGGATGTGCCCGGGTTTTACCCGAGTGAATGTTTGTCTAACGAACATTTGTTAAAACAATTCTCTTTAAACTTATAAAACGTTCTCGGCTTCGCCCGGGGTTTTACCCGAGTAAAGGTTTGTCTAGCGAACATTTGTTAAAACAATTCTCTAAAAACTTATTAAAAAATAAAAAAGATATATTTTGATAATTTGAAACTCGTAAATTTGAATCTATCGATAAAGTGAACATTTTTTCCCGGTCCCTGTGTGCCTTGTCATTCTGAATTTTGTCTTTCCTAATTTTCTACATTAGAAAATCATAGTTTTATCTAGTGAACATTTTTTCCCGGTCCCTTGAGAAATACTCGATAAGTTGAATAAAATCAATATTAATTGGTTCCCTCGGTAATTGGAAGTTAAAGGAATAGTATCTTCGCCTTGGAATTGTATCATTATTCTTGTCGCAAATAAATTGCCGTGTCATCCTGAGATAATCTTACTTTTGATAAATAATATTTAAGATAACAAACTTAGTGATAAGAAAACTTGTTATCATCGTCACAATGGGGGCGCTGCTTGCGAGTTAAATCTACAAATCTGCAAATAACTCTAAGGATATTCAAGATATTCATGAAATTATTTTTCAAAAACCTTCCCGGTGATATACCTAATAATATCCCAAAATTTCACGGCGATTGGATGTATGGTTTTTGAATCTATAGAGTACAGACAGACAGACATTCAATTTTATATATGTCGTGGCTAAATGAAGAGGCGCAGCCGATATGCCTAGCGAACAGCGCGCCCGCGATGTCTGCCACTTTATTTTTTGTACCGCCTTTTATACATGGATGAATTTACATATTTACATTTTAACGCAAGCGTAACATATTTACATACTTATTTTGACGAGAATAAATTGTATCTCTTGGCATTAACTATACAAATTATGACAGATGGAACCTGTGTGGGATAAATAAATTTAAAATGAATTTAAAATTATTTAGTTGAGATTGGGAGGCAATTTTATAAATTGAATTCTGATACTATGTACAAAATTGGAAATTTGTGTGATATTATGCTAAAATATATACAAGTAGGGATTAACACAACATTAAGTCTGATATATAATACAAAGATAATAAAGTTTTAAATGTAGCAGGATACGAACCTGTGTGATGTGGCTACGACTGTGTATCTGTTTGTGGGAGTGTTCTGTGTGTGAGAGGATCTCCTGCGCTGGAGTGTTGGTGGATTGATGATGGGCTGAGCATCCTTCTGTACCGTACTTTCCATAGGGAACGTAAGAGAAGGGGTGTTGAAAAGGTGCTCAGGGATTAAAAAGAATGAATGTTTGAAGAATGAGGACATGGGTCGTGGCGAACAATTCGGTAGGATGATCCAAACTGGGCCAATGGAGTCCTCGGAAGGTTTCTCGTTTGGGATGGAGAGAAAGGGTACGGTTGTCATGTCAATGAAGTAGCGCAAGGAGAATATCTCTTGATGTAGGTGTGTGAACATAATGGTTTATTGCAAGTGGTCAGAGGGAAACGTACTGAATTCTGTGACGTACATCCTGAACGGATTGTTTCAAGACGGGTCTGTGACTATCAGTAATCCTGCTGACACCTTAAAAGGAAGTGAATTTGGAAAAAGACTATCAGTTTGGGGTGGTCAATGTGTTACGCAGGTGGTGTTATTCTAATTCAAAATAGAAATTATATATAGGAATTCCCTGACGTTAGGATCTTATGGGGGATCATCAATCTTAATGTCATGGTCACCATTCTTTTCTGAGTGGTTAATGAAGTCCTTTAAGGTGTTCCAAAGGACTATTGAAAGGTCTTCAAGACAATGAATCAAGATTGATTGAATTTGTCTCAATCGGGACGACGGCAATAAATAAATTAGCAAATGTATAATCGTCATGGAGACGTTTGGGTTAATAAATGCCATTGTAAGGAGGGATAGAAAAAATATTGGGAATTGTTTAATTCTATTGCAATATTTAACTATGGGTAACGGTACTAACGTATTTTTGCTTATAGATGACCTATTTTCTAATTTTGCATTGTCACAGTTAATAAGGAGAGCACTCAATTGAGGGCTAATTTGCGGAATATGATTAAGTGTTGGTGAGGATGGGAGCACTATCTTTGTTGTAGGGAAGGTTCTAATTGGATATCAACCTTTGGGGTGGTGTCAGGAGTAGAAATGTATCTGGCTGTTAATGTCTGTTCGTCATTATCTATGAAAATATCGGGGTTCATGTGGTTAAATGGGTTACTGGATGTAGATGCATAATTCTTATAATCATCATGAAATATTTCAGGTGGGAAATGATGGTAAATAAAATATGATTTTGGCTTGCTATTGTTGTTCGTTGAGTGAGGTGTGAAGATGTACTTAGTGTCTTCGGAATAATGTTTCAATTTGTTTACGTGTATAACTTCTGTTTCTAAGTTTTGAGCTTGATTAGGTCTATTGATTCTAACTGTATAGGGGGATATCACCTCAATTATCTCATATGGTCCACTGAAGTAAGGCACCAATTTACCCGTATTGGGGTGTTGGTAAATTTTGGTAAGGACTAGATCGCCTACCTCAAAGTCGGGGGACCTGCGATTTTTATCAAATCTGATCTTATCTAGCTTATGGCGTTCTTTCGTTCTTTGTAACGCTAGGCGTCTGGATTCAGTGACTGATGGATAAGGATCTAGATGTTGTGACAGTTCTTTCGGTAGGGAACCGTCCATAAGGTATGATGGGGGAAATCCCGTGACGGAATGAGGGGTATCGTTATATGCCTGAACTACTTTGGATTGGAGCATAGTCCAACTAGCTCTAGGATGTTGAAGATGGAGGAGCCTAAGTTTTCCGGTCAGGGTTGCGTTCAAACGTTCGGATAAACCGTTTGCTTGTGGATGGTTGCTTGTAGTGAGCATTGGTTGGATGTTATGGGAGATTAGAAATCTCCTAAACCTCGGTGATGTGAAGGCAGGGGCTCTATCTGTAAGGAGACGCTTCGGACAACCACTTTGTAGCACCTTTTTTATTACTTGAATATATGTGGTCGTACTGGTGGAACGAGATGGAAATGTCCATGCGAATCGAGTCGCGTGGTCTACTACTACATGCAGGTAATTTTTTGCACTTCCATATCTAGCAAACCCGGCTATAGTGTCCATAGAGACCAGATCGAATGGCATTGGGGATTCTGGCAATTCGCCCAACTCTCCATACTTCGGTCCTTTTGGGGTTTTGCTCATTTGACAGATGTTACAATTCTAAACGAAGGCACGAATGTCTATCGACATTCCGCTCCAAAAGTATTGGGCGGAGATAATCCTAGTCAATTGAGAAATTCCTGGATGGTTGGATTTCTGGTGGGCTTCTCTAAGTATGGTGGGTCGTAAGGATGGTAGAACAACTATTTTGCTCACACCACGTCTGGTGACGGTAGTCAAGCCTGAGGTTTGGTGAACATACTTGGGATTATCCCGAATCTCACTTTGGTACATTTTTAATTGTGTGGCGTCAAGAAGGCCACAAAACGGATTTCGGGATAAAATGTCAGCCTCTAGTTGTTTGGTGCCTTTGATGTATTTCACCTGATAGTCGTAGACTGACAATCTCAAACTCCATCTAAAGAGTCTTCCTGTCGGATTTTTGATGTTTTTAAGCCACTGTAAGGCGCAATGATCGGTGAAAATGGTAAAACAATTTCCCGCCAGATAGACCTTGAAACGATCTACTGTTTCAATTATGGCCAGACACTCTAATTCGGTGATGGTATAATTGCGCTCGTATTTGCGCAGAGTGCGGCTAAAATATTGTACTGGATAAGAGTTTCCATCTGGAGAGAGAGAGAGAGAGAGAGAGAGATGGAGCTGTTTCAGTACTCCTCCTATCCCTTGCAAAGATGCATCAGAGTACACTTGACAGGGTAAACCTGATTTATAAAGATGGAGAATGGGACCTGATGAAAGTAGTTGTTTGAGTTTGTCAAACGCCTTTTGACAGTCTGACGTCCATTCCCATTTAACGTTCTTTTTCAAAAGTTGATTTAGAGGATTTCTAATGCGCGCATAATCTGGAATGAATTTGTTGTAAACATTAATGGCGCCTAGGAAAGATTGCAAGGTTTTTACATTAGTAGGGGGTTTTATGGCATTGATTACATCTATATTCCTAACAAGTGGAGTGCAGGTACCTGAACTGATCTTATATCCCAGGTAGTCAATAGATGTCCTGAAAAACTGGCATTTATTAAGATTTAATTTTATATTTTCTAATTTACAAAAATGAAAAAATTCCTGTAAGTGTCCTAAGTGTTCCTCTAAACTGTTAGAATGTATTATGAAGTCATCAAAATAATGATTAGCAAATGTTAATTTGTGTTTCTGTATCAATTGATTTAACTGCCTTTCGAATATTTGAGGACTTAATTTGAGACCAAATGGAAGTCTATTAAAATGGTATTGCCCCAGGTGGGTTACAAATGAAAGTAGGGGCCTAGATTCGGGATGGATAGGAATTTGCCACACAGAAGGCGGAGGTTATATCTATGGTGGAAAAGTATTTGGAATTAGATAATTGATCTAGTACTGTTTCTATTAGTGGTATGGGATAGTTATCTACAGTCATTAATTCGTTAAGTTTTCTAAAATCTACGCAAAAGCGTTTCGAGCCATCCCTTTTTCTAGCAAGTGTTACGGGAGCGGCATATGGGCTATTTGATGGTTCTATTATTTCATTTTCTAACATTTTCTCTATTTGATATTTTATTTCAGGATAATCGCTATATGGTATTCTATATGGTCTTAGTGTTATAATCTTATCACTGTTAGGTATAATTTTAACCGGGTCGATATTTAAAGCAGGTACTGAAAACTTATCGATAGGGAACAAACCAATATTTTCTCTAATAAGATGTTTACATTCATTAATTAGATGAGGATGTGTAACTATATAATTTTCTACATTTGTGGTACTATTAAGGGTGTCATGAGGAAAAGATTGAGTAGTGTGGGGCATGGTATGGTTATTAGGGTCGTGTTGAATTGTAAAGTTTTTTAATGATGGAGTAAAATAATCTTTAAAACAATATTGTGACGGTTCTAACATGATATCATCCTGATATATTCTCTTTGAAAAAAAATCAATAGTTAATCGGAATATCCATAATGAGTTTAAAGACAAAATGCCAAATGGTAGATCATTATCTATTATATAAAATAACAAGTGTTCCTTAATGGATCCTACAGTAACTAAAATAAATGCAAATCCCACAGGTTGGATATTATGAGACAATGTCCTAATAGTAACATCATGATTTAAAAGTGACATTTTAGTTCTTAATGTTTTAAATTGTTTCAAACCAATAATTTTAATATTAGAGACCGTATCTATTAGAAATGAAAACAAATGGTTGGCAAGTAGCAACTTGAGAGTCAAGGTACTTACGCCTTTAATAGCGTTTGGGTTATACTTCTGGTTACATGGTAGTGTTGTCTCTTGGGTCACGAAAATACCGCGGCGGTGTCGATAGTCGAGGATGATCGGCATGCTGTCCAGGCAAGGTGGACCGTTGTGGGCACTGATTGTTCCAGTGTGGCCCTTGGCAGTGCTTGCATGGTGTAGGCGCGGTGGAGGGAGATCCTTCAGGTCGCTTCTGGGAATGAGGCACATCTTCGAATAAGCGCCTTAGCGGATTACTTGTCCGTCTACCGGATTGGCAGGGAGATGGGCGTTCTGTGGGAGAGGAAATGCCGGGACGACTCGGGTCTCCGCCGATACCATAGATTTTCCTGGCCAGAGTGAGCCATTCCGACGGGCTGCTGGGTGTTGCAATCAGTAGGAGATTTCGACTGTAGGAGGGCATTCCTTGAGTGAGGGCATTGACCATCTCCTTGCGGCCGATGTTGAGCTGCGTACCTATGCGTACCTTCTGTGAATAGTATGCTTGTAAGCCTTGAGGCCCGCAGCGTAGTTGATAGAATTCTTGATGGGTCGGTGTCTCGGGTGGGGGGTACAGATCCTCAAGGACCCGTTTGATCTTCCAGTAGGGTTCATAGAGGTAGTCCATGGATTGGAGTGTTTTCCGGGGCTCTCCTTCTATCGCTGCCACTACCATGCGGCCTTGTTCGTCACAGCTGCTGTTTTGGAATTCCGGGGACCTCTCCAGCTCCCTTAAGAACGATTCCGCCGAACTTGATCCGTCAAATCTGGCTGCGGTGGTGGGCGCGTCCTGCTCTATTCTTCTCATCATTGCTGTTATTGCGTCTATCACCGACTTATTCTCTTGGGCTAACTCGGCCTCCTTCTGGCCTTCTTGTCTCTTTGCCTTGCCCATGCTCTTGAGGTTCTTTATCCTTGTCGACTCTTGTCTTGGCTGTCGTGGCTAAATGAAGAGGCGCAGCCGATATGCCTAGCGAACAGCGCGCCCGCGATGTCTGCCACTTTATTTTTTGTACCGCCTTTTATACATGGATGAATTTACATATTTACATTTTAACGCAAGCGTAACATATTTACATACTTATTTTGACGAGAATAAATTGTATCTCTTGGCATTAACTATACAAATTATAACATATATATAAGATAATATAAATGAGTTTTAAAAATTGTAAAAAAAAATGCATCGGCCGGGAATCGAACCCGGGCCGCCCGCGTGGCAGGCGAGCATTCTACCACTGAACCACCGATGCTTTAAAAAATGGCCATATTTAGGTATTCATTCCATTCCGGATTAGTCCGCGTAAAAAAAAAGTTCTTCAAATGAAAAAAAGAAATAGCCAAAAATACTAATCAAAATGCAGCCGAAAAGTTTCCTCAGGTTTATAAAGAGCGACATGCAAAATTTGGTACCAATTGGGTCAGTAGTTTTTGAGTTTATCGCGAAACAGACAGACAGACAGAAATTGACTTTTATATATATATATAGAGAGATTTACTCTTCATTGTTGGCTTTTTAACTTACATTCATTCTTCATTGTTGGCTTTTTAACTTACATTCATTCTTCATTGTCGGCTTTTTATATTATATTTACTCTTCATTGTTGGCTTTTTATCTTACATTCATTCTTCATTGTTGGCTTTTTATATTACATTTACTCTTCATTGTTGGCTTTTTATCTTACATTCACTCATCATTGTTGGCTATTAATCTTACATTCATTCTTCATTGTTGGCTTTTTATATTACATTCACTCTTCATTGTTGGCTTTTTATCTTACATTCACTCTTCATTGTTGGCTTTTTATATTATATTTACTCTTCATTGTTGGCTTTTTATCTTACATTCATTCTTCATTGTTGGCTTTTTATATTATATTTACTTTTCATTGTTGGCTTTTAATCTTACATTCATTCTTCATAGTTGGCTTTTTATATTACATTCACTCTTCATTGTTGGCTTTTTATCTTACATTCACTCTTCATTGTTGGCTTTTAATCTTACATTCATTCTTCATTGTTGGCTTTTTATATTACATTCACTCTTCATTGTTGGCTTTTTATCTTACATTCACTCTTCATTGTTGGCTTTTTATATTATATTTACTCTTCTTTGTTGGCTTTTTATCTTACATTCATTCTTCATTGTTGGCTTTTTATATTACATTTACTCTTCATTGTTGGCTTTTTATCTTACATTCACTCTTCATTGTTGGCTTTTTATCTTACATTCATTCTTCATTGTTGGCTTTTTATATTACATTCACTCTTCATTGTTGGCTTTTTATCTTACATTCATTCTTCATTGTTGGCTTTTTATATTATATTTACTCTTCATTGTTAGCTTTTTATCTTACATTCATTCTTCATTGTTGACTTTTTATATTACACTAGCGGATGTACCCGGCTTCGCCCGTGTTTTACCCGAGTAAAGGTTTGTCTAACGAATCTCTCGATAAAGTGAACATTTTTTCCCGGTCCCTTGAAAAATACTCGATAAGTTGAATAAATTCAATATTAATCGGTACCCGAGTAAAGGTCTGTCTAACGAACATTTGTTAAAACAATTCTCTATAAACTTATAAAAAGAAATAGATATATTTTGATAATTTGAAACTGATAAAGTGATCATTTTTTCCCGGTCCCTGTGTGCCGTGTCATTCTGAATTTTGTCTTTCCTAATTTTCTACATTACAAAATCATCGTTTTATCTAGTGAACATTTTTTCCCGGTCCCTTGAAAAATACTCGATAAGGTTGAATAAATTCATGGTCGTTTATGGAAGATGGACGAAGTTCCCGGAGGTCATCTTGGGCAAGCTCCCGCGAGGCTTTTTTTTTTGTCTACTTGGCATAGCTGTGTCACCAACTCTGCCCTGATTGGTCGGTGGGTACTTGGACTGTCGGCCAGCGGCCGGGCGAATCCATTCTCTCACGGGGTGGGGCAGACCCAAGGTCATCAGGAGCAGCAAACTTAAGCCTATCTCCGTCTCAATGGTGGCGCTGCTTGCGAGTTAAAGCTACAAATCTGCAAATAACTCTAAGGATATTAAAGATATTCAAAATATTATTTTTCCTAAACCTTTCCGGGGATACACCTAATAATATCCCAAAATTTCACGGCGATTGGATGTATGGTTTTTGAATCCATAGAGGACACACACACACACAGACAGACAGACAGACATTCGTTTTTATATATATAGATTCACTCTTCATTGTTGGCTTTTTATCTTATATTCACTCTTCATTGTTGGCTTTTTATCTTACATTCATTCTTCATTGTTGGCTTTTTATTTTACATTCATTCTTCATTGTTGGCTTTTTATATTATATTTAC
Source organism: Cordylochernes scorpioides (assembly GCA_030710605.1). Lineage (NCBI taxonomy): Eukaryota > Metazoa > Arthropoda > Arachnida > Pseudoscorpiones > Chernetidae > Cordylochernes > Cordylochernes scorpioides. The sequence continues at coordinate 75,719,900 of CP092879.1, read as the reverse complement.
TCTTCATTGTTGCCTTTTAACTTACATTCATTCTTCATTGTTGGCTTTTTATATTATATTTACTCTTCAATGTTGGCTTTTTATCTTACATTCACTCTGTTGGCTTTTTATATTACATTTACTCTTCATTGTTGGCTTTTTATCTTACATTCACTCTTCATTGTTGGCTTTTTATATTATATTTACTCTTCATTGTTGGCTTTTTATCTTACATTCATTCTTCATTGTTGGCTTTTTATATTACATTTACTCTTCATTGTTGGCTTTTTATCTTACATTCACTCTTCATTGTTGGCTTTTTATCTTACATTCATTCTTCATTGTTGGCTTTTTATATTACATTCACTCTTCATTGTTGGCTTTTAATCTTACATTCATTCTTCATTGTTGGCTTTTTATATTACATTCACGCTTCATAGTTGGCTTTTTATCTTACATTCACTCTGTTGGCTTTTTATCTTACATTCACTCTTCATTGTTGGCTTTTTATATTATATTTACTCTTCTTTGTTAGCTTTTTATCTTACATTCATTCTTCATTGTTGGCTTTTTATATTATATTCTGTTGAAGTTTGAGATTGAATCAAGGAATAAAAGGATTATTTATTAAACAAAGTAACTTAAAACAAGATGTTAAAGTAGCAAGGTTTTAAAGGCAAGTATATATATAGGAAGGCGAGAGACAAAGACTATATATATTGACGTCGACCGCAGCGCCGCCGCGACCGTTGATTGGTCGATCCCCCAATGCTCCACGCCAATTTTGATCGCTATTCCAACACTCCCTCTCGATCCAAAATGTTCAGTAGACCTCTTAAGTAGTGGAATTTGTTTCGTGGAAGAGGTTTAGTCATTATATCAGCTAGCTGTTCTGAGCTGCAAACATGATGCACTTTAAGTTCACCTTCTTCATGTTTGGATCTAATGAAGTGGTAGCGAACATCAATATGTTTCGTTCGTTTGTGGAATACTGGATTTTCAACAAGTTTTATTGCTGCTTGGTTGTCGATAAAAAGTTCAGTTTCTTTAGTAATATCACAGCCGATGCCCTGTAGAAGTCTTCTGATCCAAATCAATTCCTTAGCAGCACTGCAGGCAGCGATGTATTCACTTTCGGTGGTTGAAAGTGCGATAATTGGTTGTCGTTGGCTTGCCCAAGAAACAGTTCCTCCGTTCATCATGAAGGCATAACCAGTCGTACTTTTTCTGGAGTCAACATCACGAGCAAAATCACTATCAGAGTAGCCAACAAGTTGGTCTTGTCCAGTGAAGAGAATTCCCATGTGTGGAGTGCCTTTCAGATAACGGAAAATATTCTTCACTGTTGTACAATGTGCAGGCCCTGGATATTCTAGGAATTTACTCACTTGTGAAACTGCATAAGTGATATCTGGACGTGAAACACATGATGCAAACATAAGGGATCCAACAGCTTCTCGAAAAGGGAATTTAGGCATCTTTTCCTTTTGTTCTGGAGTAGGACAGTCCTGCTTTGTTAAGATGACAGAAGGATCCATAGGCACCGAAGCAGGAATACAGTCAGCCATATTAAATTTACTCAAAATTTTGTCAATATATGATGACTGGTGAATGAAAATACTTGCCCTATCTTCTGACTGCTCTATTTGTAGCCCAACAAAAAAGTTAACACTTCCAGATGTAATATCAAATGCGTGTTCTAACTCATCCATTATAATAGCTATTGCCTCTTTATCTTTAGATAGAATAATTCCATCATCAACATAGAGAGCTAGGATAACATTTGAATCATTGTGTGTTCCAATGAAAATGCACGGGTCGGCGTCTGATGTTTTGAAATTATGGCTATACAAAAAATTGGTAAATTTCTTATTCCAATTTCTAGAAGATTGTCTCAGACCATACAGACTTTTTGTAATCTATAGCAGCTATTATCATCTCTCTTGTAGCCTTCTGGTTGTTCAAGATAAACAAGTTCCTCTAATTCGCCATTGAGAAAAGCTGTCTTTACATCGAATTGCTTAAGAAACATCCTTTCAGAAGCAGCGTGTGATAAAAGAATGCGTAACGAATCATACCTGACTACTGGGCTAAACGTATCGAAATAGTAAACATTTTTGATTTGAGAATAGCCTTTTGCAACTAATCTGGCTTTGAACCGTTGAATTGTACCATCGGACTCCGTTTTAATTTTATAAACCCATTTACAACCGATAGGTTTATGACCATCTGCCAAACGTTCTAAAGTCCATGTTTTATTTTTATTTAATGCATCAATCTCTTCATCCATGGCTAATTTCCATCTTTCTGAATCTGAACTTGTTATTGCATCTATATAGTTTGAGTATAGATTAGAGTAGCATATTCTTTGAATATATCTAGCACATCTGATTTGTTTTTAATAAAATAAATATGGCGATAACCACTAAAGTAATCTTTAAATAAGCAGAAATACAGATATTTACTTAATGATTGAGTCTGCATTGGGCCACAAATATCAGCATAAATAAACTCACCTAGCTGGTAGTTTTTGCCATCTGAGGGATAGCACGACTTTCTATGGGCTTTTCCAAGTTGGCATCCTTCACAGAAGAAAAAATCTCCCTCTAAATCTTGAGGCTGCAGACCATCCACCAATCCTTTGGTCGCCATCTCTCGAAATGTAGCAACTGGAAGATGCGCAAGTCTCTCGTGCCACAACTGAAGCTTGTTCTCGCTGGTGATGTAGCCTTGTGATGATGACGTAACCTTGAAGAGCATCCTGTAGAGGTCGTCATGACGCACTCCTACGGCTTTTAGGTCATTATCCATGAAGATCTGTAGCTTGTCATGTTTGATAATGACGTTGAATCCTCTTCTTGTGGACGTAGAAAGGCTATACAAATTTTTCTTTAGTTGCGGCGAGTAGAGCACATTTCTTATGTACGTATTGTACCATCCACCGTCGACGTAGGCTTGAATCTCGATGTCTCCCATGCCTTCTGCAAGTAGTGTCGAGTTGTCTCCCAAGTAGATTGGATGATCACTGGTGAACGGCGTGTAGGTCTTGAACCACTCTCGTCGAAATGTCATGCTGCAGCTTGCACCGCTGTCAGCATACCAAATATCATTGGGCTCTACTTGATTATCGCACAAAATAAGTCCATAATCACTTGAACTTCCTTTTGAATCATGAAGATTTTTGGATTTATTTTTCTCATTAGCTAATCTTTTTCTACATTCGCGGCTCCAATGTCCAATTTTGTGACAATAGTGGCATTTAGTGTTCTTCTTGGCATCTTGAAAAGAACGTTATGTATCTTTAGGCTTCGTTCCTGCTTGCCTGTGTAATAAGGCCTCATCTTGTTTAGAAGAACCGCTTTGTTGATTCCTTGTTTCTTCAATCAAAAGTCTTGCAGTTAAATTGTTAAGAGTTTGAGCTTTCGGATCTAACGATTCCCACGCTGCAACAAAGTAGCGCATACTCGAAGGCAAAGTATTTAATAATTTTGCTACCTTTTGATCTTCCGTTATGGTTCCGCCCATTTGTGAAATTTGTGCAGAAATATTTTCAATTTTTGCTATGTAATCACTTATTGTTTCCGATGTCAATCGTGCATCGAAGAATTGTTGCCAAAGTAGGCCAATAGTAAATTCGGATTTTTGTTCATGAATAGCAAGTAATTTCTGCCACATTTGTGAAGCGGAAGTACAGTTCATCAGGGGCTGAAGAAACTTTAATTCGATTGCCTGTGATAATAACATCCTTGCCTTAACGTCCTTTGATTTCCAATTCTGTAGTGAACTTTCAGAGTTACTGTCGGAGGAAACAACATTCGGCTTTATTTCTAAGCCTTCCAATAGTTCTAGTAATTTTTGTTGTTCCAAAAGAAGCCTGAATTGGAATTTCCATAGTGAAAAGTTTTCACCATTAAAAACTTTAATCCTTGAAGGACAATCTTCGCTCATCTTCTTTGTCTTGGAATCGGCCAACGACAAAAAGAAACTAGGGTTATGGTTGGCGGTTGACGCCTAAACTTCGAGCAAAACAAAGGCTTACTCACTGCTGGCGTTTAATCCTTTTAGGCGCAGTGGAAGCGTGCTGGGCCCATAATCTGTTGAAGTTTGAGATTGAATCAAGGAATAAAAGGATTATTTATTAAACAAAGTAACTTAAAACAAGATGTTAAAGAGTAGCAAGGTTTTAAAGGCAAGTATATATATATAGGAAGGCGAGAGAAAATATGGTTTTACGGGCTACTAACCAAAAGTTATGATTTTTGAGCCCAAGCGCGATGTCAGGTGGCAAGGGACCCTAGGATCTGGCGGCAGGAGATGTGTCGCAGGGGTAGTGGAAACGTTGGGCAAGCAGGGGAACAGCGCCAAGGTGCAGTGAGGCAGGAGCATTGAATTGGCCAGGAATCCAGTAGAAGTGGCAGATGGAATTGGAGGCAGAAGGTCGTTGAAGCCTAGAACTTGAGGGCCCTAGACTTCAGGATGGGGCAGCTTGAGGCTCTCGCCTCGTGCTTGTCAGGAAGGCCCTTGGAGCAGCAATTGGCACATTTGGAGGTGCGCTGGTCAGCAATGGATGGGCAGGCGCGGCCTTCATGGCCGTCTTGACCGCAGTGGAAGCACTTAGGAGCTCTGGAGCATTGGGCAGAGTTGTGGCCGAAGCCACAACAGCGGAAGCAGACGCGGGCGCGGATGGACTCCTCGAAGTTGAGGATGACTCCATCAACCACGATTCTCCCGCGAACGCCCAGGGCTCTAAAGGTCTTGAGGTCCACCTCGATGAAGGCGGTGCAGGTCCCGCTTCTGGGTTCAGAACGGTGCGCCACGCGCACCACCTTGTCCCCAGGAAGTTTTCTAACAGCAGCGGTTTCCAGGAAGGTCTCCTCAATTGTGGAGTTGGATGTCTCCTCATCCACTTTGAAGAGGCAGATCCGTGGCAGGATCTCCTTCTGCTGGCGGACCTTCATTCCATTCAACTTGCTGGCCAGGGAAGTTGTCACCTCAGGGATGGTGTCAGGATTACTGGAGTGGAGGACCAGCTTCCCCTTGGTGTGCAGGGAGGCCCAAACGCCTTGGGGTAGAGTGTGGGCAGCGCGGACAGCTTTTAGCATCTCCCTTGGGTCAGCCTGTGGGTCATCAGAGATGACCACTGTGTGGGCCGCCGATTTTTCTCCATGGAGGATCACTTGGGCGGCCGCAGGCTTGGATACGCGGGAAGGCGCAGGTTTTGAAGGACCATTCAGGTTTGTCCTCTTTGCAGGCGGGTTGGGAGCCTCAGACTGCTTTCTTTTGGTTGGAACAGGAGCAGGCAAGGTGGAGGCGGGCTTCTTGGCAGGGAGAGCAGCAGGAGCAGGAGTGGCGGGCTTGATTGGGTCAGTCTGGGAGCTGGTTTCCTTGCAGGAAGGAGCAGGGCAGGTTTGAGTGCCGCGGCAAGCAGTCTTGGGCTTGTTGGCCTCCTCAATTTCGTCCAACTCTGCGAAGGACTCGAGGGTGTCAGTGAGGTTCTCTACTTCGGTAGCGAGGGCCTTGATCATTTCAGTCCGCGAGGCGATGTAGCGGATCAGGTCCTCATGCAGGGATTTCAGGGCAGGATGGCCAATGGAGCTCAGGATGCTGCAGTTGCGTGAGATCACCATCTCATCTTCCCTCTCCAGGTCGGCGACGTTCACGATGGGCTTGTAGGCCTTCTTTTTCTTCTTGGCAGGATTCATGTATGCGGCCAACAACCAGCGGGGAAGAGAAAATATATATATATAGGAAGGCGAGAGACAAAGACTATATATATTGACGTCGACCACAGCGCCGCCGCGGTCGTTGATTGGTCGATCCCCCAATGCTCCACGCCAATTTTGATCGCTATTCCAACAATATCATATAGAAAATCATAGTTTTATCTAGTGAACATTTTTTCCCGTGTCACATTGCCGTGTCATCCTGAGATAATCTTACTTTTGATAAATAATATTTAAGATAACAAACTTAGTTTATTTAAACATGAAAACTTTCTCCTTGGATTATAAATATTATAGAATAAAGCGTTAGGAGAAAATAATTTTTATTCTTCTGGGCTGAGAATATTGGATTGTCGAAGATTGAGCAGGAACGAATGGGTCTCTTCGGTATCAGAATCCATCATAGTTAACGCATTCGTGGCGTTTTCTCCTAACGCTTTATTCTATAATATTTATAACACACTTAGGGATAAGAAAACTTGTTATCATCGTCACAATAGGCGCGCTGCTTTCGAGTTAAATTTACAAATCTGCAAATAACTCTAAGGATATTCAAGATATTCATGAAATTATTTTTCAAAAACCTTCCCGGTGATATACCTAATAATATCCCAAAATTTCACGACGATTGGATGTATGGTTTTTGAATCTATAGAGTACAAACAAACAGACATTCAATTTTATATATATAATAGACTAGCCGAATGACCCGGGCAACGCCCGGGTTTTACCCGATTAAATGTTTTTATTTAAATACTATTCGTTACAATTATAAATTGGCGGCGTGGATGTCACTCTTGTGAAACGTCCCGCTCCAAACTTTATGTCTGAAAAGCGATATTTTTATAGAAAGATGATCTGGCTTTTGTTTTCTGCTCGAATGAATGTTTTTCTGTTAGAATTTTGTTCCTGCGTACAAAATAATGAGCTGGTTTCACCCGTGGTCTCTGCTTTTTGGAATTTTTCCCGATATAATTTTGTATCTGATAATCTTACATGATACAGCAATATCGTCATCATCATTTTCTGACTAATAATCTACTTATATATTTGCCTTATTCTGTCTGTTTGAAGCTCACGGATGGGATTTTTTATAACCATCGGTGGTTCGGTGGTAGAATGCTCGCCTGCCACGCGGGCGGCCCGGGTTCGATTCCCGGCCGATGCATTTTTTTTTTTTTACAATTTTTAAAACTCATTTATATATTATACAAGAATGACATCCACGGCGCCAATTTATAATTGTAACGGATAGTATTTGAATAAAAGCATTTAATCGGGTAAAACCCGGGCGTTGCCCGGGGGGGTCATTCATATATAATAATAATTGTATAAACGAATGCAAGACAAAATCACCGCGAATGTTTCTTTTTTTTAAGGCAATTTCTTTTTAAGGCAATTATCGTTATTTAGCGTTAATTTTTGTTTCGATTTTATTGAAAAAAAAACGATATGGTGCCTTTAAAAAATGATCTTTATTACTATGCAGTTTTCTATTTAGTCAATATACCTAAGTTCATGTTGCAAATGTAATTATCTCTATCGATTTAGTAGGTGAAATGCAAAAAAAAAATCGACATGATGAAATATTTATGAAAATTCACATTTTTATTTTTATATTTTCAAGATACACACAGTTTGGGGCGGGACGTTTCACAAGAGAGACATCCACGGCGCCAATTTATAATTGTAACGAATAGTATTTTAATTAAAACATTTTAAAAACACACAGTTTGGAACGGGACGTTTCACAAGAGTGACATCCATGGCGCCAATTTATAATTGTAACGAATAGTATTTGAATTAAAACGTTTTTAAAATATATACGCACTCGGGTAAAACCCGGGCGTTGCCTGGGCCATTCGTCTAGTCTACTTATATATTTGCCTTATTCTGTCTGTTTGTTTGTCTGAAGCTCACGGATGGGATTTTTCATAACCATCGGTGGTTCTGTGGTAGAATGCTCGCCTGCCACGCGGGCGGCCCAGGTTCGATTCCCGGCCGATGCATTTTTTTTTTTTTTTACAATTTTTAAAATTCATTTATATATTATACAAGAATGACATCCACGGCGCCAATTTATAATTGTAACGAATAGTATTTGAATAAAAGCATTTAATCGGGTAAAACCCGGGCGTTGCCCGGTTCATTCGTATATAATAATTGTATAAACGAATGCAAGACAAAATCACCGCGAATGTTTCTTTTTTTTAAGGCAATTTCTTTTTAAGGCAATTATCGTTATTTATCGTTAATTTTTGTTTCGATTTTATTGAAAAAAAAAACGATATGGTGCCTTTAAAAAATGATCTTTATTACTATGCAGTTTTCTATTTAGTCAATATACCTAAGTTCATGTTGCAAATGTAATTATCTCTATCGATTTAGTAGGTGAAATGCAAAAAAAAAATCGACATGATGAAATATTTATGAAAATTCACATTTTTATTTTTATATTTTCAAGACACACACAGTTTGGGGCGGGACGTTTCACAAGAGAGACATCCACGGCGCCAATTTATAATTGTAACGAATAGCATTTTAATTAAAACATTTTAAAAACACACAGTTTGGAACGGGACGTTTCACAAGAGTGACATCCATGGCGCCAATTTATAATTGTAACGAATAGTATTTGAATTAAAACGTTTTTAAAATATATACGCACTCGGGTAAAACCCGGGCGTTGCCTGGGCCATTCGTCTAGTCTACTTATATATTTGCCTTATTCTGTCTGTTTGTCTGTTTGTTTGTCTGAAGCTCACGGATGGGATTTTTCATAACCATCGGTGGTTCTGTGGTAGAATGCTCGCCTGCCACGCGGGCGGCCCAGGTTCGATTCCCGGCCGATGCATTTTTTTTTTTTTTACAATTTTTAAAATTCATTTATATATTATACAAGAATGACATCCACGGCGCCAATTTATAATTGTAACGAATAGTATTTGAATAAAAGCATTTAATCGGGTAAAACCCGGGCGTTGCCCGGGTCATTCGTATATAATAATTGTATAAACGAATGCAAGACAAAATCACCGCGAATGTTTATTTTTTTTAAGGCAATTTCTTTTTAAGGCAATTATCGTTATTTATCGTTAATTTTTGTTTCGATTTTATTGAAAAAAAAAACGATATGGTGCCTTTAAAAAATGATCTTTATTACTATGCAGTTTTCTATTTAGTCAATATACCTAAGTTCATGTTGCAAATGTAATTATCTCTATCGATTTAGTAGGTGAAATGCAAAAAAAAAATCGACATGATGAAACCTTTATGAAAATTCACATTTTTATTTTTATATTTTCAAGACATGTTAAATGAATCGAGAGCATTTATATATTTTTTTAGGTATAATGGAAGAAGCCCACTATAAACATAATCATGCCCTGCTTTGGGCGTCATTGTTTAAATCGTGATGATTTTATACTTTTACTATTTCCAGATCTCTGCATGTCCATATAGGGCGCCAGTAGCTGCAGAAAACCAGACCACAAATTTATTCATCTATGGCACATGTAGAGACCTAAAGCTGTGCCGGCTAGCAATTATGTTGATGGGGAAATTAACCAATCAATCTTCTTGGTTAGACAAATTTTTATTTAGACTAATAAAATCTTTCAATGTACATTTTTTATTATATTAATTAATGAAATCACGCACATATATAAGATTAAAAAATATACATATATAAAAACTGTAGATAAGGTTAAAAGGGAGGAGTTTTAAAACTTTATACAAAAGGAAAAAAAAAATAGGCCTATCGTGCCAAAGTCCCAGATTATCCCCGACCTACCTTCAGCCACCCATGTCCACCATTCAAAGGGGCAGGCAAAGGCCGCAGCCAGCGGCCTCCGCCCTCCGCAACTCCAAGTCTTTTTTGCTTCTCAGAAAAAAAATCAAATTTTTGTTAAGAAAAAGAAATGTAAAAATCCGAATGTCAATATCAAAATTGTCAATCATCAAGAATATAAATATCCCGCTTCCTTTACCCCAGTGTTGCTGAACTCACCCCCCAAGGCTATCATCACTCTTCTCTCTATGAAAATAAAAAATTAAAAAGTCATCTAAAAAAAATGATAAAAATAAATTAAATATAAAATTATTAAAGAAATATTCACAAAAAAATAATAATAAAAATTATGAAATATTGAATTAAAAAATGATTTAAAAAATATAATTATTATTGTTGATTCTGGGCATCTTGGGGTCAGCTTGGGAAAGGTTCAGGGCTCGTGGTGGAGTCAGGTCAAGCACCATAGGTCGGTGGCTTGACTACAGGGAAGGGGCGTCTGGGTCCATCTTGGACTGGCTTGTGGTCAAGTCGGCCACCATCGGACATGTGGCTCGACCAACAGGAAGGGGTGTCTGAGTCCATCTCAGACTAACTTGGTGTTGGTGGGGCCAGGTCATCCACCACAGGTCAGGTGGCTTGACTACAGGAAGGGGATCTCGGTCTCTGGCTCAGTGCTGCCAAGGCTAAAGGTGGCTTCAGGCTCCATCTCGACACCTCGCAATCACCAGAGGTTTGTGGCTTAGATGGACATAGGTGGGATATGGTTAGGTTAGGTGGGGTTCTGGGTTACTTTGGCATATTATGGTCACGAGGTGTCCCAACAGACACACACAGTTTGGGGCGGGACGTTTCACAAGAGAGACATCCACGGCGCCAATTTATAATTGTAACGAATAGTATTTTAATTAAAACATTTTAAAAACACACAGTTTGGAACGGGACGTTTCACAAGAGTGACATCCATGGCGCCAATTTATAATTGTAACGAATAGTATTTGAATTAAAAGTTTTTAAAATATATACGCACTCGGGTAAAACCCGGGCGTTGCCCGGGCCATTCGTCTAGTATAATATAAATGAGTTTTAAAAATTGTAAAAAAAAAATGCATCGGCCAGGAATCGAACCCGGGCCGCCCGCGTGGCAGGCGAGCATTCTACCACTGAACCACCAATGCTTTAAAAAATGGCCATATTTAGGTATTCATTCCATTCCGGATTATTCCGCGTAAAAAAAAAAAGTTCTTCAAATGAAAAAAAGAAATAGCCAAAAATACTAATCAAAATGCAGCCGAAAATTTTCTTCAGGTTTATAAAAAGCGACATGCAAAATTTGGTACCAATTGGTTCAGTAGTTTTTGAGTTTATCGCGAAACAGACAGACAGACAGAAATTGACTTTTATATAAATACTAGACGAATGGCCCGGGCAACGCCCGGGTTTTACCTGAGTGCGTATATATTTTAAAAACGTTTTAATTCAAATACTATTCGTTACAATTATAAATTGGCGCCATGGATGTCACTCTTGTGAAACGTCCCGTTCCAAACTGTGTGTTTTTAAAATGTTTTAATTAAAATACTATTCGTTACAATTTTAAATTGGCGCCGTGGATGTCTCTCTTGTGAAACGTCTCGCCCCAAACTGTGTGTGTCTTGAAAATATAAAAATAAAAATGTGAATTTTCATAAAGATTTCATCATGTCGATTTTTTTTTTTTTTGCATATCACCTACTAAATCGATAGAGATAATTACATTTGCAACATGAACTTAGGTATATTGACTAAATAGAAAACTGCATAGTAATAAAGATCATTTTTAAAGGCACCATATCGTTTTTTTTTTTCAATAAAATCGAAACAAAAATTAACGATAAATAACGATAATTGCCTTAAAAAGAAATTGCCTTAAAAAAAAGAAACATTCACGGTGATTTTGTCTTGCATTCGTTTATACAATTATTATATACGAATGACCCGGGCAACGCCCGGGTTTTACCCGATTAAATGCTTTTATTCAAATACTATTCGTTACAATTATAAATTGGCGCCGTGGAAGTCATTCTTGTCCTTTCCTTATATCTATAAAAATGAAATGCGAAATCGATGTTTGTTATCGCTTCACGCAAAATCTACTGACTCAATCATTATGGAATTTCGCATGTAGGTAGCTGAAGATTTCGTTTAACATATAGGCTATTCAAAAAACTAAAAAAGTTAATGACCTTTTTTAAAAAATAAAAAACCAAAAAGCGTTAATTCCAGTATTTTACCGCTTGGGCGCAGCACTGGTCGCGATGATAAATGAATTTGATTGGTTAATAATTAACACGTGGTTTGTTTACACGATGAATGTCAGTTTGTTCACACGATGAATGTTTTTAAAAGGTAAGATTATCCAATCGCCGAGATACTTTAGGAAGTTTTTACTATACTACTGGAAAGATTTCTGGTTTGAATTTGATTTGAAATAAATATTCTTTGCAATTTTATTTGCAAATTTTCTACTTTCACTCGCAAGCAGCGCCTCTAGCGGCGTCTTGTGAAATCATATTTATAAATTGTAACAATGCTCAAAATGTTTTCCAAGTATAATACATTTAATTTGAGAATTTAGTAATATAATATTCCAATGACGTAAAAAATACTTGGCATTTCAATATCTCTATATATAAAAAAATGAATGTTTGTCTGTCTGTATGTCCGGTATACAAATTCGCAGTAGTTCACTAATTCAAACCAAAATTTCCATACATAGGTAAAAAACACGGGGAAGACGATAGGCTATTTTAAAAATATATATAAATCAATTATTAAAACTATATGTTTTTAGTCAGAAAATGATGATGACGATATTGCTGTATCATGTTTGATTATCAGATACAAAATTATATCGGGAAAAATTCCAAAAAGCAGAGACCACGGGTGAAACCAGTTCATTATTTTGTACGCAGGAACAAAATTCTAACAGAAAAAACATTCATTCGAGCAGAAAACAAAAGCCAGATCATCTTTCTATAAAAATATCGCTTCTCAGACACAAAGTTTGGAGCGGGACGTTTCACAAGAGTGACATCCACGGCGCCAATTTATAATTGTAACGAATAGTATTTGAATAAAAACATTTAATTGGGTAAAACCCGGGTGTTGCCCGGGTCATTCGGCTAGTATAATATATAAATGAGTTTTAAAAATTGTAAAAAAAAAAAAATGCATCGGCCGGGAATCGAACCAGGGCCGCCCGCGTGGCAGGCGAGCATTCTACCACTGAACCACCGATGGTTATGAAAATTCCCATCCGTGAGCTTCAGACAAACAAACAGACTGAATAAGGCAAATATATAAGTAGATAGAGATATAATATAAATGAGTTTTAAAAATTGTTTTAAAAAAATGCATCGGCCGGGAATCGAACCCTGGCCGCCCGCGTGGCAGGCGAGCATCTACCACTGAACCACCGATGCTTTAAAAAAATGGCCATATTTAGGTATTCATTCCATTCCGGATTAGTCCGCGTAAAAAAAAGTTCTTCAAATGAAAAAAAGAAATAGCCAAAAATACTAATCAAAATGCAGCCGAAAATTTTCCTCAGGTTTATAAAAAGCGACATGCAAAATTTGGTACCAATTGGTTCAGTAGTTTTTGAGTTTATCGCGAAACAGACAGACAGACAGAAATTGACTTTTATATATATAGAGATAGAGATAGAGATATATAGATATATAGATAGATAGATATATCTTCTATATATATAAAAATGAATGTTTGTATGTTTTTCTGTTTATTGGTTTGTATGTCCGGTATACAAATTCGCAGTAGTTCACTAATTCAAACAAAATTTCCATACATAGGTAAAAAATAACGGGGATGAAGATAGGCTATTTTAAAAATATATATAAATCATTTATTAAAACTATATATTCAAATTATTCTACTTAGCTCACGAGCAGCGCCCTCTAGCACACTCAGGCGTCCTGCCGGCGGCGCGCGCCCGTTGGCTGCCGGCGAGCACGTGACTTCCCTGTGCGCGCGCATGGCTGTCGGCGAGGGCCCACGCGACCGCCCGCCATGCGCGCGCACAGGGAAATCATGTGCTCGCCGGCAGCCAACGGGCGCGCGCCGCCGGCAGGTATATATTTTCATTTTTTGCTATAACTGATCTAAATCAGCGTTTAAAATAACTGCTCTTGCTATATTTGCTATGTTTTATTTTGCTATGTTTTATGTGTTTGAAGAATACATTTAATCGTGTAAACCCGGGCGTTGCCCGGGTCATTCGTCTAGTAATATATAAATGAGTTTTGAAAATTAAAAAAAAAATGCATCGGCCGGGAATCAAACCCGGGCCGCCCGCGTGGCAGGCGAGCATTCTACCACTGAACCACCGATGCTTTAAAAAATGGCCATATTTAGGTATTCATTCCATTCCGGATTAGTCTGTGTAAAAAAAGTTATTCAAATGAAAAAAAGAAATAGCCAAAAATACTAATCAAAATTCAGCCGAAATTTTTCCTCAAGTTTATAAAAAGCGACATGCAAAATTTGGTACCAATTGGTTCAGTAGTTTTTGAGTTTATCGCGAAACAGACAGACAGAAATTGACTTATATATATATATAGAGTATATATAGAGATATTCGCAGTAGTTCACTAATTCAAACCAAAATTTCCATACATAGGTAAAAAATAATGGGATGACGATAGGCTATTTTAAAAATATAGCCAAAAATGGCTCAAACGATCATAAACTTTTATAAGCAGCAAACATAAATAAATTCCGAGGATAAGTTTCTTTTATTTCAAAAATAATAGTACTTCGAGATTTCGGGCGTAAACAGCCCTTCTTCAAGAATATAGGAAGTAATTTCAAAATAAATTTTGAATTTCAAATAGAAATGTTTGTAAACAATTAGATGGTATTTTTCTTTGGTCCTGCATAGCGTGAGTGAATCTCGTATCCACGTGATTTAGTTCTAATCTAAAAACTTTTTGGCAAAACACCTCTCTTTATAAAAGTTTTTAGATTAGAACTAAATCAAGTGGATACGAGATTCACTCACGCTATGCAGGACCAAAGAAAAATACCATCTAATTGTTTACAAACATTTCTATTTGAAATTCAAAATTTAATTTGAAATTACTTCCTATATTCTTGAAGAAGGGCTGTTTACGCCCGAAAGCTCGAAGTACTATTTTTTTTTAAATAAAAGAAACTTATCCTCGGAATTTATTTATGTTTGCTGCTTATTATACACCGGAGGATTCCACCTTATGATTCATAAACTTTTAGTTGCGCGATCAGGAAATGTGTTTCTCGTCACACACATTTATTAATCTGATCCTAGTACAAATTCCCTTTTATACTATTTTGCATGCATTTATAGGTAAATAATATAAATATAAAGGCTCCTTTAGAGCTAACAATAGCTTACCAACTACCCAGAGTATGATAAATTTACACACTCTCAAAAATTTAAAATATAAAACTACATTAACACAATCAATTCATAAAATATTAAAGGGTACAATTACAAATAATTTTTGAAATTTATGCTCCAGGAGCCTGGATTAATCTAATTTATCTTATTTGAGACATATATTTTTGGAGTACTTAATTATGTTATAAATTTTCAAAAATTATGCATTTTCTTTTTTTTAATTAAAAAATATATATTCGAAAATAATTTTTGAAATTTTTTTAAATATTTATTTTAAGGTTGTTGACATCAAGAGTGTTTGTTTTCAATTGGCTACACTGCTATTTGTGCTGTTTCATTAAATATCCATCCTTTCTAGCTTTTAAAGCTTTAAAATTTCAATTTTTTTTATGTTGTTTTAAAAACGTACAAAGCCATTTTTGAAACATATTAATATAGGCATTTAGAATATAAATTAAAATGGAACAGTTAACCCAAGAAGAAGTAAGTTTGATTTTGCTTTTTATATTAGTTCAATGTACTTGTACACAACGATATATACATTTGAGTATTTTGAAATCTAAAAGGCTTCCATCTATTTCACGAAAAAAATTAATAAATTGACACTTAAGGAATACATTGATGCCATTATTTCACAATATTTCTTTGTTTACATCTGCCATTGTCAACATCGAGTCGAGTTCGAAGAAAATGTAAACTGACTTTACTTTTAATATATTTTGAAAATAATATTATTTTTAAAAGTACACTATAACCATTATTTTTATTCTTAAAAAAAAACTATTTGAATAAATTACAATCCACGCAAGTATAATAATCATAATTGATTAAAAGTAAAATACAGACGAAAGGTTGAAACTTTGTTAAATATGTCAAAATATATTTTTTTCTAAATATCCTTTTGATTATTTAAAACAAATAGCGTCGTTTTGATATTAAAATACTTTATATCATTATGAGTTTAAATAAATTGGTTATATATAATGATGCTTTGATTTAGAATAATTTTTAAAAAATGTATACGCATTAAATTTAATCCAAGATAATAATAAATAAAAAAAATGTGTTAAAATTATTTTTAGAATTCTATATGTTAATATTTATTTATTTATATATATCACAAACACACATTATAAACCTATTATATAAATACAGTCTAAATACTATTTATAGCATTGCTATATTTGTCTTATGCTTTTTTTTTTTTTTTTGTTATTCACACTTATTACTATTTAATAACACAATAATATATTTTACACATAGTTCTCTATAAAAAGAATTAATTTGAATTTATCACAAATTTTAAAAAGAAACAAAGTTTACACTTAAAAAAAAAAAATCAGTTTCTTTTATCAGCAAGTTCCCATATACAGTAAAACCCCTTTATAGTGAACCCCATTGGGACGGGACTTTTGGTTCACTATAGCCACGGTTTGGGTATTTAAATTTTTTTTGAGGATATAATTAAAGGGCATGCGCAAAAAAAAAAAAGGCTACCTCTTAATATTGGCTGCTTTTTCCCCCTAAATTAACCTATTTCTATATATTAAAGCTGTATATTAAAATAAAAACAAAATCATGTGAAAATATTGCCTTTTTGATCAGTTCCTCTGATAATTTAATTAGTATAAATGCAACCTGCCCCCCATATGTCAAAAAAATCCAAGAAAAGTATACCTTATTTATAAAAATTAAATAAAAACTTTATTAATAATATTTTAAAAGGTATAAAAATATATTTTAAATAAATATTATTATATTACAATATAGGATACAAAGGCTTATTTGAAGAAGTCTGTTATTTTTTTCTGCTTTAACATATTCCTCAAAAATTTGGTTTCATATCTAGCAAAGAAATCTTCATTTTTTAAAATGAAGCCTAGCTTGTACTAACCACTATACAAGGCTTCTAAAAGTATATAATGACACTGACGATAGCGGCAATAGTTGGGATTGATTCCTCTTTGTAGCATTTTTTTTTTATAGTCTTCTTTTTTGCCATATCGTAGAAATGCTACTTTTGCTCATTTTCATTTTCTTCCGAAGATCCGCTTGCGATGTACCACTCTCAATAGCTTTTATGATGGTTAATTTCTTTTCAAGTGATATCTTGGTACGAGCAACTTTTTCTTTGGCACTTCCATTATCTTTTAAAACTGGTTTTAATAATTTAATCATGTTTTAAGGAATTTTCCTAATGTAGAGTTAAGAAATTTAGTTTTCAATAAGGCATGAAAGTATAAAAGTGCGCAGTATAAAAATAGAATGTGAATAAAAACACACAATGTCGCTAAATTCTTTGTTTTGAATTGCGATCTGTGAGCTAGAGCTCACACAAAATTTTTATTAGTTTTGAAAATTATAATTTTGGAATTTTAGAATTAAAATTAAAAGTTCGTTATAAGCATGGTATTTTTGATAGAATTTAATATTTTGGGACCAAAATTGGGTTCGTTATAGTGATAGTTCGTTAGTTTGAAAAGTGAAAAGTTCGTTATAGCGATGGTAATTTTAATGGAATTGGGATTTTCTATGGGTTCGTTATAAGGGAAGGTTCGTTATATCCATGGTTCGTCTTAGCGGGGTTTTACTGTATATTTAAATAGCGTTTATATATTAGAATTAATTAACACTATTTTTTTATTATAAAATTCTGTAGATTTAAGTCTTAGAAAGATGTTTTTATTTTAAGGAATATATATGCTCATTAGATAAAAAAAGGCATATATTGGATTTAATAAAATATTTATTTTGCCAATATTTCGGCTGGCTGAACGCCAACCTTTATCGAGGCATTACATTTTTACATTACAAAAAATGTAATGCCTCGATAAAGGTTGGCGTTCGGCCAGCCGAAATATTGGCAAAATAAATATTTTATTAAATCCAATATATGCCTTTTTTTATCTAATGAATTAAGTATGGATTGCTCTTTTTTCAAAACAATATATGCTCATATATATTAAGTACATATTTATAGTAAATAAATAAATTGATAGTAAATAAATAAATTATGAGGAACCATTTTTCTTGTTTACAATTTTAGTTTGCTTAGTTGAATCTTTTGATAACTCTCTCACAGCAAAACTCCTTCTTCCTTATCTCCACACTGGGTGAAGTAGATTGCCTTTGTCATTAAGACTGGGAGCACTACTCAGTGGCAGGCCGACTTAGCTCCAAAAAAAATGGCCGCCTCTGATATGAGGAACAGACGCCATGTACAGCGGCTCCTAACATGGATTACAAACGTTGCTCATCCTGTATCCCCGGATTAGGAGCCCTTACAGGGTACTATCAGCCGGGCCAGCTGAGCCCAGGTTTTTTAGTGAGCTTGTTACTGCTCCCCCTTCTCCTTTTTCATCCGGGCTTGGGACCGGCAAAGGCGGAGTTCCAGCAAAACTTAACAATTTGACCTATATAACATTCTAAGTTAAATATTTAGAATAAAAGAGAGGTTTTTTTTTTCTGTGATACAGCACAATTTGGATTATAGATTATAATAAAAGAAAATAAGACCTAATCCAAATAATTTATTAGTGTGTGACGTTTCGGTAACAACATTGTCACCATCATCATTAGACAAAAGAGTAAATCTGTAAAGAGTAAATACATTTACTCTTTTGTCTGATAAAGGAAATCATCTTTTGTCTGATGATGGTGACAATGTTGTTGCCGAAACATCACACACTAATAAATTATTTGAATTAGGTCTTATTTTCTTTTAGAGTTTTTTTCTATATATATATATATATATATTAATTGAATAGCATATTTTGGATTAAAAATAAAATAAACATTTTATTTAATATATATATATATATACAATAAAACCTCTTATGAGAGGACACTTTGGCTATATGACACCTCTCTACAAAGGACAGTTTCCATTGTCAAAATGACATTTTTACTATGTAACAACTCTCTGGTAAGAGGACACCTTTCCATAAAGGACACTTTTGCTCTGCAACTAGGTGTTGTCCTTTACAGAGAGGTTTTACTGTATATATATTTTTGACAATAAGACTTTGACAATTGACTATCTGTATTATAGAATAGAACTAGAAGAAAATAAGACTAAACCCAAATAAATTAATTGTGTGTGGCGTTTCAATATAACAGCGTTGTTACCATTATCAAACCAAAAAAAAATCATTTTTAGTCTATTGTTTGATGATGGTAACAACGCTGTTAACGAAACGTCACCCACAATTAATTTATTTGGATTTGGCCTTATTATCATGTAATAAGAATACAGTAGAACAACTTCCATGAGAGAACACCTCTCTACAAAGGACAGTTTCATTTACAAAATTACCATTGGTACTATTTAGCAACTCTCCAGTAAGAGGACACCTCTTCCTAAAGGATACTTTGGCTCTGTAATTAGGTGTTGTCCTTTACAGAAAGGTAGTTCTACTGTATATCATTTTAAATCAATTTATCGAAATTGACCAATTTGGATTTTTTTTTAATCGAGGAATTCAAATTTATTGTTGTTATTCTTGCTTGAGGAAGCAGATCTCCTTCTTCTTCTATCTACACTCAATGATATTAGGGTATCAAGCTTGTAAAGCTGAGCCCAGGTTGTTTAGTGAGCTTGTTACTGCTCCCCCTCCTCCTTTTTATCCGGGCTTGGGATGAGAGCAAAGGCCGAGTTTATATATCTCATGATGTGTGTGTGTGATATCTTTCAACCTGCATATTTCTAATATATGTATATATTTTTCAAACTCCTCTTTGTGAATTTTGTAATAAATAACTATGTAAATATGTAAATTTTATCTGAATATTATATGTATAGTTGAAAAAATAAATATACATGTAAAAGTAATTCTTGCAAAAGTTCTACTCTACCAGTGAATGCAAGTAACCAAAAGGGGCTATGGCATATTTGTAAGTGCAAAAGTTGAACTGTTTTTCACATGTGTACACACGTGATGCACTTATAGTAAAATAGTCGCCAACTTCAGCCCACCATGATTATCGTGGCTTGTACCACATGTACTAGGGATATAATAAAATACATAGATGGAAATTTTGCCGGGGGGGAAATTGATCTAAAGAGACACGGGTCACCTCTCCTGTCAAAATAGATGTCTAAAACCAGATGCCATCTATTGACCATTGCCGCAACTAGCGGCCTCGGGTCGGTGACAAAGCCACAACACCAGCTTTGGCAAGATTGTCAAGATTCCATTAGATCCCGTGTGGATCTCATATAATAAGTCCGCCCTAGACTGACGAGGGCCATTAGCCCGAAACCATGGTCTCTAGGTGAACGCTTTTCAGTTTGTCAAAGCTGGTGTTGTGGCTTTGTCCCCAACCCGAGGCCGCTAGTTGTGGCGACGGTCAATAGATGGCGTCTGGTTTTAGACATCTATTTTGACGGGAGAGGCGACCCGTGTCTCTTTAACACTTTGAGGATGAACGATTCCGCAGTTGCATGGTCCACTGGGCCGTATGAAAATCGAGTTGTTTAAAAATAATAATAATAAAAACTCAAAAAAGAAAGGCAAGAAGGTATGGGACAAGATCTTGGTGGACGCAAATTCAAGTCGGTCGCCGGTGATTTTATATTTGATTTTGAAAATCCAGGACGTGAATTCGCATCCTTCGGGTCGGAAGTGTTAAATAAAATGCATATATATATCCTACATGTCGGTGTTTAGTGTGTTTCTCCTGTGGAAGGGCTGATATGTCTGAAAGCTTGAGAAATAAAAAAATGGTGTACAAAGAAAACTTAGCCCTGGATGCTTTATTGATTTAATTAAACTTTGTTAGAATTTAATTGCAATTTTTTTTTCTCTAACTCTCTCACGGATGTGGTGCAGCTTCGCAAGAGACGCCTAGCCAGGTTGGGAGTCAACCTCGATGCCCCTAGCAACGAACCACTGAACACTCCGGCAACACTGCCCAGTCCCACTGCCCCTACACCGGGTAGGTGATGAACCTTGGTTCCCATTTGAACCCCAACTTAGATATTGTCTACCATCCAACTACTATGGAATGGCTGCAGTGTGAACCCCAACTTAGATATTGTCTACCATCCAACTACTATGGAATGGCTGCAGTGTGAACCCCAACTTAGATATTGTCTACCATCCAACTACTATGGAATGGCTGCAGTGTGAACCCCAACTTAGATATTGTCTACCATCCAACTACTATGGAATGGCTGCAGTGTGAACCCCAACTTAGATATTGTCTACCATCCAACTACTATGGAATGGCTGCAGTGTGAACCCCAACTTAGATATTGTCTACCATCCAACTACTATGGAATGGCTGCAGTGTGAACCCCAACTTAGATATTGTCTACCATCCAACTACTATGGAATGGCTGCAGTGTGAACCCCAACTTAAGATATTGTCTACCATCCAACTACTATGGAATGGCTGCAGTGTGAACCCCAACTTAGATATTGTCTACCATCCAACTACTATGGAATGGCTGCAATTTGAACCCCAACTTAGATATTGTCTACCATCCAATTACTATGGAATGGCTGCAGTGTGAACCCCAACTTAGATATTGTCTACCATCCAATTACTATGGAATGGCTGCAGTGTGAACCCCAACTTAGATATTGTCTACCATCCAACTACTATGGAATGGCTGCAGTGTGAACCCCAACTTAGATATTGTCTACCATCCAACTACTATGGAATGGCTGCAGTGTGAACCCCAACTTAGATATTGTCTACCATCCAATTACTATGGAATGGCTGCAGTGTGAACCCCAACTTAGATATTGTCTACCATCCAACTACTATGGAATGGCTGCAGTGTGAACCCCAACTTAGATATTGTCTACCATCCAACTACTATGGAATGGCTGCAGTGTGAACCCCAACTTAGATATTGTCTACCATCCAACTACTATGGAATGGCTGCAGTGTGAACCCCAACTTAGATATTGTCTACCATCCAACTACTATGGAATGGCTGCAGTGTGAACCCCAACTTAGATATTGTCTACCATCCAACTACTATGGAATGGCTGCAGTGTGAACCCCAACTTAGATATTGTCTACCATCCAACTACTATGGAATGGCTGCAGTGTGAACCCCAACTTAGATATTGTCTACCATCCAACTACTATGGAATGGCTGCAGTGTGAACCCCAACTTAGATATTGTCTACCATCCAACTACTATGGAATGGCTGCAGTGTGAACCCCAACTTAGATATTGTCTACCATCCAACTACTATGGAATGGCTGCAGTGTGAACCCCAACTTAGATATTGTCTACCATCCAACTACTATGGAATGGCTGCAGTGTGAACCCCAACTTAGATATTGTCTACCATCCAATTACTATGGAATGGCTGCAGTGTGAACCCCAACTTAGATATTGTCTACCATCCAACTACTATGGAATGGCTGCAGTGTGAACCCCAACTTAGATATTGTCTACCATCCAACTACTATGGAATGGCTGCAGTGTGAACCCCAACTTAGATATTGTCTACCATCCAACTACTATGGAATGGCTGCAGTGTGAACCCCAACTTAGATATTGTCTACCATCCAATTACTATGGAATGGCTGCAGTGTGAACCCCAACTTAGATATTGTCTACCATCCAACTACTATGGAATGGCTGCAGTGTGAACCCCAACTTAGATATTGTCTACCATCCAATTACTATGGAATGGCTGCAATTTGAACCCCAACTTAGATATTGTCTACCATCCAATTACTATGGAATGGCTGCAGTGTGAACCCCAACTTAGATATTGTCTACCATCCAACTACTATGGAATGGCTGCAGTGTGAACCCCAACTTAGATATTGTCTACCATCCAACTACTATGGAATGGCTGGAGTGTGAAGAATCGTAGCCGCAAAAGATAATTCTGACACTTGTTTTATAAATGGCATGTTAAATGGGGGGGGTTATAATTCCTTGTATTTATAATGAAAAAATAAATAAAATAAGACCCTAATCCAAATAATTTATTAGGTCTTGGATTAGGTCTTATTTTCTTTATTTTTTTATTTATTATAATCTATAATCCAAATTGTGCTTTATCATTCTTGTATTTAATTTCATACCTCTATACAGTAAAACCCCGCTAATACGAACCCCGGATATAATGAACCTTCCCTTATAACGAACCCACGGCGATTCCCGATTCCATTCCATTGAAAATACCATGGTTATAACGAACTTTGCGATTTTAAAACTTTGCCTAGGATTTGTCTTGATTTTGAAATTAGACATAGAGGTACACGTATGCTAATATAAGAACCTATCATCAAATGATTTCTTTTATTATTCAGTTTTAATGTAAGGAAATTGTTCAATTATGGGAATTAAAACAAACTGACCACTATTAGGTGGCAGCCTCTTCCAGTGTGCATGGCCATCCTTTAATTATACGATCTAAAAATTTAGAAAAGTTTAAAAAAATAGCCAAACCGTGGCTATAGTGAACCAAAACCTCTGTCCCATTGGGGTTCACTATAGAGGGGTTTTACTGTATATGGTATTTCAGTAACACACACCAGATTAGATAAAAGGATAATGAATGCTACCTAAATATCCTGAAATAGATAACAGATTGGATTTTTCATCTTGTGCATTTTGGCTTGCATTAGATGCACAAAACAGGACCTTTGGGAGAGGCCGCTGCTCATCATAAAACAGCTCGAGGAGCATGAACTCATGGAATTCGTGTAATCTTTACACAAGGGAATAAGAAACAACAACAACAACAATAATCTTGTGCTGCTTCTGTGTGAAGTACGGTAGAATTAATCTCTTTCATGAGGGACCATTGCTTAAAAACAACAACAACAAAACCTTCATTAAGACACTATTGTCTTACAAGGGAATTCCCCTAAAAGGTTATATATGTACATGAGTGAGGAGGAAAAGCAATTTAGAGGGGAGGGGGAACAATCAGCCGTTGTCTGTGGAGTTGAGCACTTCTTCCCTCATTTTATCAATCGCCTTGAAGAATTTTAAATATTTATAAACAAATGTTCTATCCAGCAGGAGAGTAGTAAAAATTTTATATACATGTTGTTCATTATAGTGAGTTAGCCCCGAGATTTTTGTGAATTTCCAGCCTCTTTTCCTGTAGAAATGGGTAATGGAATAGATAATGGACCAAATTGTCTTGGATGACAGCATTGCAGAAGTAGCAATTTAAAGGGTCGCTATTCCAAAATCCCATGATATCCTTGGGGGAAAAATTGCCTAAAAACATGGTTAAAACTGGTCTCTCTTCAAAGGTGGTTGATATTCTCTCTTGTATGGAAAGACCATCCATGGCTTGGCTCGAGATGATAGAATCTCTATTAAGAGAAGCCATCCCCAGGTTTAGCCATGGTTTTAGGCTATGGACTCTATGGAAGAATTTATATACAGTAGAACCTCCCTGTAAAAGACAACATCTAGTTGCAGAGCCAAAATATTCTTTAGAGAGGAGTGTACTCTTACCGGAGAGTAGCTAAATAGTTAAAATGGTAATTTTGTAGATAAAAACTGTCCTTTGTAGAGAAGTGTCCTCTAGTGTGAGTGTTCTTTCACGGAGTTTCTAGTATATATCTAGTATAATGTGGTGTACATTATTGAAAATAGGTACATATACCTTTATATAAATAGACCTATATATATTGGATCAAAAATAAAAGTTTATTTTTCACAGTATATTTCAGTTGGCTGAATGCCAACCTTTGTGTCAAGGTACAACAACCTATTTATTTTATGCAAACTTGTTGTTGGTATAAATATGGCTTGTTGTACCTTGACAAAGGTTGGCCAACGGAAATATTGTGGTAAATAAATCATCTTTTGATTCAATATGTTGTGTCTTTTAATATATATACTATTTATGAAAATGGCTCTGTTTTCAAAACAATTTTTAAAACATATATAAAGCTATTTGTACCTTATACGGTCTATAGAAATAGATTTTAATTACAGTAGAACAACCTCCATGAGAGGATACTGGCACTAGAGAACACCTCTCTACAAAGGACAGTTTCCATCACCAATACAGTAGAACAACCTCCATGAGAGGATACTGGCACTAGAGAACACCTCTCTACAAAGGACAGTTGTTCATCACCAATACAGTAGAACAACCTCCATGAGAGGACACTGGCACTAGAGAACACCTCTCTACAAAGGACAGTTGTTCATCACCAATACAGTAGAACAACCTCCATGAGAGGACACTGGCACTAGAGAACACCTCTCTACAAAGGACAGTTGTTCATCACCAATACAGTAGAACAACCTCCATGAGAGGACACTGGCACTAGAGAACACCTCTCTACAAAGGACAGTTGTTCATCACCAATACAGTAGAACAACCTCCATGAGATGACACTGGCACTAGAGAACACCTCTCTACAAAGGACAGTTGTTCATCACCAATACAGTAGAACAACCTCCATGAGAGGACACTGGCACTAGAGAACACCTCTCTACAAAGGACAGTTGTTCATCACCGAAATTACCTTTTTTTTTTTCACTAATTATCAGCTCTTCTGTATATAAGAGGGCAACTCTCCCTAAAGGTCATTTTGACTCTTTTGCAACTAAGTGTTTATCCTTTACAGAGAGGTTGTTGTACTGTATTTCACATAAATGGAGAGAGCCTGGGCTAACCACCTACAGAACAATGACATCAGAGGAACACAGGTTGCGACATCTAGCTGTGGAGTGCCAGCAATCTTTCTTTCCCAGAATACCACCATTTGGAAGGCCAGCAGCTTGTAAACAATGACCCTGCAACTTCAACTCACCCCACTTTGTTGTTGTCTTATAATAAGGCACACAATTTTAATTATAGATTATAAACACAAGGTAATAAGACTAAATCTTCTTTCTTTCTTATCTCTACTCAATCATTATTAAGGTATCAATCTTGTAAAGCTTGAGACTTTTGATGGTGTCTGCCGGGGAAGAGTAGAGCTCATCAATGGATGAGTCAATACAGTCAATAATATGTTTTGGGGTTGCAGGTTGAGAATTGCACCAAATCCAAATAAATAGTGTGTGACATTTCGGTAACAGCTTTGTTACCATCTTCAGACAAAAGTACTGAATGAGAAATTTTACCACAACATGTTTTAAATAGTTACTGTTATTAAGTGTGTAAACAAGAGGGCAGATAAGAAAATGATCTTGTTTACATACTTTATAACAGTAACTATTTAAAACATACTGTGGTAAAATTTCTCATTCAGTACTTTTTTTGTCTGAAGATGGTAACAACGCTGTTAGTGTCACACGCTATTTATTTATTGGGATATAGTCTTATAACCTTGTGTTGTTGTCTTCTCTTGACCCTCATCTGGTTTACCTCTGGGGAGGTAACCAGACTTATAGTGAGGGCATTGGGATACAATCTGGGTGAGAACACAAAGGAAAAACCAGACTTTTGTATCAGAGTGTGTGATAAATAATTCAATACAATAATTCCCTTGTATCAATATTAAGTAAAATATATCAGGTCTTCAGGGAAAAGTATCTTTTTAAAACATAAAAAAAAAAAAAACAATTTAAAAAGATACTTTTTCCCTGGAGGTCTGATATATTTTACTCAATTGTGATAAAAACAATGTTGAAAGCACACATCCTATGTTAAAATTTTACACAAATAAATTTTACTGGCAATATGTTTCTTTTAAATATCATCAAATATTACTGCAATGATATGAGTTATTGAATGAGAGGGCTTGGCTCATCAGAGGGTTCACTACTGATGAGCCAAGCCCTCTCATTCAATAACTCATATCATTGCAGTAAGGTCTGTAGAGATAATATTTGATGATATTTAAAAGAAATGCATTGCCAGTAAATTTATTTGTGTAAAATTTTAACGTAGATGGCAATTAAATTTAATTTACACATCCTATGTGATTGGGAAAAGTCTCCGATAGATTGCAGCATCTTTTACAAATTAATTATGAAATGATGTTTCCAGTGGATAGAAAGCTTCTATAGACAAGTAACATAACTGACATCTTGTCAATACAATTCCAAATAATAACAACAAAATCTACCCCACTTGTCCAAAATGTCGCTTGGCACCTGCAGCTCCAGAACACATTTTGGCTTGAATTAGATGCACTAAACAGGACCTTTGGGAGAGGCTGCTGCTTGTCATTGAACAGCTAGAGGAGCATGAACTCATGGAAGTTGTGTAATCTTTACACAAGGGGATAAGAAACAACAACAATTCCAAATTGTATTTATATGGAATGATAATGAATAATTTATCCTAATGATAATGATTCATTTATAATAATCAGATATATGCTATATACAATGAATATGTACATGACATCTGTCAGTTCTTCTCTTCAAGAGAAAGAGCTCCTCGAAGGAAGATGGTTGACCAGCTTTTTTAAAATATCAAGATGTTAATAAATATTTGTTCTTTCCAAGATAGATTTGTCATCATTAAGGAATTTTATATAACAAGTCTTCTTCTTCTTCTTTCTTATCTCAAAGCCATGATAATCATGGTGGGTAGTTAGCGACTGCTTTTACTGTAAGCACACCACATGTCTACACATGTGAAAATCAGGTCGACTTTTGCATTTACAAATGTGCCAGAACCCCGTTTGGTTACTTGCACTCGCTGGTGGGGTTGGACTTTTGCAAGAATCGGGGGGGATATAACAAGTAAATAGTAAGAAGTAAATATCTCAATGTTGATTTTGTTTGTTTGTTGATAACAAAGAAGGTACTTCTGAGTAATTCCTGACATTTAGTGACTCACTGTTACTCATAAGGATTCATAGAGATAGTTTCCATCATTACCAGGTAGAAAACCCCAAAAAACAGACCCTCCAACTAAACAGAAGGGAATCGACACAGTTGGCCAGATGGAAATCTGGTCACCTGCGCCCTCTAGTCTATAAAGAGGGAGCCAAAAGCTTCCCCATGTGCACTAGGTGCAAAACCGAAGAGGCCACTCCCCAACATATACTAAATTGTATTGGAAAGGACAAAAGATCCCTCTACAGAGAACCAAGAAGAGTTCTTGAGCTTCTTTATGAGCACGACCTCCAAGATCTTGTCTAATTTAGACTAAAAGGATAAGTAAAAAAAAAAACTGTTACTCAGGGGAATCCCTTGAAGAAAGTGAGAGCGAATGACAGAAATGTTGGGAATTAAATACATACACCTATCCCCCTATTTACACGGTACTTGATTTACACGTTTTCACTTTTACACGGTTTTCCAAATAAGTTTTTTTTGTTTTTATCGCACTATACTAAATGCTACTGTGATTGAACACATGCGCTGTGTACACATCTCACGAGGAATCCCGAGCTTATGTGCTGACTACATATTTTAACCTGTCAATGCATTTTATTTTTATTTCTGTGTACACCTATCCCCTGATTTACACGTTTTTCTCAGGAACGTATCTACCGTGTAAATCGGGGGATAGGTGTAATTGGTTGATGTAGTTATATTTTTCCCAAAGTACCATCTCACATTCCTAGAGTCGCAATATGTTGTGTGTGTGACAGAGGCTGCTGTGTCCCCACAAGACAGGGAACTGCCCCCGGCCAACGAATCACAGGCCTCCGATGTGGACTATTCAGAGATGGGGTAAGTAGCTACACACTATATATAGTTATAAACACAAGGTAATAAGACCAAATAAATAAATAGTGTGTGATTTTTTGGTAACAACACTGTTACCGTCACACTATTTATTTAGATTTGGTCTTATTACCTTGTGGTTATAATCTATAATCCAAATTGTGCCCCCTTTATCATCTATATAGCCATGTAATAAAACCAATAAAGTATCCAAGGCTTAAATTTCTTGTACAAGTTTTATCTCTCCACCTTTCAAGCTATAACATGCCCCTTCAACAGAAGCAACTAAGAGTATAACTTCTAGCAAACTATGATAAAGCACACAATTTGAATTATCAATTATAAACACAAGGTATTAAGACCACAAATCCAAATAAATAAATAGTGTGCCGTGTTTGGGTAACAGTGTTGTTACCAAAACATCACACACTATTTATTTATTTGGATTTGGTCTTATTACCTTGTTACTATTCAATATGAAAACTATGAATAGAGAAAGTGAAGAAAAATGGGTTGACAATGGGAAATTATATAAGGTGTGAATCTACAAACCTATCTCTGGAAATCTTCATTCCCTGGTAGATTCCCTCCAAATCTACTTCTTTTCTCAAGCCCTAACAAGAAAAGTACAAACACCAATCTCTAGATTACCAACAGGACACATATAAAGACTTTATATTTTCAGGGAAAAACCAAGACCTTCCCCAAACTTCCCAAAATAAACCTCCCAAACCACCTGCCACCCACCAGTCTACTGATTACCTCTGGGGAAAAACCCCCAAATGGACAATAGAAAAACTGTGACTCCTGTTGGAGATCATCTGAATTATATCGGAGGGAATTAAGAAACAACAACATAAAAAGATTTACTGGGGCCGAAGTATCTAGAACTATGAATGTGAGCCAGGCAAACTCTTATCTTTTTTTTATTTTTGCTTATCCCTAGTACATGTGGTACAGGCCATAATAATCATGGTGGGTAGAAGTAGGCAACTGCTTTTACTGTAAGTGCACCACATGTCTACGCAAGACTTGTGGCATCTTATGCTTTTTTGTAATTTCTATTAGTGTTGTTGAGTTAGAATTTTTTGTTCTCGTTGTCTCCAGATTATCCCTGCCTTGTAGTTCTATGAAAATTCTCTTCCTACCTTCTAATACCACTTTCATGCTACAGTAGAACAACTTCCATGAGAGAACACTCTTTTTTTTTTTGCTTATCCCTAGTACACGTGGTACAGGCCATGATAATCATGGTGGGTAGGCGACTGCTTTTGCGAGAACACTCATGATTAAGGACACCTCTCTATAAAGGACAGATTTCATCACCAAAAATACCATTTTTACTATTAATAAACTCTCTGCTAAAAGGATACCTTTCTCTAAAAGACACTTTGGCTCTGCAATTAGGTGTTGTCCTTTACAGGGAGATAGTTCTACTGTAGTAGATTATCAAACACCAATCCTTTCTTGGTCTCCCTTTATCCTTCAATCCCTCCAGTATGGTCAATCTCCCAATATACAACCTTTGAACAAATGTCCTACAATGGTAAGGTACAATTTGGGTAGGCAAAGTCAGACTTTCAACAAAGTGTGCCATGGTGCCATGATCAAAGAAAGCTGCACTCTTACACCCCATTCCATGAGTGATCTCATGGTAATCATGTAATCTTTGCACAAGGGGATAAGAAACACCAACAACAATTTGGGTTATAGATTAGAACTACAAGATAATAAGACCAAATCCAAATAAATAGCTTGTGTTGTTTTAGTAACAGGGTTGTTACCATCATTAGACAAAAGACATATTTTCTGGTCTCATGATGGTAACCCAAAATGTCATACACAATTTATATATTTGGATTTTGGTCTTATTACCTTTGTAGTTCAAATGCCTTACAAAGTTCTTTCCAATCATTTAGAAAGTCTGCAATTACTCATAGGGTAATAAGACCAAATAAATAAATAGTGTGTGACGTTTCGGTAACAGCATTGTGTCTATACCTTATTACCTTGTGTTTATAATCTACTAGCCGAATGACCCGGGCAACGCCCGTGTTTTACCCGATTGAATGTTTTGATTCAAATACTATTTGTTACAATTATAAATTGGCACCTTAAATAAATGCATATATTAGTTAATAACTATAGCCTATGTGCTTTATCTGTCTATGTACTGTTGGCTTCCGTAGGCGTCTCATACTGGGAAAAAGAAAGAGAGGATTCCATTTAGTTATTAACTAATATATGCATTTATTTAAGGAGCGACCCGCTCCAACACAATAGTTACAAAAAAGCGAGTGGGGGAGGCATGATGGGGGGGGGGGGGGGGGGGGGCAAAGGTGGCATGATCGTAGCCAACCAATAGGAGGGTGCCATTCCAAAAAAAAAAGCAAACGGTGACAGAGATGATTAGGAGATGAAGAATGACGCTCGTAACTGTATATAGAATAATCCAAATTGTGTCTTATCTGAAATTACTCCTTGTTCAATATTCTCCAAACTTCTTTATTTGTTGTTCTATTTGTCCACTGGATCTTTAAGACTTTTTTTTTTTTTTTTCAATTTCCAGGCTTTTAGTAGAATGTTTTTGTTGTATCTTATCCCCTTGTGTAAAGATTACACGAATTCCATGAGTTTATGCTCCTCGAGCTGTTCTATAATAAGCAGCGGCCTCTCCCAAAGGTCCTGTTAATGCATCTAATGCAAGCCAAAATGTGTTCTGGAGCTGCAGGTGCCAAGCTACATTTTGGGCAAGTGGGGTAGATTTTGTTATTATTTTCTTTCTTCAATGGCTTGAGATGGCCTGTTCTAAATCTTGTTAGTGTTGTTTGATGCTGTCTATTTCTGAGGTTCAGAGCTCCTCCTGGGTTCACTCCACTGTACCAACTGTGCTTAGGTGGGATCCTCCAGTTCTTGTTTATTTTTGTTTTGGCTATTGTTTCTATTTAGTGAAATGTTGTATGTGCAGCTCCCAGCCAGATGTGGATTCTGGGATTGAGAACATGGAAGTTGATGAGACAGACAAAAAACTGAAGGTAAGCCCTTGCTGCTGCTGGTTGTTGTTTATGGTCTACCTACCTTATACAGTTACAAGATGGCTGACATCCTTCTTTCTATCTCAAGCATTCAAAGATGTGTGGATCTTACCTTGGGCATAAGACATACACTTGAATGGTTAAGGGCTTTGTTCATACACATACGTTTACAGTTGGCTTTTCTTGATTTATCAAGAAATGAGTTGGCTAAATATCAGGGAACTGGCTAAATCAGTGTTTAGTTGATTTCTTTTTCTCATGTGATCATGGTATGGATATGCCTTTTTTGAGTTTAATACCAACACCTGATCTTTTTATTTATTTATTTTTATTATTTTTTTCACATACACATATTAAGCTTTACTTGGTATTCTACTTTTAAGGAGTGTGTGTGCCAATCTCCGTATAAAAGATATCAAGTTGTATAGTAGCATCCTCCTCTTTGATTTGCACAACAGCACAAACAGAGAAACATGATATACAGATAAAGTTGCAGGATATGCAAATACAGTAAAACCCCTCTATAGCGAATTCCAATGGGACCTAACCTATGGTTCACTATAGCCATGGTTCTTTATATAGCTATAGTTCAGTGTATTATAAAATAAAAATGGGGATTTTATTTCAGTTTGGTTATAAGGGAAGGTTTGCTATATCCCCCATTTTAGCGAGGTTTTACTGTATCTATTTATAAAGGACATTGTCTGTAGAAAAAGGATATAACACTATGTAGCTAGAGGTGAATATCAAGATGTTTCAGAGATCCCCTCTGATTGGTTATCTCTATTATTTTGTCGTTTGTCTGCGGTGGTTTATAAGAGGAGATTTCTATAAAATGGTTTTTTACGATGGGCAATTTTTTTTTTTTTTTACAATTAACATAATTATATTGACATAGTGCCAATACATGCGAAAGTACACAGTCTATTTAAAAATGATAATTAGATATATATATGTATACAATGTACATGGTGCCTCTGCCACCTCTGCATTTCTTTTTTTTTTTTTGCCTATCTCTAGTACACGTGGTACAAGCCATGATAATCACGGTGGGTAGAAGTAGGTGACTGCTTTTACTGTAAGTGGCACCACATGTCTACACATGTGAAAAGCAGTTTGACTTTGCACTTACAAAATGTGCCAGAGTTCCGTATCCTATGGTCTGTATTAGACAAGCTAACCGATGGATTAGAACATGTGCTCTGTGTTTCAGGATTTCAGTGTAGGCTGTGACTTGGTAGAGGAACAGGTCCAGGGAGCACTCAGCAGGATCCTGTGTACCCAGTGGAAGGAGACTCAGGACTCCTCCTTCCCCTTCCTGCCCAATGTCTCACTGCCAGGTCCCGACACTGCCGGTACTCTATATGTTCTTCTTTCCTTCTAGATGGGTGAACAGACTCTTTGTAGAACGACATTTGAAAATTATCCTGCATGTGTTTCTTTTGAACGAAAAATCTAAATTTATTTTAAGGAGAAATAACGATTATTTCTAGAAATAACAATTATTTCTAACCTTTAGGGATGAAGTATGAAAGAATGAATTGTGAAGAGTAATGATAAACGTAAAAATAAAGTGTCCAGGGACAGACTCTTTGTTGAGAAATAAAAACTGCATTACACATCCCTGGTCCATTAGATTTTCCCCCACCTCAAAAAATCAGTGTTTGTTAAAAGAATGAATTTCTACATGATCCTTCCAATTCTTACATACTCTAAAACTTTGAGGTAATAAGACCAAATCCGAAAAAAATATATAAATAAATAGTGTTTGACATTTCTGTAACAGCTTTGTTACCATCATTGACACTGCCGGTGCTGTATTTGCCATTCTTTCTTTCTAGATGGGTGAATAGGATTCTTTGTTGAGGGGGGAAAACTATTACTTCTCCCTGGTCTATTAGACAGGCATACTTTTTTTACCTCCTCAAAAAAAACTATTGTGTTTGTTAATCACAAGGTAATAAGACCAAATCCAAATTAAAAAAATAGTGTGTGACATTTCAGTAATAGCATTGTTACAATCTTCAGACAAAAGTTCTGAATGGCTTTTACTAAAACGTCATACACTTTTTTTTTTTTTACATTTGGATTTGGTATTATTACCTTTTGTTTATAATCTATAATTCAAATTGTGTGCCTTATCACAGTGTTTGTTAAAAGAATGAATTGTCTCATGACCCTTCCAATTCTTACATATAGCTCTCTCTCTCTGCTTATCCCTAGTACACGTGGTACAGGCCATGATAATCATGGTGGGTAGAAGAAGGCGACTGCTTTTGCTGTAAGTGCACCACATGTCTACACATGTGAAAAGCAGTTCGACTTTGCACTTACCAACATGCCAGAGCCCCGTTTGGTTACTTACACTCGCTGGTGGGGTTGGACTTTTGCAAGAAACGGGGGTCATTGGACATATAGCAAAACTACAAAGTAATAAGACCAAATCTAATAAGATAGTGTGTGATATTTCTGTAACAGCGTTGTTACCATTGTCAGACCAAAAGACTGAATTAGGATTTTGTCTTGTTTTTCTAATCTATAATCCAAATTGTATACCTTATCATTAAAAAATGTATTAAAGGAATAACCCCACTCATTTTTTTTTAAAGAAAGCTCATTATAATGCTAAATTAGAATATTATCCCTAAAAGAAAAGCTGAGAGCAAAATGAACATTTCTGGATTCTGGACATAAAAAAAATCACAAAGAAACTGGTATAAAATCCCCGGCAACAAAATATATGTTGGCCAGTGTTATATGTGATGCTTCTGTAATGGTGGTTTAACTGTAATGTCACCTATACACTCATGGACAAAACTTAAGGAAGTTGTACCTTTTAACATGTATATTGGCATTCAGAGTATAACTATGAAAGATTACAGTGACCTTTATTGAAGACACACTCATGGACAAAACTTAAGGAAGTTGTACCTTTCAGCATGTATATTGGGATTCAGACTATAACTATGAAAGAATACAGTGACCTTTATTGTAGACACACGAGATGTGAAACAACACCAAGTGTGAACAAAATCGCCTCTGTCTCCTTTATAGCGAATAGGGAGATTATGGTTGTCTTAATACCACTCTACTGTGTCTCAAGAGTGTGTGTGTGCACCCAGGATGCACCGGTGGTGGTGGTGGACTCTACAAGCACCTGGTGCAGCAAGTCCTCACAGAAGCTCTGGTACATCTAGACAGGGGCACTCCATTGGCCATCCAGCTACGTAGCATCTCCACCCGCACTGCACACACTGCCCCTACCCTGCCTGAAAGGTACTTTTATAGTAGGATGCATTGTCCATCTATTGGAGTTTTGTGTATTATTGTCAGTCACAAAACTCACCATATATAATATATATCACACACACACACACACAAAGGAAAAAAGCTAAAAAAAATTCAATACAGTATAACCTCTTTAATTCAACTGACTTGAATGCAATGAGTTTTTTTTTTTTTTGCTTATCCCTAGTACACGTGGTACAGGCCATGATAACCATGGTGGGTAGTTAGCGACTGCTTTTTACTGTAAGCGCACCACATGTCTACACATGTGAAAAGCAGTTAGACTTTGCACTTACAAATGTGCCAGAGCCCCGTTTGGTTACTTGCACTCGCTGGTGGGGTTGGACTTTTGCAAGAATCGGGGGGCCATTGGAGCATTTTTTTTTAAACAGAAAAAAGTGTCCAATGCGGGGATCGAACCCGGGTCGTAGTGGTTGTAAACCAAACGGTTTAACCAGCCTTCCACCGACCCCCCATGCAATGAGTAAATAGTATAAACCTTTGGTTTCTGGAAGCCATGACCCAAGATTGAATCCCACATTTCTGCAGTATAACCTCTTTAATACAACTCACTAGCATGCAATAGATAAATGGTGTAAACCTCCGGTTTTCCCGCAGCCATGACCCAAAATTTAATCTCGCATTGGGCACTTTTTTTTCTGAATTGAAAAGAAATTGCTCCAATGGGGGGCCTCCGATTCTTGTAAAAGTCCAGCTCCACCTGTAAGTGCAAGTAACCAAAAGGACTCTCTAGTGCGTTTGTAAATGGAAATACTTAGAGTAAAAGAGCAGTTACACCAGCTACTAGCCACCATGATTATCATGGTCTGTACCACATGTACTAGGGTTAATAATTTTTTATTTTTTTAAAAATATGTATTTGGTTTTCAAATCCCAAGCAAGTTACCTACTTTAATTCATCAGGAACCGCCTTTTTCCTTGGGGTAAAATTGATTTAAAGAGGTTGGACTGTACTTTAAAAAAAAATCTCTCTCTCTATTATTTAAAAAAAATTATTTTATAGGATATGTTTATGACCTCTCATACAAGATACATGTAAATAGTCTCCATGACATTGTGTAATGATGCAAGGGATAATAATAATAATAATAAAAAAGAACAACCTCTCATTAATGTGGATAGAAATTAGTACAATAGCTTACCATGGATCAATCATCCGTACTTATCTGAAAGTATATCTCTAACAAGTAACTAGGTACCTCTTCTTCTTCTTCTTTCTTATCTCCACTCAATCATATTAGGGTATCAAGCTGGGTGAAGTAGAATGCATCTGCCTTTGTCATTAAGACTGGGAGCACTATTCAGTGGCAGGTCAACTTAACTCCAATATGAAATGGCTGCTTCTGACATGAGGAACAGATGCCATGTGCAGCCGCTCCTAACATGGAGTACAAACGCTGCTCATCCTGTATCCCTGGAGCCCTTACAGGGTACTATCAGCCGGGCCAGCTGAGCCCAGGTTTTTTAGTGAGCTTGTTACTGCTCCCCCTCCTCCTTTTTCATCCGGGCTTGGGACCGGCAAAGGCGGAGTTACTAGGTACCTTCTATCTATCACCCAACCCATCTCATACACACAGTTGATGAAATTGGTCATTTCTCTCACCAGCAAAGCACATCCATCTTTAGCCTCTTTGTGGAAGAAACTTTATCATCAATTTCTTAGGAGAGTTCTCAACAAATTGAAGCTGTGCCATATGGATTAACAAAGATTATCGTTCAAAACCACGGTCTTCAGGTGGGCTTTCCAAATTTAACAATGTTTCAACTTGTCTTTTAAAATCTGATGTGAAAATTTCATCTACTTGCTAGCATTCAGGTGATTCCAGATACTATCTATGGAAAGTTTAAAGTCCTTTGCCCCTATTTTATTGTGAGAGATGTTCCTTTTTATTTCCTAAGGGTGTATGGCCATAAATATCCATCTCATCTTGTACATTCAGTCTCGCCCTGACAAGAGTGTTGTGCTAACAGCCTGGGAGCCTCCACTATGGCCCACATGGTCCTCTACCTCCTAGAATGCTACCAGAGGGTAGCCATGGAGGAACGGACCTCTCCTAAGGTGGGTACCTCTTGCTTGTCTCACAAGTCTTGACAGGAAGTTGACCATACGGTTTCATACCTAGGTTACACATGTATGGTTATATATTGTAATATAGAAAATCAGGAAAGACAAAAACTTCAGGATGACACAGCAATTAAGGCAAGCACAAATAGCATAAGATATAAGATAAGGAATGTAGAACTCTATAATTTCTCCAGATTAATTGTAAATAGATTCATACACTAAAGAGGTAGTGAGGAAAGTTTTAGAACAGATGTCTAAATTAATCCCTTTTCAAACAAAGACTCGCGTGCACAAGGGGAAAGGGAGAGGAATTGCTGTATTGTTTTGTTGTTGTGTGGTGAATCCATACAGGGCAATGGGCCCTAATAAAAGCCTTTTTTACAAATATAGATAAAGAATTCTTCCTGAATTGAAAATTAGACGGAAAAAAAACATGGTGAAGGAAGACGAGTTTCTTTTATTGATGCATAAGTACAAGCTTTCGGGTAAAAACCCTTCAACAGGCGAGCAATGAAGTGTGACTTATTTATATATACCATAGTTCTTATAAGTCGCAAACAACGCTGTTACCGAAATGTTACACATTATTCATTTGGTCTTATTACCTTGTGTTTATAATCTATAATCCAAATTAAGCCTTATTAAACCCCTTCAGTGTTGTGCTGATGTTTCATTGCCTCACTACCACAGGGGGAATGTAATAAAGAAGCTGTGTGTGTGGAGCAGAAGGCCAGTGAGCCCCCCCTCAGTGAGATGCTGGTGGAGGTGCGGGCAGAATGTGTGGCTCACACAGTGTTGGTGTTGTCGGGCGGAGGGCCCAAGGACCATACCTCACTTGAAGGGGCCACTCTGCTGGTGTCCCTGCTCACCTCGCAGGCCCTGCCGCGCGGCTTCTTGGCGGAGCTGGTAGCTCACTGCTGGCAACGCGACTCCTCCCAGCTGCTGCGCGCCGGCCTTCACCGTCTGTCTAGAATGGCTCGCCAGGCCGGCCCCGACATGGAGGCCATCAAACTGCCCCTCCTGGCCCTGACTGAGCTCTGTGAAGTCCGCTGCGGCAATGTCAGGCCAGTGTGCAACTTGGTAGGTTGACACAATAGTTCCTTACAACTACAGTAGAACTACCTCCCTGTAAAGGACAACACTTAATTGCAGAGCCAAAGTGTCCTTTAGAGAAAGGTGACCTAATGGAGATCATTTAAACAACTTGAGGAATAAATAGCAACAACAGAGAAAGGTGTCCTCTTACTAGAGAGTTGCTAAATAGTAAAAATGATAATTTTGCAAATGGAAACTGTCCATTGTAGAGAGTTGTCCTCAAGCATGAGTGTCCTCTCATGGAGGTTTTACTGTATATAAAAAAAAAAGCATTTGGCCTCTTATTTAGTTTTGACAAGTGAATCTTATAACAAAAATATTTCCTTTTCACACAAAGTATCAATCAATATACAGTAAAACCTCGCTAAAATGAACCTGGGATATAGCGAACCTTCCCTTATAATGTGAACCTGAAATAACTAATGTCATAACATACACAACTGAGGTTTCAGCACCTTTTTATTCAAAGGCTCCTAATTGGACACCCTGTATAGAATTTGTTAAACTTCCATAATTTAAGATAGACACACTTCTTTTCATTAACCACATCACATTACAGTACTCCTTGGGAGAAAGTTAAGAAAGGTGGTCCTAAGGCGATGATAGCTACATAAAGCCATGGTTTAATATTTGTTTTATCTCTTCATACATAACACTTGTTCTAATACCATCACTTGAGACC
The DNA here is from genome assembly GCA_030710605.1 of Cordylochernes scorpioides. Classification (NCBI taxonomy): domain Eukaryota; kingdom Metazoa; phylum Arthropoda; class Arachnida; order Pseudoscorpiones; family Chernetidae; genus Cordylochernes; species Cordylochernes scorpioides. Next base: position 75,681,197 of record CP092879.1, on the reverse strand, counting down.
AAGATCCATGGTTAACATGGTTCTTCCACTGCATGTATTTAAAGTACTCTTAATTTTTTTTTTAGCTTCTTTTATTCCTTTGGTAAAATATACAGTTATAACATCCCTTTAGCGTACACCCCACTAGCAGACACCTCTCTACAAAGGACAGTTTTCATTTGCAAAATTACCATTTTTTACTATTTAGCAACTCTCCGGTAAGAGGATACCTCTCTCTAAAGAATACTTTGGCTCTGTAATTAGGTGTTGTCTTTTACAGGGAGGTAGTTCTACTGTAGCACAAATTTTGTAAAAGAATATAAGTAGAAGAAAGGTTTGGTTTTTTAAATGTATCAAGAATTTCTTTGTAATGTGTTAAAATGGTTTATAAAAACTTTGTTGCAGATAGTCCAGGACCACATGTTCATGCCCCCTTGCCTGGCGGGGTCTCCTGCTGCCGGGAGAGCCCTCACCTCTCTCTCACTTCTGGGACCTTTCCTACGAGCCTCCGTCTTTGCCGAGGAAAATGTGAGTGGAGCTCTTGAAACCCTACTTCACTTCCTACACTTGGAAACATTAGACTACTTTAGCTTATATATATATATCTATAGATGGAAAATTTGCCGGGAGGAAATTGATCCATAGACTGACGAGGGCCATTAGCCCGAAACCATGGTCTCTAGGTGGACGTTTCTCAGTTTGCCAAAGCTGGTGTTGTGGCTTTATCACTGACCCGAGGCTGCTAGTTGCGGCGACACTCAATAGATGGCGTCAGGCTTTGACGTTTATTTTGACGGGAGAGGCGCCCTATGCTTCTATATATATATATCTATGTACACTCATGGACAAAACTTAAGGCAGTAGAAAGTCTTTGTTGTCGCCGTTGTCTTTTTTTTTTTTTAAGGAGACAGAGGCAATATTGTTCACACTTGGTTATTTCGTGTGTCTTTAATAAATATCACAGTAATATCTTTCAGAGTTATTGTCTGAATCCCAATATACATGGTCAAAGGTACAACTTCCTTAAGTTTTGTCCATGAGTGTATATTCATGTAACAAAAGAGGCACTTCTCCCCTTTAATTGTACATCAGAATGATGTACTGTGCATCACTCTAGTAATAAAAAGTTTATTATCTTCTTCTTTCTTATCTCCACACTGGGTGAATGCCTTTGTCATTAAGACTGGGAGTACTACTCAGTAGCAGGCCGACTTAGCTCCAAAAGAAATAGCCACCTCTGACATGAGAAACAGATGTCATGTGCAGCCGCTTCTAACATGGAGTACAAACGCTGCTCATCCTGTATCCCTGGATTAGGAGCCCTAACAGGGTACTATCAGCCGGGCCAGCTGAGTCCAGGTTTTTTAGTGAGCTTGTTACTGCTCCCCCTCCTCCATCCGGGTTTGGGACCGGCGGAGTTTGTTTATTAGTGATGCTAAAGAAAGAGTCACATCACCAGTTTTGGCAAATTCAGACAACTTGTATTCATCATCACTAGTGATGTTTTATTTTACTAGGGTGATGAACAAGTTCTGATGCATAATTAAAGATGCCCCTTATGGTACATGAATATCATCCACCCACAACTTTGTTGTACAGTAGAACCTCCCATTAGCAGACACCTCTCCACAAAGGACAGTTTTCATTTGCAAAATTACCATTTTTACAATTTAGCAACTCTCCAGTAAGAGGACACCTCTTCCTAAAGAACACTTTGGCTCTGCAAATCGGTGTTGTCCTTTACAGGGAGGTAGTTCTACTGTGTATGTTTATATATTTGGTGAATCTATTTGTATTCTAACATGTGGGTTGTTTTTCTCTCCAGCCCAAAATTGTGGATATGTACTTCTCCAATGCTCAGACTCCGGATAATGCCAAAATCATCAACCAGACCCTCCAGCACAGCCTAGAGTATGTCAGGGTAGGTAGACTTGTTTCTTCTTATTGATCACAAGAGATATTGATTGGTGTGTGTGCAGGCGGGCATGCACCGTTTCATCCATGCTCTCCTTGTCAACGCAGACAGCCGAGAGCCAATGATGGCCTACTTGGCCCGACTCCTCACTGCCAACCAATCCCGTGCTCAGCTCCAGGTAAACAATGGCTCCTCCTTCCTTCCGTTGTTATGTTAAACCTTGTAAATACAAGGTTATAACACCAAATTCTAAATTGTGTTTTCAAATCTCTATAATCCAATCTTTCAATTAAAGAAACTCATCGCCTTTACCTTTGGTCTCTTCTTAGCAATTTAAACTGGACTTTATCATACACCTTGTAAAATTTTGAAAATAAAAGTCACCCCCTCCTGTCAAAATAGATGCCAAAGATAGATGCCATTGCATCTGTCTTTGCAAACCTGTGGAATCAGGTCAGTGACAAAGCCACAACACCAGCTTTTGTAAACCAAGAAGCATCCACCTGGAGACCATTGTTTCAGGCTATTGGCCCTTGTCAGTCTAGGACGGACTTTGATTTGATCAGATTCACAGGCATCAAATGAAATCTTCACAATTTTCCCAAGTGGTGTTCAGCTTGTAAAGTGGTGTGTACTATGGCCCCAAAGTATAGATTGAACTTTTGCTGGGAGTATATAAAAATAACAGTTGCCTCTCCCATCAAAAAGCTTCATAGCAATGAATGCAAGTAAACCAATCAAGAGCTCTAAAACATTATAAGAGTAAATGTTTGATTTCTGTAGTATAAGCAAACCTACCCACTCTTCTTGTATTTGGAAAGCATTGAGACAGTTTTATTGGAGGATGTATTGAGACTTGACTACCCAATATAAATGAACCCAAGAGAATATATATATATATATATATATATTTTTTTTTTTATTATTATTATCCCTAGTACACGTGGTACAGGCCATGATAATCATGGGGGGGTAGAAGTAGGCGACTGCTTTTACTGTAAGTGCACCAAATGTCTACACATGTGAAAAGCAGTTCAACTTTACACTTACAAATGTGCCAGAGCCCCGTTTGGTTATTTGCACTCGCTGGTTGGACTCCAAGAGAATCTAAATGTACCTAATGTGTGTTGTAGATCAATGAAAGCAGAGTGTCTGGAGACGGCTTCATGCTCAACCTCCTCACTGTATTCCAGAGTCTCTCTGTCAAGATCAAGCTGGACAAGGTAAGTTGTGGCTGCTACCACACACTGTACATATATAGTACATATCGTAAAGATAGAGGCTGCGTGGCCGGCATTCATATTTCTTGATAATAAAGTTACTTCGGTCAGTCAATCTTTTTATTACCTTGACGTTTCGACAATGTCTGGAGCAAACAAAAATTAAAACATTTAGCAAGGTGTTAAAAATCATTCTATTATATTTTATCATTCTATTATAGAATAATTTTTAACACCTTGCTAAATGTTTTAATTTTTGTTTGCTCTTGACGAGGACAAAATATTTTTGTCGAAATGTCGAGATAATAGAAAGATTTACTGGCCGAAGTGTCTTTATTTTCAAGAAATATATAGTACAGTAAAACCTCCCTGTAAAGGACAACACCTAATTGCAGAGTAAAATGTGTTCTATGAAGAGGTGTCCTCTTGACCGGAGAGTTGTTACATAGTAAAAATGGTAATTTTGACAATAAAAACTGTCCTTTGTAGAGAGGTGTCCTCTAGCCGGAGTGTCCTCTCATGGAGGTTTTACTGTAATTAAAAATGGCCTCGGAGGATCATTTTCTTGCTCACCCACTATTCATTGATTTGGTCTTATTACATCTTTTAACTTAATAATAAGGAAAGAGACGTAGCGCCTTCTCCGTCCATATTCCTAGAGGGAGAATTGTAGTTCTCTCTGAGACAAGGATGGTTTGGGTGTTCCCTCAATGCAGAAAAGTGTCATCTTGAATGAGGTTGAACCGTGGTGAGATGTGATGACAGGTGGACCCCTACTATCCCTTCCATGTCAAGAGCAGGGTGGACATCTCCGGTGACAGCCGTCTCAAACAAACCAGCGCAGATGCTGATGCCTGGGTGGAACAAATTAGTAAGTTTTTTTTTACTAATCCCTAGTACATACAAGCCATGATAATCATGGTGGTAGAAGAAGGTGACTGCTTTTACTCTAAGTGAACAACATGTCTAGACATGTGAAAAGCAGTTCGACTTTGCACTTACAAATGTGCCAGACCCCCATTTGGTTAATTTCACTTGCTGGTAGGGCTCGACTTTTGCAAGAATCGAGGGCCATTGAAGCATTTTTTAAATTGTAAAAAAGTGTCCAATGCGAGAATCGAACTCAGGTTGTAGCAGTCGAAAACCAACGGTTTAGACCATCCTTCCATCGACCCCCCCCCCCCCCCCCCCCCCCCAATTAGTAAGTTGGCCACTTTATGAAGTGTGTGTGTGTGGCACTGGTATACTCTCCAAACTTGCCCAGAAATTGTTTAGATAAGATCTATAATTAAAAAAGGCATATATTTTGAATTTAAAATAATTTATTTACCAATATTTTAGTTCATTTGTTATTTACATATTTTGCTGTTTACATAAATATGTTGTTGTACCTTGAAAAAGGTTGGCATTCAGCCAACTGAAATATTGGTTACTTACACTCGTTGGTGGGGGTTGAACTTTTTCAAGAATCAGAGGCCATTGAAGCATTTTTTTTTTTTATTTAGAAAAAAGTGCCCAATGCTGGATTCAATCCCTGGTCATAGCTATCATAAACCAATGGTTTAGATCACCCTTTCACCGACCCCCTAAACCCTGTGTAGTTTGAAGAAGCTGATGACAGTGACGTCTGTGCAGGGAAGGATGGTAGCATGATCTGGCAGGAGCCCAAGTTCACCACAGAGTGTTTCTTCCTCACCCTTCACTGCCACCATCTCTCTGTGGTGCCCTGTGTGCGCCACTATCACCGCCGTCTGCGTGTCATAAGAGAGCTACAGAGGATTGTTCAGGAAGCTGGAGAGGCAGATGCTCAGCGCCACAGAATAATGATCCGCAAGTGGAAGGCCTCGCTCAAGAAGCTCACCAAGGCCAAAGCTTGTGCTGATGCCGGTCTCATTGACCCCGGGCTATTCCGTAGCTGCTTCCAATTCTATTCCTCCCTGGCTGGCCTGCTCCTCAAGATCATCTCTGGCACAGACGGGTGAGTACATGTTAGGTCTCATACAACACCCCCTTTATGGGACACACTTGTAAGTGTGAAAATTGAACTGTTCACATATGTAGACATGTGGTGCACTTGCAGTAAAGGCAGTCGCTTATTACTCCCCACCATGATTATCATGGCCTGTACCCTATGTACTAGGGATGTAGAAGGGCAGAGATGCCTGAAAGCTTGAGATTACATTAATGTTGTATTATGTAATATGAAAGTACCTTCCTCCATGTCCACAACAGGCATGTTTGTGTGAGACAGCCCTCTGTCCCTTCCCCTGCCGGAGACTGTGGCCCCAGTATTCGCAGCCTACCCGGACTGGTATCTGGAGGACATCGGAGACCTGCTTCTGTTTGCCCTACAGTAAGATTTGACATTCCCCCCACTTCCCTGCCCGCTTCCCTTTTCATCAAGTCAGGTGATGCTGATCTTGGAATTGTGTGGAACACAGAGTGGCGTTGGACAGGTATAGCGGAGTGTACTCGGCTGCAGAGAACTGCCTCACTCCAGAGCTGAGCTCCCTGGTGCTGGTGGTGGTGTGCTCCCCCCGCTATGTCTCCAACCCCTACTTGGTGGCCAAGTTTGTGGAGGTGATGTACCTGGCCTCGCTCCAGCCTCCCCCTCGCTCCCACAGCCTCATATCTCACCCTCTGGCCGGGGACCATCTGGCTACTGCGCTCATGCTCTTCTACACTGGTACGTGGACCCTGTTGTAAAGATTACACAAATTCCTTGAGTCCATGCTCCTCGAGGGGTGGACCCTGTTGTTGTTTTTGTTTCTTAGCTCCCCTCTCGTGTAAAGATTACACGAATTCCTTGAGTCCATGCTCCTCGAGATGGACCCTGTTGTTGTTGTTTCTTATCTCTCTGTGTAAAGATTACACAAATTCCTTGATTCCATGCTCCTCGAGGTGGACCCTTTTGCTGTTTCTTATCCCCTTGTTTAAAGATTACACAAATTCCATGAGTTCATGCTCATCGAGCTGTTTTATGATAAGCAGCGGCCTCTCCCAAAGATCCAAAATCCTACATAACATTAGTCACAATTTTTCACATCATAAATTTAAACAGAGTAGCTATAACAGAGCAGGTTACCATGTGCTGTAATATGTAACAGAGGTGGAGACCACGGGAGCTACCAGTGAATTCTACGACAAGTTCAGCATACGCTACCACATCAGTGTCATCTTCAAGAGCCTCTGGGAGGATCGATCACATCGTATGAACTTGGTCAAAGTTTCCACGTAAGTCTCTTGAATCATTCAATATACAAGTATCAGAGTCATCAACAATCAATTCTGTCATCGTTTGCTTTTGTGAATGGAATAAATACCCAAATATGGCTATTTCTTATAAGCATCGGTGGTTCAGTGGTAGAATGCTCGCCTGCCACGCCGGCAGCCCGGGTTCGATTCCCGGCCGATGCATTTTATTTATTTTTTTTTTTTACAATTTTTAAAACTCATTTATATTATTATTATCCCTATATATATAAAAGCCAGTGTATGTATGTATGTATGTATTTATTTGCTCTTTCGCTCTCGAGCAGCGCCTCTAGCGGTGAAGATGGGAGGTAATATCAGCTGACATAATGTACATGTAAAGTTTGGAGCGGGACGTTTCACAAGAGTGACATCCACGGCGCCAATTTATAATTGTAACAAATAGTGTTTAAATAAAAACCCGGGCGTTGCTCGGGTCATACGGCTATATATAACAAATGAAAACATTATAAGATGCGAGTGTTTCCCTCACAAATAAATCACAACTTCTACTGTCCTTACTGCGATGAAAAATATTGTGAGTACTCGGATCATCAGTGGGGATCCCAACCACTGGGAGGACTTACCACTGATGACTCAAGCCCTCACAATTATTTTTTCATGGCAGTAAGGACAGTAGAAGTTATTTGTGAGGGAAACACTCGTGTCTTATAATATTTTCATTTGTTTTTTTTTTTTTTTTTGCTTATCCCTAGTACACGCGGTACAGGCCATGATAATCATGGTGGGTACTTAGCGACTGCTTTTACTGTAAGCGCACCACATGTCTACACATGTGAAAAGCAGTTCGACTTTGCACTTACAAATGTGCCAGAGCCCCGTTTGGTTACTTGCACTCGCTGGTGGGGTTGGACTATTGCAAGAATCGGGGGCCATTGGAGAATTTTTTTTTTTTTAACAGAAAAAAATTGTCCAATGCGGGAATCGAACCCGGGTTTTAGTGGTCGAAACCCAAACGGTTTAACTAGCCTTCCACCGACCCCCATTTTCATTTGTTATATATAGATGGAGTGTTATTGCTTTGTATTAATTTCTCTCAGATCATTTGTTTTCTTTAATAGAATCTCAGCTGGATGAATGATAAGGTGTATAATTTGGAATATAGAAACTAAACTCCATCTATTTTGACAAGAGAGGCAACCTTTATTTAAAATATATATGTAATATTATAAAGAATATTGTCTAATAAATAATTATGTACCATGTTGGATATAATGTATTCTGTATGGATTATAATAAAGATGGCAGTCAAAGGACGTGGGAGATGGAAGAAGTAGAAGAGAAAAGAACGACAGATCCAAGTCGTGTATCTAGGTCACTTAGAACAAAGAGGCCCTCATATTCCAGAGTTGAATGTCCTGAGACTTTCGGATGTTAGGCCAAGCGTCTTCCCGACCAAATTTACCATCATGGCCGACAGAGACAGGGGCCAATCAAAGGTCAAGCAGGGTCCCACATGACCCAAGCCAGGGGGCGGGGCAACCACAGTTTTCGGTCGGTAACGTGTGGGTCAAGACGTGTGTGTGCATCTTCTAAAAGTAGTGCCTCGAGGTCCAAGATGTGAGTCATCTCAATCCAATTTAATCGTGAAAATCCTTCCATCTCCTCTCCCGAGCCGCCAATGATTAATTTCCGAAGTGTTTTGTGATTCATTAATCGATATAGTGTGCCGATTCCTTCATCCACCGCCATTGACAACGACTGCCCAAACATTCAAAACCCCATCCACGCCCGAGGATTCTCAGGACAAAGCACTTTATCACAGTGAAGTCGACAAGCATTTTTTTTATATTATAGAGAGTCGATAAGATTCTCAGGATCCTTTTTCCCTTATATCACAGAGAGTCGACAGGATGGACGAGAGAAACGAAACGCAAGACGCGGAGGAATACACCGCAGAGGGAGGAAACAACCCCGCCGTAAGTACGCCCAAAATAGAACCACCCCCGCCGTCGGCAGAGTTGCCGGCCGTCTTGACACGCCTCGCAGCGTGTTTATCTGCCCTTCAGACCACCAGCGACCGCGTGACCCATCGGACGGAGATAGAAGTCCAGAGCTTCGACGGGACCTACCCAGCCGCACAGTTCTTTCGAACATATGACCAGAAAACAGACTGGGATGGTCTCACCAACACGGAAAAAGTGCTCCGCCTACCCCGTTACCTGAACAACAAACCGCTAGAACACTTCAGGAGGCTTCGGATGGAGACCCAACATTACATCCAGGTGAGACAGACCTTCCTGGATCTCTATCCGGAGACCAATGAGGCCACGTATACCCAATACTTCTCCATGAAGCTGGCCGGACAGCCCAACCTGGAAGAATACTATCGGAATAAGACCGCGCTGGGTCTACAACTGGGCCTCCCACAAGAGGTCATCTTGGAGACGCTCACCGAGGGGCTGCCACCCTCCGACCAGCGCCTCGTCCGCATTGTGCCGCCAGAGAACCTAGGTGCATGGTTCCGGCTGGTGCAGCGGATCCGCGGCAGCGGCGCACCATCTCCAAGGCACCCAGACGAGCACGCACCACCCCTGCTGGGTCCCTACGCACCGGTGCGACCTAGTCCAAGAACAGTGCCAACCAGGTCGACCCCGCCAACAGACTGCCGTTTTTGTGGTGGACTACACTGGCACTCTGAGTGTCGTCTCAGACAAGCCCCGCAGTTGCCCCGTGCCTCCGGAGACGCACGAGCAGCGCGCTCCGCGCAACTAGCGGAACAACGGCCGCGAGCCCAGCCCCATCACCAAGCGTCACGCGCACAAGCCACTGGGATAACCAAGGGAGCCCCAGACCAGCAGCCAGCAGGTAGGCCTACTGACCAGGCCTTTCATCAACCTGACAATTAGATTGCCAATCTCCCATGGACTGTCCCTACCATTCCTAATAGACACGGGTGCGTCCGTTAACCTAGTGTCATGTGCCATATATAAAAATTTAAAGAATAATTTCCCTGACCTAAATTTAATAACTAAAAAAATAATAAATTTACAGACAATAGATGGCCACGTGCCAACAATAGGCCAGATTACCTTCCCCCTGTCCATTCATGCCATAACCCAAAACGAAGTATTCCACGTGGTGGACGCCCCTCTACCATTTGGAATACTTGGTATTAATACCCTCCGTAAATTCAAATTAAAAATCGATTTTGCACATGGCACTATGTACCAACTCGATGCACCTTTGTCGCCCCTGACCTACCACTTTGCTGTGTTGCCCGAAAGGTGCACATATTGGGAATGCCAGGCGGACCTATGCAAGGCCCACACTATTTTTCCGCCTTCCGCCAACAATACCCAATATGCGCATTTTTCGGACAACACGTCCACAACCCAGGGACTCACCCAACCACCGCACCATGTCCAATCAAAGAACTTTTTTAGAGCCAACTGCTCTTATTATAGGGTCAAGGTACCAGAAAAACCACCCAATGCCAACCTCTCACACCCCACCAAGGTCCAAACGGACCACCTTCACCATACACCCAAACATCCCCATTCCACACACCATTCCATGTACCACACACACCACCCATTATCACCAGAACACCTCCCAGGGATCCCCATAGACAATCAACCGCAGCCACCGTATCCACCTCAATTCCCGGCGCTATTGCGCCAATACCAACACGTGTTCTCCCGGAACAAATTCGCGGTCCCATGCCTAAAGGTTCCCCCAGTAAGAATCGCCACCAACTCCGACAAAGTCTTCACCATCCGCCCATATAGGGTACCGATATGCGACCAACGGGAAATACGCAGTCAGATCCGACAGATGTTGGATAATGACATCATTGAGCCGTCCTACTCCCCTTTCTCTAGTCCGGTCACCCTAGTGACCAAGCGAGACAAGACCAAAAGGTTTTGTATCGACTATAGGAAGGTGAACGAGGTCATAAGCTCCGATGTCCATCCACTCCCGAGGATCGAAGATATACTGGACCGTCTCGCGCGGGCCAAGTATTTCTCGACTGCCGACGTCTCCTCCGCATATTGGCAAGTGCCGATACACCCTGATTCTCGACCACTGTTGGCCTTCGCCACGATAGACGGGTTGTATCAGCCCACCCGATTGCCTTTCGGACTTAAGACCAGTCCACAGATCTATGAAAGGGCAATCAATCAGGTCCTGCAGGGGCACGGACTTGATTGTGTGGCGCACTATTTTGACGACTTTGTCATATATTCGGAGACACTGGAGGAACACCAAGAACACCTGCGCAGGTTTTTCGCGTTCTGCGACGCGGAGAACTTGCAACTCAACCTCACCAAATGCGAGTTTTTTAGGCAGACCATCGAATTTCTGGGGTACACAATCACCGCTGGTACCACCACCCCACTTATCCGCAATACCGACGTAATCCACGCTATCCCACCCCCGAACAATCGCAAAACGCTGCAATCCTTCTTAGGCGCCGTGAACGTCTATAATAAGTTCATCCCGGACTATGCCCGTTTGCGGACCCCACTCAACAACCTTCTCAAGAAGGATGTGACGTGGGACTGGGATGACAAATGCCAAAAGGCGTTCACCAGCCTGAAGGAAAGCCTCACACAACACCCCGTATTGCACCTCTACAAGGATGAACTACCATGCCAGGTATATTGCGATGCATCAACACTTGGCATTGCAGGCGTCCTCAAACAAGTCCACTCCGCTGGGAAGGCCTACCCAGTCCAATATTTCAGCCGCGCTCTGCGTGTACACGAGCGGAACTACACCATCTCCGAACTAGAATGCCTCGCCATTGTCGAGAGCGTGGAGAAGTTCCGTGTGTATCTAATGGGCAGAAAATTCACCATATTTTCTGACCATCACGCACTGCAGTGGCTGAAGACGATCAAAAACCCGTCAGGCAGATTATTCCGATGGAGTTTGAGGTTATCGTGTTACGAATACGAAGTCCGCTACATAAAAGGATCACTACAGCATGAAGCGGACCTCCTATCCCGTAACCCGTTTTGTGGATTCTTAGACGCCACCATCATTAAGAACCATCAACTCACTCCTTCGGGAGAATCTAAACTGACCATTGATCGAAACGGACTGCAAACCCTAAAGCGTAGAGGTGTAACCAAAATTGTCGTCCCTGACGCCCTCGTTCCCGACCTACTAACAAAGGTGCACAGTCGGTACAACCACCCGGGCATATCCCAGATGACCAGGCTCATCTCTACCCAGTACTACTGGAAGGGGATGTCAGAAGACATCTCCAAAACCACCAAAGCCTGCGCCATCTGTCAGTCAACAAAACCCCCTCGAGGTCCCACGTTTGGGGAACTAGGACAACTTCCTGTGGCCACTCAGCCTTTTGATCTGGTCGCCCTCGACACCATAGCTGGGCTTGCCAAATATGGTAACGCCAAAACTTACCTCCACGTTGTGGTGGATCACTTTTCGCGCTACACGTGGACCTTCCCCTCAAAATCTACCAGCATCACCACCTATCAACAGGTGATAAAGCGAGTGTTGCAGGACGGCTCTCCGAAACGCCTACTCACGGATAGAGCGCCTGCGTTCACCTCACCAAAGTTCAGGAAGTTCCTGATTAACAGGAACATCCATCCCCTGCTCACCACCAGTAACAACCCCCAAGCTAATGGTCTATGCGAGCGCCTGAACGCTACCTTAACAGGCAAACTAAGGTTACTCCATTTGGAAAACCCCAAAGCCGCATGGACTAAGCTGGCGAAGCGCGTTACTGTGGTGTATAACAACACGCCCCACTCAGTTACCGGGTTCCCACCTGGCTACCTGATGTTCGGCGTTCTACCTCCCGAGCTCACCGAGCATGTAAACCCCTACCCCGTTTTAACCACAGCCCGACGGATAGCCCATGAACGTACCCAGGCCAAGCACCTCAAAGACAAACATGCCTACGACCAACAACATAAGACACCCCATTTTGAACCCGGAGATCTCGTGTTGGTAAAAGTTTACCATCACCCCAATACAGGCAAACTGGCTCCGTATTTCACGGGTCCCTACGAGATCTTAGAGATCATCTCTCCCAACGTGGTGAGAATAAACCGACCCAACCAACCTCTAAATCGGAATACCGACACAGTCCATGTAAATAAATTACAGTACTATAACGAAAATATTCGTTATATCGCACCTCCCACTCTGATACCACACCCTGCTAAACCCCAATCTAGGACGCTACCACCACTGTTCGAGCACCTCACCCCAGACCTCTTTACAGTTGAGCGCTTTGCTCCTACAATAGGCAATTGTACCACTACCACCCCTGTTGACCCACAATGTAACATTATCGCCCAACGCGATATTCCCCAACCTGCAATATCCCGTCCAACCCATATAACCAAAGTTAAAACCCCAATCCCTACAGTTAGGGCTGATCCCAAACCAATTCCCTTACAGGCAAGGTTTTTTCGTAACGTGAAAACCTTCCCCTTGTTCCACCTCCTATACCTCATCAACCTTTTCATCCTACCCACTGTACTATTACCCATGGCCACCCTACTGTATGTCAGTGTCTATACACTGCAGCCCAACCGTCTCTTCCAACTACAGGAAGCCCTATTCGAAATAACCATCGCCGTAGTGGAACTAATCCGTCGAACCATAGGAATAATTCTCCCGGAGTTATGGACCATCCTTGTCCACAGTCATGCCTTGGTCGCTCTAATAGGTGAAATCATAGGAGAGATTTTCCAAACCCTCTTTAGAGCGCGCCAAGTCGAATAGCAATCTCCCCACCTTTACAAACACTCGATCGATCACCCCGCTGTCAGCTGGCGTCCACTTTGCAGAAATTTTCCGATCACGTGACCGACGTCACATCCTCCCTGCGGAATGTAAACAAACCCGCCGTCACTTTTCGCGTGTCACCACACTTAAAGACTTTCTGGAACATACACTCACACACACTCGCATACGTTCACGCACCTATATAGTTTTGGCAACCTTATGACCTACGACCCTATAATAAACAAAGATTGGACATTGTTATGTAAAAAAATATTCTTCTTTTGTGTATATTTTTGTTAACCAATTTTAAAGGACTTGTACACAACCAGCACTTTTATTTTTTTTTACTTTTATTTTTTTTTATTCCCACCATCCATGTCTATCACCCTTTCAATTTCTTAATCACCTCAAGTTTATTTTTTCCTTTTATTGTTTAAACCTTGTTTTGTCCTAACTGAATGAACAACTGACCTGACGCAATACTTCTCATGTATCAGCCTTCAGTTATCATACAGGAGCTTTGATTTCTTTTTTTTTTATGTTTTGTTTATATTTTTTTCACCGCCCCAAAGGCTAATCAGATTTCTTTTTCTTTTTTTTTTTCCCTCCATCACCAAATTTTATTGTCTATAGTTTTCTTTTTATCTCTGTTAATGTCTTATATGTTTGTTTGGATTGCACCTCATAGAGTTTCCCTTGCTGTGGGTTTCCACACAGCAAGTTTGAACACCTATGCAGGCAAAAAATTTTTTTTTTCCTCCAAAAAATTATCATATTTTTTCCTAGTTTAGCAAGCACCCCTATCTACTCAAATTTCTTTTTATTACTTATTTCCATCATTTACTTTCTCCCCAATTGTATCTAACCACTCACTATTTTAAAAAAATTTTATTTTTTTTTCCCAAAAATTATTTTTCTTTTTTCAGAATTTAATACAGATCCCTTTTAAAATCCTTATTCATAGGGGGCGCATCTGTAATATTATAAAGAATATTGTCTAATAAATAATTATGTACCATGTTGGATATAATGTATTCTGTATGGATTATAATAAAGATGGCAGTCAAAGGACGTGGGAGATGGAAGAAGTAGAAGAGAAAAGAACGACAGATCCAAGTCGTGTATCTAGGTCACTTAGAACAAAGAGGCCCTCATATTCCAGAGTTGAATGTCCTGAGACTTTCGGATGTTAGGCCAAGCGTCTTCCCGACCAAATTTACCATCATGGCCGACAGAGACAGGGGCCAATCAAAGGTCAAGCAGGGTCCCACATGACCCAAGCCAGGGGGCGGGGCAACCACAGTTTTCGGTCGGTAACGTGTGGGTCAAGACGTGTGTGTGCATCTTCTAAAAGTAGTGCCTCGAGGTCCAAGATGTGAGTCATCTCAATCCAATTTAATCGTGAAAATCCTTCCATCTCCTCTCCCGAGCCGCCAATGATTAATTTCCGAAGTGTTTTGTGATTCATTAATCGATATAGTGTGCCGATTCCTTCATCCACCGCCATTGACAACGACTGCCCAAACATTCAAAACCCCATCCACGCCCGAGGATTCTCAGGACAAAGCACTTTATCACAGTGAAGTCGACAAGCATTTTTTTTATATTATAGAGAGTCGATAAGATTCTCAGGATCCTTTTTCCCTTATATCACATATATATATATATTTTATAATCTAAAAACTCAAATATTTCTATATTTTAAAAAATACATATTTTATTTTTATTCATTGATAATTTTACTTTTGTTATCATCGTTTTTATAAAGATTTTTTGTACAGTTTTGTTGTAAATATGCGTAGTTAACATATCTATCCTTTTAAATCACTAATATAGGATTAACTTTATAAATTCTATATAATGGGAAAATAACTAATGTGTAATTTTTCCTCAAGTAATTGAAAATAAAAGCTACTTGACGGTAAATAATTATCTTTTTCTTATCACAACTGAACCTCAACCCTTTATCTTATCGATCCTTTGTCTAATCAACCCTTTATCTAACAACAAACAAAATTATTTTTCATAACATATATATATAAATTATTTATTAATTATATTATCATCTTAGTTTTTACTATTTTTCATGGTGTAATAAGGGCTAGAAAGTTTTTGTGTGTGGAAATATTTATATTTTAAGCATTTTATTTGTCTTTTCTTCTTCTTCCTTATCTCCACTCAATCATATTAGGGTATCAAGCATGATTAGGTGAATTAGAAGCGACTGCTTTTGTCATTAAGATTGGGAGCACTACTCAGTAGCAGGTCATTGACTTAGCACCAATATGAAATAGCTGCCTCTGACATGAGGAACAGACACCATGTACAGCCGCTCCTAACATGGAGTACAGATTCATCCTGTATCCTTGGATCAGGAGCCTTTACAAGGTACTATCAGCCAGGCCAGCTGAGCCCAGGTTTTTTTAGTGAGCTTGTTACTGCTCCCTCTTCTCCTTTTTCATCCGGGCTTGGGACCGGCAGAGTTTTGTGAAAGGACTTTCAGTAGAACTTTTATTTTTAAGGACAGCACCTATTTGCAGAACCAAAATTTTCTATTTAGAGAGATAAGGCAACAAGGCTAAATCTCCAAATGAATATATTACTGTGTGACGTTTTGATAACAGCGTTGTTACCAAAAATTTACACACAATTTATTTTATTTGGATTTGGTCTTGTTACCTTGTGTTTCTAATCTATAATCCAAATTGTACCTTGTTGTCCTTTTGAGATAAGTGTCCTTTTACTAGAAGGCAGCTATTTGGTAAAAATGATAATTTTGGCAATGAATACTGTATACCCATACTTACTATTAGGTCTGAAACCCTCATAGAGATGTTGAGGTGACAAGAAATGATGGCGCTGCGCAGGGAGGAACGACAGTTTGTGAGGTTCATCAACATGCTCATGAATGACACTACCTTCCTGCTGGACGAGAGCTTGGAGAGCCTGAAGAGGATCCACGAGGCGCAGGAGTCCCGGAGCTCAGATGCCATGAACAGGATTGTCCAGGATGAAAGGCAGTGCCGTTCTTACCTGACCTTAGCCAGGGAGACGGTGGACATGCTGCATTACCTTACCACGGAGATCAAGGAGCCGTTCCTACGGCCTGAGGTGGTGGACCGTCTAGCAGCCATGCTCAACTTCAACCTCCAGCAGCTCTGTGGACCCAAGTGCAAGTCCCTCAAGGTCAAACAACCAGAGAAATACGGCTGGGAACCCAAGAGATTGCTGGATCAGCTCACAGACATCTACCTTCATCTGGACTGCCCTCCCTTCCAGAAGGCTATCGCGGCTGATGAGGTAGGAACTACTACTGGCCGACTTTGGTGTGTTTTTTTACCTTGTGTGTCACCTGTGAGTTGTGCTCATCAACAGGTTAAATTGGATGTCCATAGAGTTACCAAAAGTTGACTTGATGGACACTAACATGTTGTAACATGATAGTAAGGGGGTCAGTGGAAGGATGGTCTAAACTGTTGGTTTTCAACCGCTACCACCCGATCAAATCCCGCATTGGGCTCTTTTTTTTAATTAAAAAAATGCTCCAATGGCTCTCGATTCTTGCAAAAGTTCAACTCCACCAGCGAGTGAAAGTTACCAAACGGGGGCTCTGGCACATTTGTAAGTGTAAAAGTCAAACTGCTTTTGTAGACATGTGGTGGACTTAGAGTAAAAAGAAGTCGCAACTTTTCTATCCACCATGATTATCATGGCCTGTACTACAGGTACTAGGTATAATAATAAATAAATGTGTTCTGGAGCTGCAGGTACCAAACTACATTTTGGGCAAGTGGGATAAATTTTGTTATTATTTTCTATCTTCAATGGCTTGAGATGGCCTGTTCTAAATCTTGTTAGTGTTGTTTGATGCTGTCTATTTCTGATGTTCAGAGCTCCTCCTGGGTTCACTCCACTGTACCAACTGTGCTTAGGTGGGATCCTCCAGTTCTTGTTTATTTTTGTTTTGGCTATTGTTTCTATTTCTTTAAAAGTAAGTTTATTTTTCTGTGGCAAGGGTTCTTTTGTGCCTTTTTTCGCTAGCACATCAGCAGCTTCATGGAATTCGTGTAATCTTTACACAAGGGGATAAGAAACAACAACAACAACATAATAAATAAATAAAAGTATGATAGTGTAGGGGGCAGGATACCATATCAATTAAAAGGTTCAAGTGCAGCACCCTTACTCATAAATATAAACTGATTAGGTACAATTTAGATTATAGATTAGAAACACAAAGACAAAATCCAAATATGGATTTGAAATGAGTATGTAGTAGTAAGCTTTATTTATCAACAAAAGGGTTTTTGGTCAATATTCTGGAATTCTATGATTAGTTGATATATTTTCCAATAGATAGTAAAAATCATCAGCAACTTTGCTTTTTTTCTTAATTAAAAGAATATGTTGTTTACTTGGTGTGTAGAGAAGAACCTATGCTATATCTTTGTTTCTGCAGTGGCTGCTTGAGAGAGCTTTTTATTGGTTAATACAGGGAAGCAATGTTTGTCCAATGTCAAGTGTCTTTGTATGCATTTCTATTACAGCAGTCATTCTCTATCTTGTGTAAAGCTGCTGTTCTGGGTTCATTTCAATTTTCTGTTGTTGTTATGTCCAATGAAGAGCCTCAGATTTCTCTGTACAGCAGTTGCAATGTCCTCTATCTTGGGTGTGTAAAGCTGTTGTTCTGGGACCATGTCAATTTTCTGTTGTTGTTGTCCGATGAAGAGCCTCAGATGTCTCCGTACATCTCTATCACAGCATGGTTCTCTCTCTTGGGCGTGTAAAGCTGCTGTTCTGGGTCCATTTCAATTTTCTGTTGTTGTTGTCATGTCCAATGAAGAGCCTCAGATATCTTCATGCATCTCTATCACAGCATGGTTCTCTCTCTTGGGCGTGTAAAGCTGCTGTTCTGGGTCCATTTCAATTTTCTGTTGTTGTTGTCATGTCCAATGAAGAGCCTCAGATATCTTCATGCATCTCTATCACAGCATGGTTCTCTCTCTTGGGCGTGTAAAGCTGCTGTTCTGGGTCCATTTCAATTTTCTGTTGTTGTTGTCATGTCCAATGAAGAGCCTCAGATATCTTCATGCATCTCTATCACAGCATGGTTCTCTCTCTTGGGCGTGTAAAGCTGCTGTTCTGGGTCCATTTCAATTTTCTGTTGTTGTTGTCATGTCCAATGAAGAGCCTCAGATATCTTCATGCATCTCTATCACAGCAGTCGCAATGTTCTCTATCTTGGGCGTGTAAAGCTGCTGTTCTGGGTCCATTTCAATTTTCTGTTGTTGTTGTCATGTCCAATGAAGAGCCTCAGATATCTTCATGCATCTCTATCACAGCAGTCGCAATGTTCTCTATCTTGGGTGTGTAAAGCTGCTGTTCTGGGTCCATTTCAATTTTCTGTTGTTGTTGTCATGTCCAATGAAGAGCCTCAGATATCTTCATGCATCTCTATCACAGCAGTCGCAATGTTCTCTATCTTGGGTGTGTAAAGCTGCTGTTCTGGGTCCATTTCAATTTTCTGTTGTTGTTGTCATGTCCAATGAAGAGCCTCAGATATCTTCATGCATCTCTATCACAGCAGTCGTTCTCTCTTTTGAGTGTGTAAAGCTGCTGTTCTGGGTCCATTTCAATTTTCTGTTGTTGTTGTCATGTCCAATGAAGAGCCTCAGATATCTTCATGCATCTCTATCACAGCAGTCGCAATGTTCTCTATCTTGGGTGTGTAAAGCTGCTGTTCTGGGTCCATTTCAATTTTCTGTTGTTGTTGTCATGTCCAATGAAGAGCCTCAGATATCTTCATGCATCTCTATCACAGCAGTCGCAATGTTCTCTATCTTGGGTGTGTAAAGCTGCTGTTCTGGGTCCATTTCAATTTTCTGTTGTTGTTGTCATGTCCAATGAAGAGCCTCTGATATCTTCATGCATCTCTTTCACAGCAGTCGCAATGTTCTCTATCTTGGGTGTGTAAAGCTGCTGTTCTGGGTCCATTTCAATTTTCTGTTGTTGTTGTCATGTCCAATGAAGAGCCTCAGATATCTTCATGCATCTCTATCACAGCAGTCGCAATGTTCTCTATCTTGGGTGTGTAAAGCTGCTGTTCTGGGTCCATTTCAATTTTCTGTTGTTGTTGTCATGTCCAATGAAGAGCCTCAGATATCTTCATGCATCTCTATCACAGCAGTCGCAATGTTCTCTATCTTGGGTGTGTAAAGCTGCTGTTCTGGGTCCATTTCAATTTTCTGTTGTTGTTGTCATGTCCAATGAAGAGCCTCAGATATCTTCATGCATCTCTATCACAGCAGTCGCAATGTTCTCTATCTTGGGTGTGTAAAGCTGCTGTTCTGGGTCCATTTCAATTTTCTGTTGTTGTTGTCGTGTCCAATGAAGAGCCTCAGATATCTTCATGCATCTCTTTCACAGCAGTTGCAATGTTCTCTATCTTGGGTGTGTAAAGCTGTTGTTCTGGGACCATGTCAATTTTCTGTTGTTGTTGTCCGATGAAGAGCCTCAGATGTCTCCGTACATCTCTATCACAGCAGTCGTTCTCTATCTTGGGTGTGTAAAGCTGCTGTTCTGGGTTCATTTCAATTTTCTGTTGTTGTTGTCATGTCCAATGAAGAGTTTCAGATGTCTCCATACATCTCTATCACAGCAGTCGCAATGTTCTCTATCTTGGGTGTGTAAAGCTGCTGTTCTGGGTCCATTTCAATTTTCTGTTGTTGTTGTCATGTCCAATGAAGAGCCTCAGATATCTTCATGCATCTCTTTCACAGCAGTCGCAATGTTCTCTATCTTGTGTGTATGTAAATCTTCTGTTCTGGGACCATGTCAAATTTACATGGAAGCCATTCTAGAGATTGGCCGCCGACACTCAAGATGTGTCTTGGAGCATGGAGTATGATACAAGACTGACTGTTGTTGCAGAGGTCATACCGCAAAGAACTGTTTGAGGACGCAGTGGTGCGCATGAGAAAAGCCATGATTAAGTCCTCCTCCTCTATCCAGCATTTCCAAACCATGGCTGAAAAAATCCATCAGCTGGTGATCCAACAGGAGCACTTGGATTTGGATCTGTTAGATGCTCCTGATGAGTTCCGCGGTAAGTTATCTATTCCTCCCTCCATTGACTGAACTTCATAACCATCTAAATATTCTTCCTCTTCTTCTTCCATACAATTACCATCCTTTATCTTCTCCCCTGGCCACATTTGGTGGCATTAACTACACTCATGGAGAAACAAAACTTAAGCAAGTTATACCTATTAGCATGTATATTGAGATTCAGATAATAACTCTGAAAGATATTTGATACATATTGACCTTTATTGAAGACACAAGATAACCAACTGAGAACAAAATTGCCTCTGTCTCTTTTTAAAAAATATATATGACTGGGGATATCAAAGACTTTCCACTTCTTTAAGTTTTGTCCATAATTGAACATTCAAAGTTGAAATGTAAACTATGAAATAATATTTTAATTTTAACATGCATATAGTTTTAACTTCACTTCTTTTTGACCTAGTTTTTAGCTCTTTTTGATCCTTGAATTTTTTCTTATTTTTTAGCCTGAAGGACTTTTTCAACAAAAAAAAAAATATTGTGAAATATTTATTATCTGTGTTTCATTATCTTAAATATCCATTCCTTGATTTTTAAGGAAGCCTCAAAAATCAGCTTTTTGTCTAATGATGGTAACAACGCTGTTACTAAAACACCACAGACTATTTATTTGGATTTTTTATTATTACCTAGCATAAAAGAAAACAATTAGGTCTTGTTTTATTTTATTATAATCTATAATCCAAATTGTGCTTTATCATTATTACCTAGCGTTTATAATCCAAATGGTGCCTTATCACGATCTGTATTTGTTCCTGTTATATATATATCCCTCTTATGCTTATGTTATGGTTAGTGAGTGGATGGTATAAAGTAATGAGTTTGTTGCGAAGATCCCCTGATGGACACCTTAATGGAGGACCCAGTCATCCTACCTAGCGGCACCATTATGGATCGTCCAATCATAGTCCGGCATCTCCTCAACTCCAGCACGGACCCCTTCAACAGGCAGCCACTCACAGAGGAGGGTCTCATCCCGGCCACAGAGCTGAGGGAACGGATCCATTCCTGGAAGCAATCCAAGCTGTCGGAACTACGGAATTGATATCTCTCTCCTCAATTATATTATAAATACATACATATTATATATATATATATAAATATTTTTGTTTATTTTTTATTATTTCTAGCCAACTTTTTTTTTTTTTTTACTATCTCTTTCTCTTTATATTATTATTATATATAATTATACATTTTTTTTATATAACTTTTTTTTTTTTTGTAATATCATTTTTTTTTTTTCGTCTTTTTTTTTTTTTTTTTTTTACCAAACTTTCAAAATACTACTACTACACACAGTATTGCTCTTTTATTCTTCTTTTTCTTCATTTGAAATTTAATTATTTCCTTTTTTTTGTAAAATAATAATGGTGATTTTTTTTTTCTCTTTTTTTTTTTTTTTTTTTCAATTCTGTTTAAATAATCCTTCATCCCCTATCTCTATCCCTTTGAGTCTGTCCTCTCCTTGAAATGATTCCATTGGTGTAATGTTGGTGGGTACCTGGTATATTTGTCAATTCCTCTCCCCTCTTCCCTTCCCTTGCCATTGTTGTTGTATATAGATAAAAAAAAAAAGGATGTGAGAAAAAAAATGTTGTGACCTGTCAAAAAAAAAATGAGAGAGAGAGTGTGCGAACATGTATATGTTGGTCTTTTCTTCTTCGTCTTCTAAAACAATTTTCTAAAAAAAAAATCCATACAAATTTTTTTTATACATATAAAGAGTGTCAATGTTAGGGTGGATGATAATGATATCATTTTTTTTATTATTACATCTCTCTCTGTACTCTGTGTATTTTTCTCCTACTGTCAAAGTAAACACTAATATATTATGGAATAAAATTTTTTTTTTTTCTCAAAATGTCTTTGATTTTTTTTTTTCTTATCATTTTTTTGGGGGTTATTTTTTATTTTCTCTCTCTTTATTATTTTATTTAAATTATGGTGACAGGATTCTACTATAATATACACCTTAATTTGAATAGAAAGGCGAGCCATGGAATATATTTATGACAGAAGGAATAGTGGGATATGCCACCTTGAATGCCATGCAGAACTTTGCAAAGATCCGGAGCATGAGCTCAAACTGAATGTCATCTCTGATAAAAAGTACAATGTCAGTATAGGAGACCACCACGGCTCAAGATCCTCTCAAGGCGGCATAGCAAGAGAGCCAACTCTGATGCTTAAGAAGGCAGGGCTATGGCGGCAGCCCTGTCTCACCCAATTGAGAAATTGAAAGGCCGTGGAGTTTGCTTCCCGGTCAACGCTTTCCTTATTTAAAGGTATATATATAAAAGGCCTTACCTAGGTCTGTGAAAGAAAAAAATATTTTGAGGCAATGCTCCCACTTTATCAATTTATTGCACAATAAACCTCTTAAAGGTAATTTATTAATTCTTGTAAAGCATATGGAAATAACTTTGTCATTGATCAAAAATAATACAGTAGAACCTCCCTTTAGCGGACATGCTAGCAGACACCTCTCCACAAAGGACAGTTTTCATTTTCAAAATTATCATTTTTACTATTTAGCAACTCTCCAATGACTTTCCAGAATGGTTGCAGGGTTTTCCCACTATGTACTAAGTGCAATTCTCAGCCTGCAACCCCAAGACATATTATTGACTGTATTGACTCATCCATTGATGAGCTCCTCTTCCCCGGCAGACACCATAAAAAATCTCAAGCTTTACAAGCTTGATACCTTAGTGTGATTGAGTGGAGATAAGAAAGAAGAAGAAGAAGACGCAACTCTCCAGTAAGAGGACACCTCTCCCTAAAAGACACTTTGGCTCTGCAATTAGGTGTTGTCTTTTACAGGGAGGTTCTACTGTATTATTTTTTTTTAAATTGATAATTAAAGAATAAAATGTGTGTGTGTGTGTATTAAAATGTAGATATGAAATTTAAGTTTTTTGTAATAATAGTAATGGAATTTATTAATGTACACAAGAGTTAGGAAGAATAAAAATGAGAAAAAGTCGGTTTTACGGGCGAAGATTTTACGTGACAACGGTAGAATATTTATTGATATGAATATAATTAAATTGCACAATAGGAACAAGGAATTGAATGAAAATAAGAATTGCACAAATTTTAACTATAGAAATATATTTTGTTTACTAAAACATTGTACATGTAAACTTAAACTTAACTAATTCCTATTTGAGTGATTTTGTTGAGGATAGGACGATGATAGGAGAAATATGAAATGAAAGGAAGTGTTTCTGCTGTAATGTGTCTTGCGAAAGTCAAGTCGATAGTTGTTCCTTTTAACGTAGTTGACTTAGAAACGTTTGATACGCAATCAAGATTATACGTATTTTTCATGAAATTAAGAAACAAGTTGTCAGGCTTTACGTTTTTGTTAAAATCACCACACAGAAGAATCGGTATACTAGAATCAACTTGCACGAACGGTGGCACGTACTGGCTGTTGTGAATGTACGGACCGAGTCCTTGCCATAGTAACATTCCAATATCCTGCATACTAGCTCCTGGATGAATATATACAGCACCGAGTATAAACTTGAAGCTAGTATTAGCGGCGAAGCAAGTAACTTCAGTCATACACATGTCACCCTTGGTTTTAATGACACGAGTTACGTCTGTAATCGCAACTTGGAACACTTCCGCCGTAGATGTCGATGATAATTTACGATAGATCGCCACTCCACCAGCCGCGTTGGTATTTGAAAATCAAAACACTTATTCAGATCGAAGGTTCAAATTTTTGCTAAATAAATTTGAAATTAAATAAAATTTGTAATTGTAAATGATGAAGTTGAAAATTAAAACATTTACTTAAATTAGATGTTAAAATTCTTGCTCAACACAGTTTAAATAAAGTTTTCTTATATCTGCCACTTTTTCTTAATATTTGTAATTTTAAAGAATCAATTCGAAAATAAAAACATTTATTCAGATCGAAGGTTCAAATTTTTGCTAAATAAATTTGAAACTATTTAAAATTTGTAAAATAATAATTAATTAATTAATTAATTTTAAAATAATAATTTATTTAACACTATCAACATTTATCAATAGTATGACATAACCTATAAACTCAGTTTCTCAACTTTTGTGTCAATCTAACAATTAATCAATCAATCATAGTTTACGATAATGAAATATCAGTGTACAATTATTTACCTTTATTGTTGTAGTTGTTGTAAATGACGAATCTAAGCACTCCACATTTTCACTACAGACACAGCTGACGATACTTTAACCACACGTGTGAACTTGTATTATGACGCTTTCTTGTTTTTCCAACGCCAAGAACGTTCGAGAAAGACAAAGACAGAGACAAGCATGCGCCGATTCAATGCGCCTAATTCTCTAGCGCTGCGCGCGCAGCTGCGCGCGCAGCACTCTCGTTCGGTGACTCATCGTAACGTTACGTTACCGGGCGTTACACTTTTTCATAAGTGACTCCCAGCCGCAACCTAATTTAAGACGTTGTCACGTCAAAAAAAATTAATTAATGTAAAATATAAATTTAAATGAAGAATAAGTAAATAGAAAATATAAACCAATAAATTGTTGTTTTAAAAAAAATAGGTTAAGAGATATATGGTTTGGGGATTTCTTTATATCTATTTACACTAGCCGGGTCCTTCATTGATGCTGTGGCCTCCAGGAACTTCAGAGTTACCCTTGTAGATAGTGGATATATTGTCCAAATCTGACTGATGTCCCTATTGAAGACAATGCTAAACCATGGCAAATCTTTCCTTAGTCTAGTCCCAAGAAGATTTGTGTTCTTGGAGTCTAGTCCCAAGAAAGTGTCCTGTCTCTCTAATGTAGGAAACTTGCAACCTTTACACAAGATCCTATATGCAAAATTCTTTGCATTTCCTATCTCCTCCTGTTTGGTAAGCTAATTTTGGACTATTGTTTTCAAAGATGGTACATTTTTAAAAATGGTGGTTATATCTAATTTCATTAAATTTCTTTGATTATAAATGAATATTATTAATGAATTTCTTGGTGTATTCATTTGCTGTCAATTGTTCTTGGATAGTTTTCAACTCTCTATTCCTTAACCTGTCAGTGGAACAATGTGTGAAGACACTTGTGAGAAATTTTATGGGAGATATGACCAAAGGAGTTGGCATAGAGATATTCTGGTGAGTAGCTGTATTTTACAGGGCCAGACAGGGAAGGATAGTCAGAGTGGGCAGTAAAATCCATGAGCATGCTAGCTAAGGTATAATGACTTTTGCCCATTGTTGGATTTGGCAAGAAGATTGTTCATTTTAATATTGTGGGTAAAGCCTGGAGAAGCTTATCTCTCTCCACACTCAAAGGCTCGACTTTATACAACGCCTCTGACGCCTTCTTATTTTGCAATAGTACATCCATATGGATTTGTGCCCTATCGCGCGTTTCCTGGAATGGAGGGGACTTCTGGGTCGCGAAAGACTTTACAGATGGAGTAATAATTAGAACTTCCGATTCTTCATTCTGCTTGGTTACCCTATAAGGAGGCACAGCGACTACAGAGAATAGAAGAGAAGGAACTTGTGAAGACTAGGGCTCTCAATAAGCCATTTCTATGGAATAACAAACTTGTCTTCCTGTCCCTCTGAGAGAAGTTAACTCTTGTGACCTAATTTGTGGCATAGAAAACATGATACATACATAGTATGACACATAGATTTAAGAAGTTATCCCATTGCTCTTCAACATCAGACAATCAGGAATGAGCTTCTCACTGTCGTTAAGGTTTAAAAACGCTCAGCCCTTTTCCTCAAAGTGAAAGCTCTGAGGGTGGCGTCATCAATGTTCAACCCCTTTTCAATCAACTTGTCGGCGTATTGCACGCTGGAGAGACCGTCAGGATTTCCCCCTCCATTTTCTTTAGCTGGTACATAATCTTTGCCCAGTTTTGCCTCCAGCGCATATAGTACTGGGCCTGGCTGAAACCAGGTCAAAATTCCAGGAAAACACATTGATATACCTTACTAATCGCTTTACTTGGAAGTCTGCTTGCTTCCGCCATGTGCTGGCACTTTATTGTAATCTGGGTTTGGCAGAAGAGGGTTGTTTTCCATCTTTTTGTGTTAGAGACTACTGTCTGGACACAGCCCCTCTTGTTCTTCAGGCCCACAGCCTGAGAGTCGAAAGTTATTTTCAGGCCTGCACCAAGGTTTCGCTTTGCCTCACCATTACAATGTGGCTTTTATTTCAGAACACTATATTGAAGGAGTTAAGAATAATTTTAAAGTGGTGTTTTCGTTATTGGTAGGGCTAATCTTCTGCCAAAATACCTTGTAAAAGTAAAGGAAATTGATATTTGTGTGAAAATATTCACTGTTCAAATGTATTTATGTGAAAGGAGAAGTGTTTTTTTTTTTCGCCTGAATATCGCCCTTCTACACATTTATAATTCATTCTGACACAACTATTAGTTTTAGGTCATTTCAAACAAATATAGTTCTCCATAAACATTTTGTAAGTGAATGAAATATAACGTTTGCTACTATAAAAATAGTGCTTAATTAGGTTAGGACACTATTCCTATAATAACAAATGTAACCAAAAATGTTGGGGCTATATATTGTGAAGATTATCACTTCTAAACGGCCTGAAACTTTTGTTGGCTTTCACTTTCGCGTTTTTGGTGAAATATATAATTGTATAATAAAATATATTATACTACAAAAAAGACAAGAAATTTTTATTTAAATTATTTTATATTTAAAACACTTTAATAAAAATAACAAATAAATGCTCGATATTTTCAATAAAAAAATTATATTCATGAAGTGAATGGAATAAAATTAATCATTGAATAAAAGAGTCAATAAAAATCAGATAATGAACCAAATTGTTCTGCTTCTATTGATCCCTGTGTCCGAACCTTCTGCTTTTAATTGGCAACTTGAGTATTAGGTTTCACTTTAATTTTTTTTTTTTAACAAAACTCTATAAATTTTTGTAACTTTTATGTAGGACTAAAATTTTTCCCTTTAACTGCTTTAAAATGTCCGATAATAAGTCAGCTTCAATAGCCCGATCTGTTTATAAACATGCTGGGCGAGCAAAAGAATTAGTAAGTACAAACCCGAGCTTTATTTTTTTATTTATAAAACAATATTTAACCCCCATTTCTGTATTTTACACAAAGTGATAATAAGTGATTCCATGTATATTGTGAGAGTACTATACCAAATTTAAATGCCTTACGAGGCAATATTCCTATATATTTTTAAAACTGCAAGGTTATACTTTTCCTTCCAATGTCAAAAATACGTTTAAATAGAATCCATTAAAGGTCAAATTAATCATACAATCGACGATTCCTTAAGCGACATCCATTGTTACCTGAATAGCATCTATTTTTATCCTTGAAAAAGAAATAGAGGTTCATCCGAAAAATATATATTTTAGCCATAATATTTTTCATTTATGGCACAAAATCAAAATTAATTTCAAATATATAATTTTTCATCCTTGATACTCTCTTCCATTTTTATATTTTTGACACATATATTTTTTAAATTCTAAAAATTCATTATATAGATGTTTATTTATTTATATATTTTAGAAATAGTTTTTACAATGGAATATTTATATAGTAAAGTTTATCTATACCTATAAGGACTGTTATATTGATTATATATCATTTTGATATACCCATTTGAAGCAGACGATATGAAATACTTGTTCACATTCCTTTCAACATTCACATAATAAATTTCATCTTAACATCATTTGTACACATTTTGAATTTAGTTTTATACATTTTAGTAGATATATATTTTCTATAATATTTTAAAAATAATATTGATTTTGACTCTATTATGTACATTTTGGGTAAATTCTTTTGCTTTTATTTTAAAAATCATTGTGTTAAAACAAATACAAAATAATATATATATATAGGTAATATATTTAATAGAATTATATAAAATGTGTACAAAGTATATAAAAAGTATATTTAAAAGATTCTATATTGCAGATAGAAGTTGTAATTTATTATAGAGTGTTATACATATTGAATGTGTGAATGAGTATTTTATAAAAGAGGAACTGGCCCTTCAGCCAGCCACTATGTTAACCAGCGAGGTGTCTACCACCCTAAATTTAGGCTTGGCTCCAGGCTTGAGTATTTTTAACTTTCCATTTGGGTCAGGGTAGCTAGGAAGTGCAGACGAGAAGCAAATGAACTGCTGTAGTTTTTTTTTTTTTTACCTCTCATTTATTTATTTACCATCATTGTTTATATGCATGTGTTGCTTTAAATATGCACATTGTTTCTAAATAAAATTTTGTATGAGACATTTCCAAAGGCATCTGTTTTTGCATATTGTCTCTTTTTCAATGCAGATTTATTATGTAACTTGATGAATGACTTTGTTTTTTTTTTTTAGTTTAAGTAAATGTGTATTTATTGAAGCAAAGTTTTAATGTTATTATTATTATAATAGTAATTTTCTCCCAAAAAAAAATATTCAAATTGGTCAATTATTGAGAAATTTGCACATTCAGGATTCAAAATCATGCAGAGCAATTTGTTTTAGAATTAATTCTATATTGTGTGGCAAAGTTTCATCCAGATAGGTCAAATATTGTAGAAACATATGCAATAAACTTTTTCATTTACATATATCATAAAGATATGTTACATTACGCAATGATGCATTAGGGAATCATCTATTATCAAAATTTGAAACTATTATAGACGTGTATGATTATTTTAAAAAATAAACAATTTCTACTGCCCATACTGCAATGGAAAAATTAATGGGAGGGCCTGGCTCATCAGTGGTGAACCTGAAGAAATTATTCATTTTTAAAAAGAATCATACGCATCTATAATAGTTTCAAACATTATGCAATGTTTATAATTAAAAAATGATAATTTTAACATTTTAAAAAATTGTCTAAAAGGATAAACCCAATTCTCTCTCTTTAAAGAATTTTCTTCTTCTTTATCTCCACTCAATCATATTAGGGTATCAAGCCTGTAGAGTGTGACAACCATCATGACTGGGTGAAGTAGAATGTGTCTGTCAATAAGACTGGGAGCACTACTAAGTAGCAGGCCGACTTGGCTCCAATATGAACTCGCTGCCCTCGACATGAAAAGACACCATGTGCAGCTGCTCCTAACATTGAGTACAGACACATTGTGGATCAGGAGCCCTTACAGGATACTATCAGTCATCTTTAGCAAGCTTGTTACTGCTCCCCCTCCTCCTTTTTCATCAGTGCTTGGGACCAGCAAAGGTGGGAGTTTTTAATGAAGTAATTTTATGTGATGCAAGGGGTAGGGGTGCAGCAGCTTCATTACTATCATCATATACTAAATGGTTGAATAAAGTATTCATTCAGTACTTTTGTCTGAAGATAAAAGACCTTTACCAAAACATCATGTAGAATTATTTGAATTTGGCCTTGCTAACATGTGATAAAAGTATGTATGTTATAACTTTATGAGTATTTAACTTTTTTTTTTTGTGTATGGTATTCATGCAATATGTCAGTCTCCTCCTTCTTCAGTGCTTCCTTCCCTACTAAGGTTGGGCCACATGGTCTCTCCATATCTCCTACCATCTAATCTATCTCCTCATATGTGCATTGTGGGGGTCGGTGGAAGGCTGGTTAAACCGTTTGTTTTTCGACCACTACGACCCGGGTTCGTATCCCGCATTGGACACTTTTTTTTCTGTTTAAAAAAAAATGCTCCAATGGCCCCCGATTCTTGCAAAAGTCCAACCCCACCAGCGAGTGCAAGTAACCAAACGGGGCTCTGACACATTTGTAAGTGCAAAGTCGAACTGCTTTCCACATGTGTAGACATGTGGTGCGCTTACAGTAAAAGCAGTCGCTAACTACCCACCATGATTATCATGGCCTGTACCACGTGTACTAGGGATAAGCAAAAAAAATGTGCGTTGTCCAGTCTATTGTTTAAGGTCATCTATATACTCTCGCCATCTTTGTCCTAGCGGTCTCTTCCCGTGGATCCTTTCCCTATCAGCAATGTCTCCCCGGCTAATCTACTCATTACATATCTGGCAAACATCAGCTTTCGTTGCTTTGGCAACATCATAAGCTGGTGCTCTGTTCCCATTCAATCAAGGAACTGATTGCTTGTCATCTTATCTGTCCATAGAATCTTAAGTCCTCTTCTATAAAGGTACATCTCGAAGGCCTCTTTTCACTTGATTCAAGATTCTAGCAATGTGCATGTATCACATCCATATGTTAGTATAGGCCAGATAGTGTTTTGATCAGTCATTGGTTATCCTCATGTTAGCAATTTCACTCAATTTAATTTGAGTCTGAAGGTTTTCCTCTTCCTAATAAGCATCTCAATTAGTCTTTCATACTCTGTTATATTTCAGTCACTTCTTTTTAAATTATTGCAGGCAAAAGATAATTGATAAGAGAGAGATAAATAATATAATAGAAATATTGAAAATAATAAAAATAAATAGCCAATTAAAGAGTCATTGGGATTTTTATGTTGTTCCCCTTTTTTCTCATCCCCACCTATACAGACTTTTCCTTTATACCTCTCTCTCAACTCTGTTCTCTATTTGTGTCCCAGATTGAATGCTATTAACCCCCAAGACTGATGTCAACCAGCCACTATTCTAACCCAGCATGACCATCCCTACTAACCCTCCTCTTCTAACCAACCCCTTCTTTGCCCAGGTCTACCATCAACGGACAACTTCACATCCAGGTAGTCTCTTTTCCATATCCCCCAGCTTAAGTTTACTCAGAGTTGTACTCTCCTGCTGTTCTATTAAACCTCACACACACTAACCTACAACTTTGCATGTTGGGTAGAGGCATAAGAGAACAAGTTAATTCTCTAGATGAAGTGATAAACCTTGTTATAAAATCACTTGGTACAAATATTTTATGTTGTTATAACTATGGTAACTTGGGATTTTATAATGTTATAACCATGTTGCTATTAGAGACTCTTATAAAGACTTCCCACCTGATGAGGATTTGAAACCTGTGCATTGATGCTTTTTCTTGTATCATGGTACATGCACTTGCAATGACCTATTGACCTAAAAACTATAAGTAAAGAAATGTGTTTCACTAATAATACCTCCAGCCAAATTTTAACAAAAAAAGTAGACAAGAAGTAGACATAAAGTCCAGATGAGATATAGAAAGATGATGTATGCCATGTTTTCTACCTTTAACTATAGTATGTATATAGAAGAGTAATTGATGGTGGGATCCAGGGAGATATTAAGAATAGAATTGTAAAGATAAAAGCTGTTTTTGAAGAAGTAGAGACTTTTAAAAAAGTTTCAAATATGAAACTAAAGAAAAAGGACATATAATTGTTTTATATGTTCAGTTTTCCTGAAAGGTTATATGAAACCTAGACAAAGAACTAAAGTGAAAGAGTATCTCCTTAACATATGGTTTTCTAGAAGAAATCTCAAGATCAAATCTCAAGACAATGAAGTTTGGATAAAATTCAATGAGGAGTAATAAAAAGAAAATATTATTCTTCTTCTTTCTTATCTGCACTCAATCATATTAGGGTGTCAATCTTGTAAAGCTTGAGACTTTTGATGGTGTCTGCTGGGGATTTGCAGTATATACCTATCCATAGGTTCATTTGGAGATAGTCTAGTGGAAGTATCAACTTTTAAGAATGAAGGGAGAAGTAAACCAAAGAAGGATTAGTTCAATCATCTACTATAAGAATGGTCTGAAATTAGATATGAACTATTCAGAACAGAATGAAATGTTCCAGATGAAGCATCACTGAAATTTTACCCATCCAGCTAGAAACTGGTCATTTGTAATTGACCATTGAGGAACATGTATTTATTTGGTAAGGTTTGCTGGTAGGAAAGGAATTGAAGATCTTTATTAACGCCTGCCAAAGTTATTTTAGCATTCTGACTTGGTCTTCTTTGAGAGAGTGGAAAGTTTTTTTTAAAAACTTTTTTGAACCAATTCTCCACTATGGAGATATTTAGCAGAATGCATCACTTGTCTTTCCATCTTTAAACTTCCAATGGTGACATGTGCACATCTAGGTAAAAGTTTGACATTGTAACAAACTTATTTTTACACCATCCCATGATACAGGCCATTGTATAATAATGATGGATAGAGATTTGTAAATGATATATATTTTACTGTAAGTCTCCCACATGTAGAAAGCATTTTGCCTGAGTCCTATTTGGTTACTTTCAGTCATTGGTGGAGCTAGATTTGTTCAAGAAGTCTTTTTGTTCTGCTGCTATTTGTGAATTTCCTTTTTGATTATGCATTATCTTTTATTTGTCTCTGAGATTTTTTTTTTTTTCACAAATGAATATTTTTTTTGCCTTAAAATTTAGTAAATTACTCAATATTAACCACAATACAATCTCACTAATTCAAGCACTTAGTATAATTCAACCAAATTTTCAAACCCTGACCTCATTCCCTTACAAATTACCATCTTTAATTTGCCAACTATAATTCAAAATATTTGCTAAAAGGAATCTGAAATTTTTTTGGGAATCCCAACCCCACTAATTTGCTTTAATTAAACTGACTGTACCTAGACCATAATTTGACAACAAAAATGACCTTGAAAAATGTCCACTACAGTTGTGAATGTTGGGATTGAATTGGTAATTTGAAAATCATCTGAACATTGCTAATAACTCACCTCAGACTTTAATTCAACACAAAAACTCTATCACTTGGGGTGTGTTGAATTACACAGGTCTTAACTGTTGTAAAATCTTTTATTTTAAAATTTTTCCCTCATAAGAACCTCTTTTCTCTCATTACATTATAATCTCTTTTTCTCAGCCTTCTTTAAATCAACACTTTTTGAGACTTTAATTTAACCAACTATAATTTGCATCACCAGATTTTATTTGACACAGGAAACATCTTTCCTTTAGAGTTTTGAATTAAAGAGATTGCTTTAAAGGCAACTAGTATATTGAATAACATACCTATTTATACATATAAAATGAAAGGATTTAAAAGCACGAATGTTTCTTTTATACATAATACAAACTTCTACTGCCCTTACTGCGATGAAAAAATATATTGGGAGGGCTTGGCTCATCAGCGGTGAACCCTCCAAGCGGTTTCGCCAATTTAATCCACCAGACCGCTTCTCAGAGCTCTAATACTGTATTGGATGATTCTGCTTATACACGCAGCACTGAAGGATGGAATCTCAGAAATGGTTTTCAAGAAAACTATGGACATAAGCTTATAGGACAGTATGTATAAAAGAAACATTCGTGCTTTTAAATCCTTTCATTTTATATGTGTAGATGGCGTGTTATTGCTATGTGTTAATACCTATTTATTCAAATTTGGCCTTAAATACCCATTTCTTGATTTTTCAGGAAGCCTCTAGGATCAAATTTTGCACTATGCACCACATTGATGAGGGTCAACAGCCCGAAGCATGTACATGTTGACTTTTTCTTGATTTATCAAGAAAATCGATTGGCCAAATATCACTCAACAAGTTAAATCAAGGTTTAGTTGATTTTTGTTGAACTAGATGGCACTTTGCCATCTAAAAATGCTCATGTGAGCCGCGATATGTTTTTAATATCAACACCTGACCATTTTCCATATCTATATATTTAAATAAAAATCTATCTAAACCAGAGTAGAAGGAAGGAAGAGGTGGATCAGCAAGGAGAGCTGCTGCCAGGTGGGAGATTTCCATTCCAGCATTATGTTTATAGAAGAGGAGAAGATGGGAGCCATCTGTTCCCTCCAGTTAACATCTCTCATTTGGTCATCAGACACCAAAGTGTGTTAGTTGTTCATTGTATTTCTGTGGATGGAAGCAATGCTGCTGTTTACCAAAATATCACTTTAGAATAATTATTTAGATTCATGAGGGAGGTGTCTTGTTTAACCTGCTATTTTTGTGATCTGTAATACATTTTGGATTGATAAGGCACCACAATTTTTTGGATTATAGATTAGAACTACAAGGTAATAAGACCAAATCCAAATAAAAATTAATAGTATGTGATGTTTCAGTAACAGCATTGTTACCGAAACGTCACACACAATTTATTTATTTGGATTTGTATATTTAGTATATTTTGGATTTATATAGATAAAAATTACAAGGTAACAAAGCCAAATCCAAATAAGTAATTTATATCTATAATACGAATATTGTACCATTTCACTTTGATAAATTTCAATGGATACATATACATTGCTTATTTGGATTTGGTCATGTGTTACCTTGTAACATAATATGTTGGCAAAATTTTGATAAAGCACAATTTGGATTATAGATTATAGCTACAAGAAAATAAGACCTAATTCAAATAAATTGATAGTGTGTGACATTTCGGTAACAATGCTGGTCTTATTTTCTTGTAGTTAACAAAATTTTGTTCACAAATTTCTCACTGGATAGTACTCATTTCTTTTAAACATTTTATGTGAATTATATTACAATTTCCCCTGGTTTTTATGTACCCTTATTATATGCCCTTATCTGAGGATATTAAGCAATACTGTTACCCAGACTCTACACACACTTTGTACTTCTTCTTTGTTCTTGCTGCAATCTATTTGCAACTCCTATAAAGAAGTTATTAATCAGCTTCCACCATTTTCAAATAGAATGATATGGAAGTTAAAAGGTTCTCATAAAGTCCTACGTTGATCAATTTCTATTTTGTACATATGTGAAATGGCCATTTATAGAGAGTTTGCTTAAGAGTATATCTGTAACTCGCATGCAACAATTTGAATGGTATCTTACACATATTCACATACTCTCAAGTGTAAACACTTGCACATACACACATTCATATACACATGCAAACATTGATAAGGCACAACTTGAATTATCTCTATATATATAAAAGTCAATTCCTGTCTGTCTGTCTGTTTCGCGATAAACTTAAAAACTACTGAACCAATTGGTTCCAAATTTTGCATGTCGCTTTTTATAAACCTGAGGAAAATTTTTGGCTACATTTTGCTTATTATTTTTGGCTATTTCTTTTTTTAATTTGAAGAACTATTTTTTTACGCGGACTAATCCGGAATGGAATGAATACCTAAATATGGCCATTTTTTTTAAAGCATCGGTGGCTTAGTGGTAGAATGCTCGCCTGCCACGCGGGCGGCCCGGGTTCGATTCCCGGCCGATGCATTTTTTTTTTACAATTTTTAAAACTAATTTATAAAAAATATAATATAAATATATACTATTATATCAACTATATGAATTAAATCAAATACCTAAACACTAATCTCTATATATATAAAAGTCAATTTCTGTTTCTCTGTCTGTCTGTTTCGCGATAAACTCAAAAACTACTGAAC
Source organism: Cordylochernes scorpioides (assembly GCA_030710605.1). Taxonomy (NCBI): domain Eukaryota; kingdom Metazoa; phylum Arthropoda; class Arachnida; order Pseudoscorpiones; family Chernetidae; genus Cordylochernes; species Cordylochernes scorpioides. Next base: position 75,645,635 of record CP092879.1, on the reverse strand, counting down.
CAATTGGTACCAAATTTTGCATGTCGCTTTTTATAAACCTGAGGAAATTTTTGGATACAATTTGCTTAGTATTTTTGGCTATTTCTTTTTTTCATTTGAAGAACTTTTTTTTACGCGGAGTAATCCGGAATGGAATGAATACCCAAATATGGCCATTTTGTATACGCATCGGTGGCTCAGTGGTAGAATGCTCGCCTGCCACGCGGGCGGCCCGGGTTCGATTCCCGGCCGATGCATTTTTTTTTAACAATTTTTAAAACTCATTTATATTATATCTTCTATATATATAAAAATGAATGTTTGTATGTTTGTTTGTTTGTTTGTTGGTTTGTATGTCCGGTATACAAATTCGCAGTAGTTCACTAATTCAAACCAAAATTTCCATACATAGGTAAAAAAATACGAGGAAAACGATAGGCTATTTTAAATTATATATAAATTAAATATTAAAACTATATATTCAAATTATTCTACTTGGCTCACGAACAGCGCCCTCTATCAAGGTTATAAATACGTTTAAAATCGAAATCTTCTCAAAATTTTATTAATAATAGTGTGTTCGCTTAATAATTAGAATACTTGATCTAAATCGAAATATTTATAGACGCTCGCTCGATTTGAAGATTTATATCGTAACTAATCTGACTGTAATGTTTGGAGCGGGACGTTTCACAAGAGTGACATCCACGGCGGCAATTTATAATTGTAACGAATAGTGTTTGAATAAAACATTTAATCGGGTAAACCCGGGCGTTGCCCGGGTCATTCGTCTAGTAGATTATAAACACAAGGTAATAAGATACTATTTATTTATTTGGATTTGGTCTTATTACCTTGTGTGTACATGCAAACATCATTAACCCATGCATTCATCCCCCACACGTGTGTACAGTACAAAACTGTTTAGCCAACCTATTTACATGTTAATAATATTGACTTGAGAGAATAATTTTCACCCATAATTTGTTATTTGAAACTCTTAACTATTTTACATACATAACGATTATAAATTTGAAGATTTAGTGTACTTAATTACATAGTTGAACATCTCTCTATAACAACTTGACTTGGGACCAAGATGTTTTATGTTGTTATAGCCATGTTGCTGTTATAAAGAGATTCCAATGTGTATACAAAGATTGAATTTAGAGTTGTATTTAGAAGTGGTGTACTACCACCGCAAAATTGGAGAGGAGTGGACTTCAGGAATTGGTTTAATCATGGAGATAAGCACCACCACCAGAAGTGGTGTTCAGAGTCCAACAAACAGTGTCCATAATCTCTCTCCATCATAGAAATGGCAGCACCATGATGATGAAACCACGATCACTCAGCAGCCGCACACAGAGCAATAATCTAACTTTAGTTCACTTCCCCAGCTTCTATTTTGGTACCTAACTGTTTACTTGCTGGTTGGCTGGCTGGAAAGCTGTTACTCCACAACTTTTACAACTTTGGCGCTGTGTGGGAATATCTCAAAATATGGGGATAATTTGCCAGGTACTGAGATAAATTTATCGTCCTCTTCACTCCCCCTTAACAATATCCGATTCTAAAAAAATTTTACACAATTTAGATCACAGATAAGGCACAATTTGGATTATATATTTGGAGTTGGTCTTATTACCTTGTGTTTAGATTACAGAGTAATTCAAATGATAATGCAGAAAATCCAAATAAAAAAGGCAAATTAGACCTGATATTTTGATAGCGCAACATTTGCTATTCTTATTAGATCAAAAATGTACAATCAAATCTATTTAGTTCAACACCACAAGGAAGAGATTAGGTCCTTCCTATTGAATTGAAATTGGTGCTGAATTGGTGTCGGAAAAAAAAAATTCACTCTATTTCTGCTCAACCAATAAGTATTCTTGTTTTCTTAGAGCTTCCTTTCCAGTGCTAGTTTTTTGATGGTATCGTAGGGTCTTCTTCCAAAAGTAGCCATGAACTCCATTCTCTGCCTTTCCAGTCTTCCCACCAGGAATATAGCTAATCACTCCAAGTGTCAGACAAGATGTCCAAACATAATATCAATCATCTCCAGAAGGCCATACCCCTCCTTGACCATTTTAGGATATCTTCATTATAAACGCAGGGTAATAAGACCAAAAAATCCAAATAAATAGTGTGTGCCGTTTCGGTAACAGCGTTAATACCATCTTCAGACAAAATTAATTCAGTACTTTTGTCTGAAGATGGTATTAACGCTGTTACCGAAACGTCACACACACTTTATTTATTTGGATCTGGTCTTATTACCTATGTTTATAATCTATAACCAAAATAGTGCCTTATCGATATTCTCATTACTTAGTCTATCAGTCCATGGTGTTCTCATCATTCGACACCACTAGCTTTCTTTACCATTTTTGTCTTTCTAAGAGTCCAGGCTCATATCTACACTCGCTGCAAAGGAAGCTTTTGATAAAGCACTTTTCATTAAAGTAGGGAATTGGCTATAGGATGGGTATAAAACTGTTAAATTAAAGAGTTTTTATTATATTGGTAAAAGTTAAGAAGATAGAAGTAAGACCAAGGAAGAATATTAGTTTGATATTGTAATAGAGAATGGGCTGGAATTTCTCAGGACAGGTAAAGTGGTGCACCATGATGGCAGACTTCCATATCCCCATGTACTATATGAGGATGATTTTTTTTTTTTAATAAATAATTTAATTTGAAACTAATATTTGACAACACAAGGTAATAAGACCAAATAAATATTGTATGATGTTTTGGTAACAGCATTTTTACCATCAGGCAAAATATATAATTCAGTATGATGATGGTAACAATGCTGTTATACTGAAATGTCGTACACTATTTATTTATTTGGATTTAGTCTTATTATATACCTTGTGTTTCTAATCTATAATCCAAAAATTGTGTAACTTATCGTAATATTTAACAAAAAGTAATAGAATAAAGGGGACATTATATAAATGGTAGTGCTTTCTGAAAAGGTTTTTTTAGCAACTAGAACTACAATTCAAAACCTGCATTGGAGCAATGTTGAAAAAGTGCCTTCACACAAGGGCACCTCCAATTCTTGCATAAGTCAAACTCCACTCATAAGTGTGTAAGTGATCAAGCTCTGGTACCTTCTAAGTGTAGAAGACTTCTACTTATGTGTAGTGTACTCACAGCCTCCTACCTACCATGATTATCATGGGCTGTACAGTGTGTATCTGGAATATGTACCTACAATGACAGACCTGTACAAGTGACATTCCTATAACAGGAGAGTGTCACTACTATGTAGTATGGGGGTTGGTGGAAGGATGGTCTTAACCGTTGGTTTTCGACTGCTACGACCCGGGATCGAATCCTGCATTGGGCACTTTTTTTCTAATTAAAAAAATGCTCTAATGGCCCCCGATTCTTGCCGAAGTCCAACCCCACCAGCGAGTGCAAGTAACCAAGCAGGGCTCTGGCACATTTGTAAGTGCAAATGTCGAACTGCTTTTTACATGTGTAGACATGTGGTGCACTTACAGTAAAAGCAGTCGCCAACTTCTACCCACCATGATTATCATGGTTTGTACATGTGTACTAGGGACAATATACTATGTAGTCTGGACATTTTGCCCCAACAATGTTGCTACTGAAGCTGAATAAGCTATTTGGATTTGGTCTTGTTTTTCCCTTGACTTTATAATTGTCTTTTTGTTGCCACCCCTTCTCTCTCATGATATTGGTCAATCTATGAATTTAGTCTCCATGATACCTTGAATAATTATACAATATAATTTTGATTATAGATTATAAACACAAGGTAATAAGACCAAATCCAAATAAATAAATTGTGTGTGACGTTTCGGTAACAGCGTTGTTACCAAAATGTAACACATTATTCATTCATTTGTATTTGGTCTTATTACCTTGTGTTTATAATGGGATAATAAACAAAATTTTAAAAAAGTTACTTAAGGGATGAACCCATGCTGCAGTGATGAGCAGCACACTACACCCAAATTAGATAGGTTTTGAGATTTTTCAGGGATTGTGGTGGTAGAGGGGATACATGTGAACGAAGGATTGTTTTCATCTAACAGGATGATGAGGCACTTTATCATCTATGTCATCATCATCCTGTTCACATTCTTTTAATTTTGGAAAGGCTAGTTTTGTATTTCACATTGTTGGCTGGATGAATCCCTCCAGTTCTCTGTTTATTAAACCCAGTCCAACTTCCTATGAGAGATCCAGCTGATAGTCACCTTCCTCAGCTATTTTTTTTTTGTAAAATAAAAAATATCCCTATAACAATCTCCATTGAGAGACTTAGTTCCAGGAAATATACCAAGAGTACCTTTTTTTAACAGCCTTATTTGGGAGATACTGCTATTTAAAAAAAATAATAATTTTATTATTATTATGCAAAAACTATATTTTTACATAGATTACAATGTAACAATGAGTCGATAAAGCACAATTTGAATTATAGATACAAGAAAATAAGACCTAATCCAAATAATTTAATATAAAATTATTTGGATCTTATTTTCTCGTATCTGTAACAATGTGTCATTTATAAGTAATTCTTCAGTAACAGTGTTGTTTTCCAGAGAAACATCAAATATAAATTATTTATTTGGTCTTGTTACCTTTATTTAATCTTTAATTTAAATTGTACCATTCTCTCAGACAAAATTCTCAATGATGCATCACTTCAAAAGGTATGAATATAAATTGTAAAGAAGAAGCTCCTGTAAGAGACCAACAAACTTTCCTGAAGGCGGTTTTGTGGTTTGTATAAGTTTTGATTTTACAAAGGTGTTTGCTCAGGTCATTCAGAGGAGGTGTGTTGGTACAACAGTTTTTAGCACACAGTGAGAAAGTTCATCACATTAATAATCAGGCTTTGTCTTTATTGCAATAGTAATTGGCTCTTTTTTTTTCTTTTTTAGAATAAATTAATATTGTTCAGGTAAGAGGAAGAGTGGAATCTTCTCTGCCATTAAACTTATAAATGTGGACAAAAACAACAGTGCCCAACATCTTGAGGCAGGTCAGGTGTTAAACTTCTGAGACGATATCAACTTGTTGGTCAGCTATTCCATCATATTGGCGGAAACCAGTGAATGTCAGGAAGTTGACAAAGATGTTGTTGCAGCTCCTGCAGAACCTGGGGAGAGCTGACAAAACCACAGATGAAGTCTTCAACTTCCATGCCAACAACTTCTACAGGCAGCAGGTGGGATCAGACTGTTTGTTGGAGCATGATCACTCTACTACCTCTCTCATTTCCTATCCCCAATGTTGTTGCTGCTTTCCTTTGTCTCTCCACAGTCATCACTCAATAGTGGAATCTGCTGAAAAACCTAAATTTAGTTCCGAACATTAATGTTTTAAAATATAATACAATTCATTTTATTCAAATGAAATAGTTTTCTTTTGATGCAAATTTCATAATAATTACTTAAATTTTTTTACTTCCCTGATTGTTCTCCAATTAGAGTTGCCACTATATAAATACAATTTAAAATATTATCTCTGAATGATGGAAAAAATGTTTTCTTCAGCTCCGTAGTGTTGTGTGTGTTGCAGTATGCCGCCATGAGATTCCATAAAGAATTCAAAAACTACATCTCATGCACAAGAGGTCAGTAACTCCATCATATTTCCTATTAGAGTTTAAAGAATTATTTGCTATAAGTGATATAAAAGACAAGCCTCTTCAACTGGCCTAGTTACAAGACTCCAAGCTGGTTAAAGTTTTTTTTTTTTTTTAATACTTATTACAAATAATTCTTTAAACTATAAAAGGTACACTTTGACATATTTTAATCCTTATATATAATATTTCTTTCTTTTGTGCTACACAGTAAAATTTTCCATGTGCAACCCATATGTAAAGTGACTTTTTTCCTAACATAATTCAACCTCTGATGACCTCCAGGAGTGTAGCCAGGTTTTCACCCAGTAGGAGGTATTGTTCAACTCAGTGAAGATCCCCCAACAACTGCGGTGGGTGTGTGCAGCCATGCAAGCCAGTAGCAAGAGCCTAATTGATTCCCTCAGCTACATCTATGAGTCGGACTGGATCGGACATGAGCAGCTGCCCATCAAGGCTCAGGTAGGGGTCCGATCCTCCCCCTGGTAGACCTCCCTGGACTGATGTGAGGTGGCAGGCCCTGGAGCGACTCTGGGAGGACCTCTGCCACCGCCTCAACGACCAGATTGCCATCCCCCTGGCTACCTACCTCAACCAGTTCTCTGAGATCAGAGTGAGTGGCTGGGACAAATGGTGGGGCTGAAAACTCATCTTGGTGGATAGGTTGTGACTGCTCACACATACTGTACCACCAAGCATATAGAGGCAGTTTGAATTTTGCACTCACTCCTGGACTCTTATGCAAGAATATAAGGACTACATTGTGGAGCTCTACCATTTATTTAATACTGTATCAATCTCCAGGTTTCCAACCCAGATCTGTTTTACACATATATTCAATACCTTACAGTAAAATATCCTATTAGCAACCTCTCTAATGGGTGACCCACCTTCTTGAGTAAAATTTGGCAAAGAATTGAGAGAGCTGACATCCAAGGAGAGAAAACATCCAGAAGAGAACAAGAGTATCCGTGTTTTTTTAAGGGTTCTCACATGGAAGTTTCTCTTGTTACCTTTTTTTTTTTTTTTTTCATCTTTAATATAAGTTGTGCATACCATTAAAAAAAAAGTTTAATTGAAGTAGTGGAGCTAAAGAGAAAAAGTAAAAAAGGACCAAAATTCTAGTTAAATAATTCACTAAGTCTCTGACAAGGTCAACTCAAGGTTTGTAACCTGGGATGCTATTTTATCAAATAGGGCACCTAGTTCTTTTTTTGACTGATAGATGGTGCATTAGGTTATACACCTCATTCATTTCCTACCTTGGTTATTTGCATTTTAAAAAATTCAGATTTATTTTCTTTTATCCAACCACCAGGCTAGAATGTGCCAGCTGTGATGCAGGCCAAGATAGCCAAGAGGGCCAGGAAGCTGGTAGACTACGACAAGTGCCGCCACAACCTGCAGGCTCTCCAGAATGTCTCAAAGAAGAGGGATCAGATCAAGATTGGCAAGGTGAGCCGTGGGACTGACCACACTCTGTGTCTAACATCCTGTGCAGGCCAAGGAGGCACTGGATGAGGCCAAAAGACTCTATGAAGTGATGAACTCTGAGCTCATTGATGAGTTGCCGGCACTTTATGAGAGGTGGGTAGATTGTTTGATGAATAACTTGGTGTACAAGGTCACAATGACAGCACAAGTAAAACCTGACCTATTGTAACTGGGCTGTCTGTTTGGCTATTTTAACTCTGTCCCCTGCTTAAGACTGGTGCTATTGTATTTCCCTTAATACTTTCAAGTGTCAACAGAAAATACTAAAACTCCTATATATTTTAAATAGAAATCAAAAAGTGACCATTGAAAACTCCAAATAGTAATGCTTTGGCATCAGCATTGCTATCATAATTAGAGCAGCATCTGTAACAGCAAGAGTAGTTTTTTACTTATTTGGTGGATTTTGTTACTTTATGACCAACACACTCCCAAGATATGGTGTTCTAACAAACCAACACTAGCAGCATGTGTGGGTCGGTGCAGCCGTCTCCCCCTGACTGTGTCCACCCTCCAAGTGCTCTTCTCAGCCCAGACCCAGTTCCACAATGAGAAGACCAAGGTGCTGGCTCAGCTCAGTTCCCTGGTGGACAAACTCTCCCTGGAGGACCCTAAGGGGACAGGCTATCACAAGTCTCCTCTCTCCCAGGCCTCCACTCTCAATAGGTCAGTGTTGTTATCTCTCTGACATGTTTCCCCTGTGTTGTGTCCAATGGTGTGCTTCCCACTCCCAACAGGTCAGCGATGTTGAATGACAGTGATGTATGACAGCTTTAAACACAAGGTAATAAGACCAAATCCAAATAAATAAATAGTGTATGATGTTTTGGTAACAACGCTGTTACCGAAATGTCACACACTATTTATTTATTTGGATTTGGTCTTATTACCTTGTGTTTATAATCTATAATCCAAATTGTGCATTATTATGACAGCTTTGTTGTCTCTCTGACATATGTTGTGTTGTGTCCAATGGTGTGTGCCTCCACTCTCAACAGGTCAGTGATGTTGAATGACAGTGATGTATGACAGCTTTGTTGTCTCTCTGACATGTGTTGTGTCCAACAATGTGTGTTCTGCAGGAAGTCCCATGATGGCCGCCACTACGAGGAGATAGACTTCAAGAAGAACCTGGCCAGAAGTAACGGTGTACTGCCACCCAAAGCAGGTAGAGGTAACGTTCCTCTTTCTTCTTTGAGGTTGATTTAGAATTTCTTTTATTTATTTATTATTTGTATTTAGTGATGCCCCGCTAGCTTTGTTATTGAACTTTCCTTTGAAATCATCTTTCAGCTCTACCCATGTTTAGATTGTGACCTATGCAAACAGATAGCTATTGTTTGAATCCATTGGTTGTTCCTATGATGAGATACAATTTAGATTGAACAACTACAAGGTGTATAACAAGGCTAAATAAGTAAATTATACCTGATGTTTAGGTAAGAGCATTGTTACTGAAGTATAAATTACTTATTTGGCCTTGTAGCTCTGACCCTATAGTATTTTCCTAGATTCACAGGGTAACAAGACCAAAGAGCTATTCTATACCACCCCTGTGAATTTTTTTTTCTACAACAATATACCTGTGGATTTCAGTAGGCCACAAAAAATGCATATGAATGTGTGAATATCTAGATAATGATAAATATGTTGGATGTAGGACCACAGAGATAAAGTAACAAATTTACCTAGAATACACTCAAGGTAGTGGAACGTCTTTGAGGTTATCTGTTATTTTGAAGGAGACAGAATTTTGTCTACACTTGGTTATCTCGTGTGTCTTCAATAAAGGTTACTGTAATATCTTTCAGAGTTATTGTCTGAATCCCGATATAGATGATAAAATGTACAAATTCCTTTAGTTTTATGTGTCCAGGAGTATATATCTTTCTCCCTTTAATCTATACTTTTTAAAAACTTGACTAAAATGTACCTGGCAAATAAACACCTTGTTAAAATGGTATCAACCCTATGTAGGTCCAAACCAAACCTGTAGACAAGTAGGTGGGCACCAGCCAGATGTGTGAGCAGAGTTCCAGGAAGATGACATCAGCTTGGTAGTGCCGCGACAGCTGGGTTCCAGAACCACCACCCCCCACACCAACATCCGCACCCCCTCCCCCTCCAGACTGATGATCTCCGGAGACCAGTACGAGCCTGTTGACCGCTCCGGGAGACCACTGGTATGTATAGTGTTGAGGGATGTTGTTTTACAATGAATGAAATATTGGTAAGACAGTACCTCCCTGTAAAAAGGACAACACCTAATTGCACAGCCAAAGTGTCTTTTGGGGAGAGGTGTCCTTCTACCAGAGAGTTGCTAAATTGTAAAAATGGTAATTTTTTCAAATGAAAACTGTCCTTCGTGGAGAAGTGTCTGCTAAAGGGAGGTACTACTGTATTGACTTTCAATATAATAAAGGGAAAACTAAAGCATAGAGATATCACATACACAGAAGGCTTTTATTGTACAGTTCTCCAGCTTCTTTAACTCAATGTGTGGGATCAGAATTATTGGTGGAATTATATCAATTCACTGCAACATTCACTGCTAGGACATTTTTCAAGAACTTTGCACTGTTAACACTAAAGAAGGGTGTTGAATTTATACTATGTGTATTTATATTTTCAAAAAATGTAAGTTGGTTTAATTAAAGATGGTAATTTGAAAGGGAAATAATTGGGATTGGAAAATGTTTTGAAATATATAGGGAGTGTTGTTTTAAATAGGTTATATTGTAGTTTTGTTTATGAGGGGGTAGCTGATTGGTAGGTGGGCTAACTCTAGCACCTCATGTACCTTCTTGTATTTATTGCTCACACTTTCTTTGATCTTTAGATCCTAGTTTTCATTATTATATATTTAAATCTTTGTAGCTCTCACACTAAAAATTAGCTACAGTTTAACCTCATTATAATAGAACAAAACTTTTGACTCCTGCTATAAACATTGTTAAAACAATTTGACCTTTGATATAATTATGATGCAACAAAGGTGCTGATATAACAGAGTTCCATTGTAGGCTATGAATTAAAAGAAAACCAACAACTGTGATACTATTGTGTTTTATTTAAGATTACAAAATATGCTTTTATTTATTCATTTGGTTAACCTAGGTTCCAGGAGCAAATTAGGCCTCATTAAAATGAGCAAATGTCACATGATGATACATGATTACCCCCGTTTTACAGAGAGAGTAGCTTAAATACTTCATTGAGTATTTGACCTGTTTCATGATTTTTTACGATGCCCCAAAGACCAGATTTTTTTTTGTCATTGATATACAGCTTAAACCACGTTGATGAAGGCCAACAGCCCAAAACACTTATGGGGTTAGCTTTACTTGATTAATCAAGAAAGAATATTTTTGACCAATTCTGAAATAATTAAAAATCAATATTTATTCTGACATATGGCACAAGCCATTAGTTGTATGATCAGAAGATGTGTTTTCTTAATTTATCCACTTGATCCCTGTACAATTTTGTACTATTTTCATGAAATGATTTGTGATGGATGTTTAAGGTAGAGGGGGGCAGCACAGTAAAGGCCAATGTACAGTGCATCAAAGAGTGTGTGTCCAGATGAGAAGCCCCTCCTACCTCCGGGAGGAACACAAGCAGCTTCAACAGCTGGAGAAGAAGGTGGATGAACTGTACGACATCCCAGTGGGGGCCACCACCACTGACCTGCCCCCCGGGGTGCTCTACAAGGTACAGTACATTGTGTGGTAACAAATACTACATGTTGTACTTTTATTATTCATAATTATTATAAATCTCTCTCCTGTTCCAAGTATCTTCTTTATCTGTACCAATGCCATCTGCAAAATCACATATTCTACATTACATTGAAGCCATCACTTCTGTACAGAATTATTCCATCTGTACCTAACTATCATCCCTGGTATTTCCTCATTCCATCTTGGTCATTTATTTAGTCCTCAGTGGTAGAACTTGTCATCACCTTGTTTGGAACACAATATGGCTCAATATTCCAGATAAGGAGGTGTGGTCTCTCTCTGTAGCCTTTCACCCCAATCCTCCATTGTACAAAGGCATCAAGATGAGGGGCGGCTACCACACATCCTACAAACCCTGATGACACAGGTTTAATACAGAAATGTCCTCATCAGAACCTTCTCTCTATGGAAGCCAGTGGGCTGATGCTTCTACCAGTTTGTGTGCCCCTAGTCTTGTTTACCATTTGGTTTCCAACTACTAAATCTTGAATTTTGTCTCTGTATTGAAATATGATCCCACACACATATATATAGTAGTGTGGACTTCAGCCATCAAGGTGGGGTTTGCAGGTGAGAGCCACCTACAAGTATGTAGCAGAGGATGTGGATGAGCTGTCGTTTGAATGCGGAGAAGTGATTCGTGTCATTGAGTACGAGGACCCTGAAGAACAGGTGAGTTGCCCACATACAAGGGAGAGATTTGTAGGAGGTCAACTGGTGGGAACTGTGCACAGGAGGAAGGCTGGCTGCTGGGGGTGAAGGAGAGCACTGGGGAGAAAGGACTGTTCCCAGCTAACTTCACTCGGCCCATCTAGATGTTGGCTGCTGCTGCATGTAACTGCTCTGTGTGACTCCAAGTGTGTTCCTCTCTCCTTCCTTCCCTAGCTTGGTAGCAACTGGCTGGTAGCTCAGTCTCTCTACTCCATCCCTCCTTATACCCTAACAACTTTGATATGAAGGTTTTATCATCATATCTATGGATCATTACAGTAAATAACTTGTCAGACTTCCAACTTGGATTTCATCCCATATTCTCATTGTAACAGGAGGACCCAACCCTGGGGACCAGACTTCAATGGCCATAGGGGGAGCTTCTTTAACATTATGCAAATATCTGGATAATAATAAAATGACATATGCAAATATAGCTGGGGATGGACTAGAGAGATTGTACTGTGGCAGCTTTTTTTTTTCCTCTTTTTTTTTTTATATAAGTCTAGTGCTAAGTTCTCTTTCTTTTATATTATTTAATTGTTGTTGTTTTCCCCATTTTATTGCATCAGACTGTTGCTCTTATATACCACATCATTATTATATGACTTTGTTTTAAAAGTGGATGAACTTTCTTTTTTACTTCAAATTATTGATAAGGCACAATTTTGGCACTTTTGTCTGAAGATGGTAACAGCGTGGTTACCCAAACGTCACACACTATTTATTTGGATTTGGTCTTATTACCTTGTGTTTATAATCCAAATTGTGCCTTATCATTTTTATAGACTTTAAAATTATTGTTTTGCATTAGGTGTGTCAGAAGGACTTTAAAAAAAGCAAAGTGTGCGACTCCTGCGCCTTCAGTTTGTTCTTAGATTGTTACAATGTGTTATTATGTGCAATATTTGTAATTTTAGGCAATATATATATTTGTTGTTACACATGGTGGAAAAATTTTATAAACTCTTACAAAGCCAAAAAAACCTCCACTGGGAAAGTAGTCTAGTCACATCACTACAGCACACGTGTGTCTGTGTACATATTGCTGCTGCAACTGGAGTTTTGTTGTTTTCTCTCTCTCTCCCAAGTCCTTTTAAAAACTAATAAAATTTTATATTAGCGTTAGCTTCTCTCTTATTTCTCCCAACATCAATACATGATAGGTAGGTACCACTTCTTTAAGGCCAAATGTAAATTCTATGAGAAATTGGTCTTGTCATCTAAATTGTACCTTTTCAACTACTTCACTGGAAGTGCAGCATGAATTGTCACCAAGATGCTAAAAAACCCTTTTTGGACTTTTACAACAATATGCAAATACCCTTTATGCAAAGGTCCAATATACAAATGGAAAATTTGCTTAGAGATGCTCATTGTGATTTATTTGGCATGTAACAAATCAGGTGTTGTTAGATTTGGCTTTCCACTTTATACATTTAGTCTATTATACAATAACAGAGAGAAGACCACAAAGGTAAAAATTCAAAACACAACTTTATTACATTTAACAGGCTAAAAAAAAATTTTCCTCTCTTTTCCTTAGCCTTAATGTTAACATGTATAAAAGTATGTCAATATAAAGGCTTTATTTATATTTATTTTTATATATATATATATATATACTGGAAAAATAAATAGAGGTGTGTGTAATTCTTAAATGTGTAATATAATTCGAAATAATGTTCTTTATATCTATATGTATAGAGAAATAATTCTTTTTAAAAAATGATCAACAAAGAAAAAAAAAATCAGAGATTTGATAGCTCTCAAAGCAAATATAATTAAAACGATTCATTTACAATATATATATTAAAATTTTTCAAAAATTAATTATAAATCAAACTTTTTTTGTTGTTTTTTCTCTATATGAACAAAAAATAACTAAAAAAAGTAAAGAAGAAAGAAAGAAAAAAATGGAATTAGTGTTGTTTTCATTGATGATCAACTCTTGATTCAAGAAAGAAAGGACTTGTAACAAGGTTCAGGGTTTCTTATACTCCATCTTCTCTACCTTGACATCATCGTCAATCATCTGGTAGATATAGATGACCACTGTGGTGGCTTGGATGTCCATCAGAACAAAGGAGGGCACAATGGAACTGAAAACACAACATTTGATATCAACTTCTTTATGGCCCCTGTAATAAAAGAAGACCTAATCCAAATAATTTGTGTGTGACGTTTCGGCAACAACATTGTCACCATCATCAGACAAAAGAGTAAAAAATTTTATTCTTCTGTTTGCTGATCGTGACAATGTTGTTGCTTAAATGTCACCCACAAATTATTTGGATTAGGTCTTCTTTTCTTTTATCATAATCTATAATCCAAATTGTGCTTTATCAGATATGGCCCCTGATTCTTAAAAAGTCCAACCCCACCAGCGAGTGCAAGTGACCAAACGGGGCTCTGGCACATTTGTAAGTGAACAGTCGAACTGCTTTTCACATGTGTAGACATGTGGTGCATTTACAGTAAAAGCAGTCGCTTACTTCTACCCAACATGATTATCATGGCCTGTACCACGTACCTGTACTAGGGATAAGCAAAAAAAAAAAAAAAAAAAACAACTTCTTTATCATAAGGCAAAATTTCAGCACTTTTTGTCTTATTACCTTGTAGTTCTAATCTATAATCCAAATTGTGCCTTATCACAAAAGAAAATAGCCTTATAGAAACTTATCCTTTGATATGTCTTATAGTTTCACCTTAAGAAAAAAAAAATTGGCTTAATGTATAAATTTACATAAATGAAGTGTACCTGTGGAGGGGGGAGTAGGCCCCAGTGGCAGAACCGGGGTTGAGATAGAAGCGGCCCTCATGCTCGAAAGCCTTGAAGCAGTGGGTGTGGCCAGAGATGAGGATGTCCACATCCAGTTGACGGCCCAGTAGTGCCAGGCTGTCTCCATCCCCCCAGGGTACCACCTGGTGGCCGTGACACAGGCCTACTCGGAACTGTCCTATGGTGACCACCTTCTGCTCTGGATAATTCAGGTTCTGGAACAGTATACCACACTCTCAGATGTGTGTCGTCTTCTAATCTAGATAACAGTAAAACAGACCCATGAGTGCCCGCCCACCTTTGTGTAAAATCAAAAATGACTTGATCTAACATAAACCCAACATTTAGAAAGAGCTTGCAACTACAAATGTGAAACGAGGAAAGAAAAAAGTAAATTAAGAATGAGGAAAAAGGAACCGAGCCAGAAAAAAAAACATTTCCAAAGTAAGATTTCCAAGGATTACTGATCCTATAATCGTATAAATGTGACAAAACCTTGTAAATAACCACAAGTGTCTCCACTGAAGGAAATGTGTCATCAATTTGAAAAGAAAGCAGCCCGATGGAGAAAGTTCTGGAGAGTAAGCTGGGTGGGAGAGTTTCCTTCCAATTCCAATAGGAGTCAAACATGCCTCATGAGGTGAAGCAGTGTCTAGCTTGATTTTCACCCACTTTTAGTTGACAAGAGATGGAATTTGAGAAGAACAAAGCTTCATATATTCTCTCAATTTGTTGAGCTCAGGAATTATTCCCAGACCATCAAGAACTACAGTAGTCTTCCATGAGAAACGGTTGAAAATATGGGTAAACTCAGTTTCTCCTGGGTCTTATTAGAGACTATTTCAATTGAAAGACTTCTCATGACCTGACATGACAGTCTCTGATGAGCAACTTCCAGGAGAGATCATGTTTTAGGTGGTCTCCTAAGGGAGCCTCAATTGTAGTTCCAAGTTTACTCCAAAATACAACCAAACATGAAGCATCACACCTTGTGATTTTATTGTCCTCACTTTATACAGGTTCTGCCCTGGTTTCAAACACTGACTTGGCTTACGTGTCAAGATTTTTTTCAAGATGAATGGCTAACAATCCACAAATAAGCACAATTCCATTGTTGTAGGTTACCAGTTATGTTAGCCTACTTGTTTTACCTACCTAGAGGGTACCAGATTGGAGGTGGAACTTTGGATGTTTTGTCTTTAAAAAATTCTAAAAATACAGTATAATCTTAATAATTCATTTATAATTTCTTTATAATAATTATTATTTCACCATTTTTTAAAATCTCAAACAACCTATTTAGATCTAATTCAAAAGATTAATTGAACACTGCCTGACAACAAAATGTCCATTAACAGTGGACTATCTCTTGGAAGTGTTGGATACAGAAGCTTTACTGTATATTGACTTCTTGGGAGTTGACAAAGATGTACAAGTTTCTGGGGAACAGACCATTGAAGATTACATTGTGGTGTGGGAAAGGATGAAGAAGTAAAGTTTGCAGAAAAAGCATTGGACACCTTCAAGACAATCAACTCTTTGAGGAGAGACAAGTGGCCTAAACCGTTGGTTTTCGACCGCTATGACCCAGGATCAAATCTTGTGTGCATTGGGCACTTTTTTCCAATTAAAAAAAAAAAAAATGCTTCAATATCCTCCGATTCTTGCAAAAGTCCAACTCTACCAGCGAGTGCAAAGTCAAACTGCTTTTCACATGTGTAGACATATGGCGCACTTACAGTAAAAGCAGTCACCAACTTATAACCACTATGATTATAATGGCCTCTGCCAAGTATATTGGGGATAATAATTAAAAAAGACTGCTATTTGAAGAAGTTTTCAGAGGAAAAATGACATACAGGCCTTTTGAAGATTGATCAGTTAGAATGCAAGCTGAATAGGTTTCTAGTTTTAAAAGCAAACAACTATATATAAAGGTATGAAAAAGGCATCTCCTTATCGTGCAACTGAAAGTTGCTGATGGCTTGCGCCATCTATCGGAATAAAATATCAACTATTCTCGTTGATTTTTAATTATTCCAGAATTGGCCAATTTACCCATTCTTGATTAATCAAGAAAAGCTAACCATGTACGCATTAAGATAGATGGAGCAAGCCATCAGCAACTTTCAGTTTCACGATAAGGAGATGCCTTTTTCATAATTTATGCACCTTATCCCAGTACAATATCACATTTGTACATTTTTTCACATATATAAAAGATTTTTTAAAATGATCATGTTTTTTAAAAATAGTTTTAAAGTTTTTCTCTCTCTCCTTATTTTCCAAATTTATTCCCACTCTAATTATTTACTAAAGAGTTAAAATAGTATTTTTTAATTTATATGTGTATGCAAACGTATGAATAAATGAAACTTTGTCTCTCATTAAAAGTAAATCATAAAACACATTCAATATAAATGAAATAAAAAACATCCAAATATGGCATCACAATTCATACTATTAATTAATATCACGAGAGTATTTCCCAAAATATTATTTTAATAGTGGGATAATAGGCTTAACTGAGTATAAATTCCACATTGACTTTAATTCAATCAAAAATTCTAATCCTTTGAGATGTTGAGATAGAGAGAAGACTTTCAAACTTGGAAGGACACAAGAGTTCACTTTAATTTGCCAGAGTTGTATATAGGCACCCTGATGCAATAGAATCTAAAAAAGACCACACTTTTCAGCAAAGACCACATCAACCAAATAAAATTGCGACTAACTAAGCTGAGAAAATTTCGTTCACTCATAGTAACACAAGTAACATAGTAAAACAGGACTTTTGGGAGAGGCTGCTGCTTTTCATAAAACAGCTAGAGGAGCATGAACGTGTGGAATTCATGTAATCTTTAGACAAGGGTATAAGAAACAACAGAAACTGGCAAACAACATAGCTGCTGCTGCTATGCGGGTACTCACATCGTCAAAGTCCCCACGCACCACATGCACATCACTGGCCAGGGTACGCAGGTAGTCCAAAGTATCCCGCGTGCAGAGGTTGCCTGTACACAGAATGTGCTGGATCCTGCCAGGAACCAGGAGCTTCTTGAATTTCTCCGGGAGTCCCGGACATCTCTGGGGAATGTGGAGGTCTCCCAGCACTAGGACCAGCTGCACACATCACTGTGATGATACATCCCCAGTATGACAACACCTAGTTACAGAGCCAAAGTGTCCTTCAGAGAGAGGTATCCTCTTACCTGATAGTTACTAATTGGTAAAAATGGTAACAAAGTACAGATTAAGAAACATAAGGTAACATCTAAATGAATAAATTATGTTTCAGTAACAATGCTGTTAGCAAAAAAAATGTCATGTATTATTTTTATTATTTTTTTTTTTCATTTGGATATGGTCTTGTTACCATAGAGGTAAAATGGTAATTTTGGCATTGAAAACTGTCCTTTGTAGAGAGATGTCTTCTAGCAAATGTGTCCTCTCATGGAGGTTGTTCTACTGTGATAAAACAGACTTACAGAGAACAGAAGCGCCTATCAAATAAGGCAACCATGCCCTTTTCAAATGGGGGAATGTGCTACAGGATTATAAAGCTTTCTGCACACTGGAGATTTCCACGACCTGAGACTGTTAATACTGTGGGAGTTATCTGGGTAGATAGCATCACTATGCGGATGGCTCTTTTTTAACGTGGTCTTTACAAAGGTTATGCTGGAAAATAAAGATTATTAATACCAGGCGGTATCAAAAGTTTGTTCCCATAAATAAGATTTTAATACACATTAAATACCATCAATGTTCCACCATACAGACAACACTATGGCCAAAGCGATCCTGTTTAACTACAGGTTTAGCCTCTTGATCACAGGGTACCCATTGTCTTCATGTGTCAGGGTAACGAAGATAGATCTACTTTTCATCCCCAGCTACAATCTGCTTCCAAAATCATAGATCTTGCTGATTTTCTAACAATCCTTTACAGATATCAACTCCATCTCTGGGACTGGGCTATAGTCAGGTCGTGGGGATCTTTTTGCCTTGGGTATTTGCTAACAAAGTGCAGCTTGTGCAGAGTTCGGTTGATCGTATCTTTGGATGGTCCAAGTCTGGCTAACATTTCACATGTAGATTGTTGTGGGTTGTCCACCAGATATCGTAGGGTCTCAATATCCATCACACTTGGTGGTCGTCCCATTCAAGGTTTATCCTCAAGGCTGATGTCTCCTTCTCTAAATCTCTTAAACCATTTTGAAGCTGTTCTTCTATTGACTATTTTTTCCACTTCGCATATATATTTTTTATATAAAGTCATAAAAGCTTTATCTAGGACTTGTGGTGATTTTTAAATTAGACATAAATGTAAATATATACTTAATAGTAATAATATCAAGGGACTTCACACAATATTTTATGGCCATTTCAATATACAGCATACCCGCCCAGAAGTCCTCCTTAACATGGCGGCTACATGGAGAAGCAGCACAAGTAAGGGACTGCCCTGTAGGGTATAGTACAGTGTCGTGAGCCCCGAGCAGCAGCTACGGTAACCGTGAAGGCCTATAGGGAACTCTGAAATGTGGCTGACTAACGGAGCAATGGCACCCCCCCTTTCCAAAGGTAGACAAGATACCACTACCAATATACAGCATTAATTGTATGAAAAGAGGTCAATTTAGGGAATTAAAACAGAGTAACCATTATTAAGAGGTAGCTTTTTTTTCTGTATGACTGTCCTTTGAAAAGTTGAAAAAAAAAATTACCATGGCTTTGTTACGACTACTAGAGTAGTCAACTTTATTTTTATGCAAATATATTTGTAACTTAACAACTAAGAGAGAAAAAAGTATGTAAATTTCTTTTAATGTATAAATTGAGCGTGTTTTTCAATAAAAATGAGTTCTGGATAAGTTTTTGGATGGTTGATAGTCGTCCTTAGAGCCTCTTCCTTGGAATTGCCGAGCTGTTCAAGTAGCTGGACTCTAGGTTGTCTCTCAAGGTAAAGAGAGACAGCAATCTATATTGAGAACCCTTAATAGCTATAGTGAACCAAAAGTTCAGTCCCATTGAGGTTCACCACAATAGAGGGGTTTTCTGTATATATAAATACAATTTTTAAAAACAAAACATCCATGCTTTACTTTGGGGAAAAATAGAAGACAAGATCATATTCATGTTATTAATTTAAAAATTACAAGAGTGCATTATAAAAATATTTTAATGATTTAATATTTGGAAAATCTGCAAACTTTTAATAATTCAACCTAAAATTTTGATTCTTGAGGCGTTGAATTGAAGAAGTTGGAGAAAGGTGAGAGAAAAATACACGTCTCATAGATAAAGTAATTACTGTTCTTTACTTGTTTTTCTACCTATCCACAGCTAGCTTTTATTGCTTCCCTGGGGCAATTTAAAAGTTGCCAAGGGTTTAACCTTGAAGAAATGTGACGTTGAAGGTATCCATAGGACAGTTTAAACAGTAAAATATGAACTAATCATTTGACCTGAGCAACCACATTTGTAAAATCAATTTCTGTCTAAAGCCTCCATCTATTATCTTATATATAAACAGTAGAACATCCCTTTAGCAGATACCGCTCTATAAGGGACAGTTTTCATTTGCAAAATTACCATTTTTACTATTTAGCAGCTCTCCAGTAAGAGTACACCTCTCCCTAAGGAACAGTTTGGCTCTGCAATTAGGTGTTGTCCTTTACAGGGAGGTTCTACTGTACGTCACTACCCTATAGAAGAAAGAATACATTTCAGTAACAAGATTGTTATCATCTTCAAGTTTTGTGAATGAAGAAGCAAAAAAAAAAACTGAAATCAAGATTAAAAGAAGTGTTGGGGGGCAGAGAGAAGCCTCATCATTTTCTTTGGATGGAACACATCCCGTCGAAACATTTCCCCTGATTCTTGAAGTCATCCAGGCAGAGGGTGCGTTCAGGTTTGAAGAGCGTGAAGACAATGAGTTCCCCAGAGCTCTCCCTCACCAGACACCGGATGACGCAGGCATCCAGGGAGAAGATGGAGACATCGCCGTTGTGATCCTTGCACATCTGGTCTTTATTAAAAGTGACAATGATGCCGTCGTCGGGGTCAGGTTTTAGTTCTTCAGCGACCACATACAGCAAAAAGAAGACTGTTACTAGATGCCAGCACATCTTAACCATTTGGTTCTGTAATAGTTGGATAGTAAGAAAGTAGTCCCTTGAGCTAGCTTTAGGTTGGAAACTTGATTGTTTAAAATATTTTGAGATTTTTAAAAAAATATATATATTTCTATATATAATTGAGACACTTTTTTTTTTTAACAGTTTGTGTGCCAGAGCTTTAAAAAGGAGTGAGTCATTGATAATTTCCACCGTTCTTGATTCAAAGAAATTCTTGATTCAAAGAAATTCGTGCTTTATTACAAAAGTTTTATACATTTAATTCAGTACTTTTGTCTGAAGATGATAGCAATGCTGTTACTGAAACCACATACACTATTTATTTGGATTTGGGTATTATTACCTTGTGTTTATAATCCACGCACACAAATTGTGTTTTATTATTCTTCATATAGATGACTGTGTTGAGAGGGAGGCTCTTTACAAAGTTTTGGGGGTTGTTCCTATGACTGGACCTTCTAGTCAGATAGCTGTAGTCTACGCTGTTGGTAAAGAGAAGTTAAACCTGATATCCTTTTTCCTAGCATATTTGAATCCACTAACGAACTTCACACATCCTAAAATAGATCTTTGAATATTTCACTAAATCTATCTTTATAGGGATTGTTGTTTCTTATCCCCTTGTGTAAAGATTAGACAAATTCCATGAGTTCATGCTCCTCAAGCTGTTTTATGATAAGCAAAAGCCTCTCCCAAAGATCCTGTTTAGAGCATCTAATGCAAGCCAAAATGTGTTCTGAAGCTGCAGGTGCCAAGCTACATTTTGGACAAGTGGGGTAGATTTTGTTATTTTCTATCTTCAATGGCTTGAGATGGCCTGTTCTAAATCTTGTTAGTGTTGTTTGATGCTGTCTATTTCTGATGCTCAGAGCTCCTCCTGTGTCCACTCCACTGTACCAACTGTGCTTAGGTGGGATCCTCAAATGAGGGTTTCCATTGTGAAGAAGAATTTTTGAGAGTTTTTGGAGATAACCAATTATGTTCCAGGTTACTTTGTCTCTAAGTTCCGCTGTGTGACTCAAGTGTTGTATGGCACTTCTACTATCAGTAAGATATGTTTATAGGGATAAGACAGTAATGTAGCCCAACTGTACACTCTCACAACATCCTGAGAGCTTTATCCCAAGAATGGCTGTGAGATATGTTTGTTAGGCATGTTGTGTTATATTCAGGTACCAATTTTCTGACACACCCCCTACTTTTCATCAATGCTTCTTAGATACTGGGAGGGTTTATATTAATATGAGAGAGAGGGGGGGGGAAAGTAATCAAGAGGTTTTTTCAAAGTTGAAGAAGGGCTGTTTTGTGATCCGAATTTTTCAAAAAAATAAAAAGGCTTGGAGAGATTAGAAGTGGGATATGTTTTTATCCATATTCCTGATGTATCACCCAATCACACTCAGTGGGAGTTGAATAATATCACAATCTTTCATATATTCGGAAGCCATATCATTAGAGCTAGATAAATTTTAGCTCATTCTTCTTTCTGACATATAGTAGAACCTCCCTTTTGTGGGCAACTCTCTACAAAGAACAGTTTTCATTTGCAAAATTACCATTTTTACTATTTAGCAGCTCTCCAGTAAGAGTACACCTCTCCCTAAAGAACAGTTTGGCTCTGCAATTAGGTGTTGTCCTTTACAGGGAGGTTCTACTGTATGTCACTACCCTAGAGAAGAAAGAATGGAGAGAATCCGGTTGTTTCTCACAACGTCGAATTGTATGTATGGGGAACTGTAGTATTTCATTCCAATTTTTCACATTTACATTTCAGTAACAGCATTGTTATCATTTTCAAGTTTTGTGAATGAAGAAGCAAAAAAAAAAAAACTGAAATCAAGATTAAAAGAAGTGTTGGGGGGCAGAGAGAAGCCTCATCATTTTCTTTGGATGGAACACATCCCGTCGAAACATTTCCCCTGATTCTTGAAATCATCCAGGCATAGGGTGCGTTCAGGTTTGAAGAGCGTGAAGACAATGAGTTCCCCAGAGCTCTCCCTCACCAGACACCGGATGACGCAGGCATCCAGGGAGAAGATGGAGACATCGCCGTTGTGATCCTTGCACATCTGGTCTTTGTTAAAAGTGACAATGATGTCGTCGTCGGGGTCAGGTTTTGGTTCTTCAGCGACCACATACAGCAAAAAAAAGACTGTTACTAGATGCCAGCACATCTTAACCATTTGGTTCTGTAATAGTTTGATAGTAAGTAAGTAGTCCCTTGAGCTAGC
The DNA here is from genome assembly GCA_030710605.1 of Cordylochernes scorpioides. Taxonomy (NCBI): domain Eukaryota; kingdom Metazoa; phylum Arthropoda; class Arachnida; order Pseudoscorpiones; family Chernetidae; genus Cordylochernes; species Cordylochernes scorpioides. The sequence continues at coordinate 75,622,908 of CP092879.1, read as the reverse complement.
TTTAGGTTGGAAACTTGATTGTTTAAAATGTTTTGAGATTTAATTTAAAAAAAAATCTATTTCTAGATATCATTGAGACTTTTTTTTTAACATTTTGTGTGTAGTAGCCGGAGCCTTAAAAATAAATTCAGTGGGTCATTGATAATTTCCACTGTTTCTGATTCAAAGAAATTCTTGCTTTATTATAAAGTTTTATACAGTTAATTCAGTAATAATAAGGCACAATTTGGATCATAGATTATAAACACAAGGTAATAAGACCAAATCCAAATAAATAGTGTGTGATGTTTTAGTAACATCACTGTTATCGAAATATCGCACAATTTATTTGGATTTGGGTCTAATTACCTTGTGTTTATAATCTACTAGCCGAATGACCCGGGCAACGCCTGTGTTTTACCCGATTGAATGTTTTGATTCAAATACTATTTGTTACAATTATAAATTGACGCCTTAAATAATTGCATATGTTAGTTAATAACTATAGCCTATGTGCTTTATCTGTCTATGTACTGTTGGCTTCCGTAGGCGTCTCTTACTGGGAAAAAGAAAGAGAGGATTCCATTTGGTTATTAACTAATATATGCATTTATTTAAGGAGCGACCCGCTCCAACACAATGGTTACAAAAACGAAAAAGCGAGTGGGGGGGGGGGCAAAGGTGGCGTGTTCATAGCCAACCAATAGGAGAGCGCCACTCCAAAAAAAAGGCGAGTGGGGGGGGGGGGGGGGGCAAAGGTGGCGTGACCGTAGCCAACCAATAGGAGGGCGCCATTCCAAAAAAAAAAGCAAACGGTAACAAGAGATGAAAACTTATGACTGATTGTTGATTAGGAGATGAGGAATGACGCTCGTAACTGTATATAGAATAGGTGTGGTTCTCAATAAGGTCTGTTTCAAGGTCTACGCTGGTGGTAAAGAGAAGTCAAACCTGATATCCTTTTTCCTAGCATATTTGAATCCAGTAATAGATCTTTGAATATTTCACTAAATCTATCTTTATAGGGATTGTTGTTTCTTATCCCCTTGTGTAAAGATTACACAAATTCCATGAGTTCATGCTCCTCAAGCTGGAAGGCTGGGTAAACCGTTTGGTTTTCGACCACTAGGACCCGGGTTCGATACCCGCATTGGGCACTTTTTTCTGTTTAAAAAAAAAATGCTCCAATGGCCCCCGATTCTTGCAAAAGTCCAACCCCACCAGCGAGTGCAAGTAACCAAACGGGGCTCTGGCATTTGTAAGTGCAAAGTCGAACTGCTTTTCACATGTGTAGACATGTGGTGCGCTTACAGTAAAAGCAGTCGCTAACTACCTACGAGATAAGAAAGAAGAAGATGATAAGCAGCAGCCTCTCCCAAAGGTCCTGTTTAGTGCATCTAATGCAAACCAAAATGTGTTCTCAAGCTGTAGGTGCCAAGCAACATATTGGACAAGTGGGGTAAATTTTGTTGTCTTCTATCTTCAATGATTTGAGATGGCCTGTTCTAAATCTTGTTAGTGTTGTTTGATTCTGTCTGAGGTTCAGAGCTCCTCCTGGGTCCACTCCACTGTACCAACTGTGTTTAGGTGGGATCCTCCAATGAGGGCATCCATTGAAGATAAATTTTTGAGAGTTTTTGGAGATAATCAATTATGCTCCAGCTTGCTTTGTCTGCTTGTTCCCCTGTGTAACTCAAGTGTTGTATGGCACTTCTACTATCAGTAAGATATGTTTATAGGGATAAGACAGTGATGTAGCCCAACTGTACACTATCACAACATCCTGAGAGCTTTATCCCAAGAATGGCCATGAGATATGTTTGTTAGGCATGTTGTGTTATATTCAGGTACCAATTTTCTGACACACCCCCTACTTTTTATTAATGCTTCTTAGATATTGGGAGGGTTTATATTAATACTAGCGGATGTACCCGGCTTCGCCCGAGGTTTTACCCGAGTAAAGGTTTGTCTAACGAACATTTGTTAAAACAATTCTCTATAAACTTATAAAAAAAGAGATATATTTTGATAATTTGAAACTCGTAAATTTGAATCTCTCGATATAGTGAACATTTTTTCCCGGTCCCTGTGTGCCGTGTCATCCTGAATTTTGTCTTTCCTAATTTTCTACATTACAAAATCATCGTTTTATCTAGTGAACATATTTTCCCGGTCCCTTGAAAAATACCCGAATCATGGTCGTTTATGGAAGATGGACGTAGTTCCCGGAGGTCACCCGCGAGGCTTTTTTCTTGTCTACTTTTCACAGCTGTGTCACCAACTCTGCCCCCGCGCGCCAGGACCTCTTGATCCCTCTGATTGGTCGGTGGGAACTTTGGCCGGCGGCCGGACTACATTTTCTCAGTGGGGGGGGCAGACCTAAGCCTATCTCCGTCGCAAGGTGGCGCTGCTTGCGAGTTAAAGCTACAAATCTGCAAATAACTCTAAGGATATTTAAGATATTCAAGAAATTATTTTTCGTAAACCTTTCCGGGGATACACCTAATAATATCCCAAAATTTCACGGCGATTGGATGTATGGTTTTTGAATCCACAGAGGACACACACACACAGACAGACAGACATTCAATTTTATATATATTAATATAAGAGAGGGGGGAAAAGTAATCAAGAGGTATTTTCAAAGTTGAAGGGCTGTTTTGTGATCCGAATTTTTCAAAAAAATAAAAAGGCTTGGAGAGATTAGAAATGGGATATGTTTTTATCTATATTCCTCATGATCTTGATCACCCCATTCCCTTTCAGTTGATGTGAAAATATCACAATCTTTCATATATTCAGAGAAGCCATATAATTATAACTAAATAAATTTTAGCTCATTCTTCTTTCTGACATACAGTAGAACCTCCATGAGAGGACACTCATGCTATAGGACACCTCTCTACAAAGGACAGTGTTCACATTTTCAAAATTACAATTTTTACTATTTAGCAACTCTCTGAAAAGAATACACCTCTCCCTAAAGGACACTTTGGCTCTGCAATTAGGTGTTATCTTTTACAGGGAGGTAGTTCTACTGTATTCCTATTAAAATTGGGAGAAGTAAAATTAGATAATCTTACAGTAAAATATCAAATATGGGACAATAGAGTACTGATATAACATAAAGGGAAGATTTGGCAATTGTGATGATTGGTTGAAGTAGAATGTGTCTGTTTTGTCAATAAGGCTGGAAGCACTTCACAGTAGCAGGCCGCCAACTTAGCTCCAATGCGAAATGGCCACCTCTGACAGACGCTTTGTGTAGCAAATTTTAACATGGAGTACAGACTCATCTTGTATTCCTGGATCAGGAGATTTTACAAGGTACTATCAGCCATGCCAACTGAGCCCAAGTTTTTAGCAAGCTTGTTATTACTCCCCCTCTTCCTTTTTTCCCCGTCCTCCATGCATGGATCAGGATAAAACCTAGGAAATGATGGATTTTTTTTTCTTATCCCTAGTACACGTGGTACAGGCCATGATAATCATGGGTAGAAGTAGGCGACTGCTTTAACTGTAAGTGCACTGCATGTCTACACATGTGAAAAGCAGTTCGACTTTGCACTTACAAATGTGCCAGAGCCCCGTTTGGTTATTTGCACTCGCTGATGGGGTTGGACTTTTGCAAGAATCGGGGGCCATTGAAGCATTTTTTTTTTTTTTTAAACAGAAAAAATGTCCAATGCGAGAATGAAAAAGATGGATTAAATGATGGGAAGTAAGAGAAAACAAAAGTGCAAGAAAAATTACCCTACCCCCATTTGTTTCCAAACAGCAATGATTCATTGCAACAGAAATTAATTTTATGATTGTTTAAATTCAATAGATGTATGGTAAATATCAGGTTTACTATTTTCCACAATATTAAATCAGGGAAATATTTTACAATTCTAAAAATGGCAGAAGAATTGGTTTACATTAAAAAAATAAATTTTAATACAAATATTAATTTAAAATATATAACTATCTGGTAAAAATGTATTGTTTCAACGGGTGTTTTCTTCTGGTTTATAGATGGCAATGTGAATAGGGCAAATATTAACAGAATATAAAATTTTAAAATATAATAAATTTTGGATCTACTCTCTATTGATACAAATAAAATATAATAATTGCAATATAGTTATAGTAAAATATTTCATTTATAATACAAATTATACATATTTGAAAAGTAATCTTTTCTTTTTATAAGAAAAAAATGTGTGATAATTTTGATTTTATAATGTATTATATAATAAGGGTGAAAGGTTTTTTAAATCCAGAATCATAGATTAAAAATTATTGTTTATATAAATGAGTAACCTTTTGATTTCTCAAATTTGTTTATAAAATAAATTTCATTTTAAGTTTCAATTATTATTTATGGGGGTGTGTCTTTTGATAATGGCATTTATTTAAATGGAGATATTTTCATACTTAAATTTAATACAATAAAACAAATCAATATTATAAAATCCTAAACTATTCGGCTGGTAATTATTGCCGAATATGTGTACAATATACACTTTTTAATGAGCAATTTGCAAATGTAATATTTGAAATATATTCACCATTTTTTGTGGCGCGCTATCAAAAATGTTTATCTATTAAAAAATCTGAAGGCAATTTAACAACATATAAGAACATTAATTTGCGATAACACTACTTTGTTAATATTTTGAGTACTTTAAAATAAAATATCTAAACACTTGGTCGTAATGTTAAATCTTGAAAAAAAAAAAAAAAATTTAGGAAAATTCATTGAATATATTATAGTGAAAGTAGTTTTGTTGAATGCAAAAAAAAAAAAACATTGTTAATGTTATTGTATGATTTATATTAGAATTATAAAAACGTCATTAAAATGTATTTTAAATTATTTATTTCGCACAAATAAAAAGAAAATGAAAATGCTGTTGAAAATTCTGCACCATATTCTTTAGTGCAGGTATCATTGTCAGTTTTGATTTCTGAAGCCAGAATTATTTTGATGCATATTCGCTAACTTTGATTTTTTTAATCCCATGTGATTTTTAGATATGCATTTTAGATAACACAAGCTTTGACAAACTGAAAAGCATTCACTTAGAGACCATGGTTTCAGGCTAATGGCCCTCGTCAGCCAAGGCGGATTTTATTCAGACGGCCGCTAGTTATATACATGAAATTTGAAGAATACACACTACAGTCAGTCCTATATTCCTAAATTATAAAGTAATATGATAATAATGGGTCTCTCATAATTTTAGATATCTAATTTAAATAAATAAGCGCGCAGAGAACATTATTATTAAGTAATTATTATTTATCACAAATAATTGCTAACTATTATTCAAAATATTTTAACTGCGTAGGACATGATTTTTTTTCAAAACCTGGAATAAATTCAAAAATTCAAGTTCCTATCGCCAAGCCTTTTTTATTATTATTATTCTCATTTTCATTTATATTTGAATTTCAAAAGCCATTTTTGCTTGGAATTGAAGAGGCTTGGCGATAGGAACTTGAATTTTTAGATTTATTCCAGTTTGAGGTTTTGAAAAAGTCATGTCTCAACTTTCAACAGTTTCCTAATTAATATCGCTAATCACAGATGCACTTGGCACATTTTATAGATGATTGCGTCTGCCCATTCATTTGAATCTGAAAGTGATAATTAAATGCTAGAAAATGCTCTGAGGGTGAATATGGCAATCATTGTGGGTACTTTGTAGATATATAAATACCTGAGCTCCAATTGACAGATCTAGTAGTGTTGGAGGCCAGTCAAAGCCCTATTTTTATTTTAAAATTATACACAAACCCTTGATAATTATTGTAGTAATTTTTGTTAAAATAGTTTTTCATTATAAAAAAAAACAATTCCCAACGAAACGATTAAATATTTATTAGAAGAACATACAATTTATCTCAGGAACTTATTTAATAAAATCTTAGGGACATCCCAAGTTCCTCAAAAATGGACAAAAACGATAATCCACCCAATATTTAAAAATGGAGATCCTGACAACCTGTCAAATTACAGAGGAATATCCCTGATTTCTAACCTATCGAAATTATTTACATCCATCTTGAAGACAAGATTGAATGATTGGATGGAGAGAAAGTCAATTTTGGCAAAAAATCAAGCTGGTTTTAGAAAAGGCTACTCTTGTCATATCATTTATTCAAATGACCCTTAGCCGTAGAAGGGGAAAGTTATATGCCTTCTTCATTGACCTAAGGAAGGCCTTTGATACTGTGCCGCACCATCAACTTTGGAAAAAATTGGCATTAAATGGTCTGAGCTGTCGATTTATTAAACTAATTAAGAACTATAGTTACCCAAATGACGGCAACGTTAAGATGGCGTGGTTCCTTCACGGAGGCTATCAAAATACATGCGGGAATATTGCAGGGGGAGCCGTTGTCACCTTATTTATTCATTCTGTCCCTAAACGATCTGGTATCCCTGTTTGATGAATCAGAATTGCCAGGCATAAATCTTGAGAATTATGGAATTATACACCTTTTACTGTATGCAGACGACATAGTGATCCTAGGAGAATCGAAAATAAATTTGCAACTGAAGATTAACTTACTTAAAAGTACTTAGAAGAGAACTGCCTAACGTTAAACCAAAATAAATCTAAAATAATGGTGTTTAGAAACGGTGGAAGGACAGCTCGTTTGAGACATGGTTTTGGGGTCAGCAACCCCTAACAATTGTAGCTAAGTATACATATCTGGGTTACCCTCTGACTACAAAAATTTCGACCCAATATGCTTCCCAATACTTTAGAAACAAAGCACTGAATGCAATTAATGCACTTTGGAGAATCCTTACAAAGGCGCGAATAAAGTCCTTTACCTCGGTGATGAAACTTCTTGACACTATTGTTCTTCCTACGTTACTATATACTACGGCACCAATGTGGGCAATTAACCAGCTGAAGACAGTTAATAATACCCAAGATGTATTTCTTCGCCTTCTCTTAGACTTACCAAACTTCACACCAGGATATATCCTCAGAAGAGAATGTGGAAGAATATCAACTGAACTTAATGCTGTAAAACTATCATTAAAGTTTTGGGTCAGGATCTTAAAAATGGAGACGAGCAGATTACCACATGCTTGCTTAAACTATCTGATGACGGAAGCGTGGACGCGGCCGCTTGGCGGCGCTGCATGAAGATAACTGACCAATGGGAACGCCCCCCCCTTCCTGCCGCCGTCATCTTGTATATAGTTTTAAGCCTGCCTTTTGGTTCTACTGCTGTGTGCGGTTGCCACTCTTTTTCCATCATATATATTCTTATATTTAATAAATAATATCATATTTATAAATCACTTATTTGGCTGTTCTTTTGCATCACCGACCCACAACATGGTAGCAGAGCGTGGTTAGCTGCATTAAAAAGAACGAAAAGTAAGTGAAACCAAGATGGCGTCGTCTTCCCAAGCGCTTGCCCTGAACGTCGAGAAGCTCACCGGCAGCAATTATCGATCATGGAAATTTAACATGAAGATGCTTCTGATCGAAAGAGGATTATGGGAATGTGTAATTAACGAAGAAACGATCGACGCTGATGAGGATCAAAGAAAATATGAGAAGACAAAAATTAAACAAGAAAAGGCACTGGCAACGATTGCTCTATCGATTTCTACAGAGCAACAAATACACGTTATCGACTGTAAGACTCCAAGTGAAGCCTGGACGACCCTGGAACAAATATTTGAACCGAAATCAAGGGCGCGAATTCTTCAACTCAAGAAACAATTCGTGAACATCAAGTTCATCGAAGAAAAAAATATGATAAATTACCTATCAAGATTAAAGACCTGCAGTGATCATCTCAGAGAAGCAGGATGTGAAGTAAAGGATGAAGATCTGGCATACTCTATGCTAGCTGGACTACCAGACTCCTATGATGGGATTATAATGCACTTTGGCAACATGACGGATGATGAGTTCACGTCATCCAAGGTAAGGCAGGTCCTGCTAACGGAACACGAGAGAAGAAAAACCAGAAAAGAGGATTCATCCAAGGAGGTGCTACAGGTAAACAAGTTTCAAAATAACAACAGCACCGACAGTCGAAGAAAATGCTACCGATGCGGGAAGATCGGCCACATCGCCACCAACTGCCGAGGAATGAAGCAAACAACTACTTGGAACCGCGATAATCAGCATTATCAGAGGAAGGTAAACAAATCAGATAACTTCCTGGCTGCACTCAACCTAACGAGCGACGAGGATTCGTGGCTGCTGGATAGTGGAGCAACCAACCATGTATGCAGAAACAAGGACTGGTTCGTTGACCTTCGGGAGGTGTCATCTGATCCTATTATGACTGCGAGTGGGACAACTGAGGCCAAAGGATATGGACACATATTTCTCCAGACGTCTATCCATAATGAAAGCATCGAAATCAAGCTAAACAATGTGCTGTACGTCCCAAATGTGCGAAGGAATCTGCTGTCAGTCTCCAAAATAGTAGAAAACGGCAACCGTGTGACCTTCCGTAATATGGTAGCTCGCGTTTTCAACCCAGAAAACAGGATTATAGCGGAAGCGACAAATGTAAACGGCCTCTACATTGTGAAAGGTAAGACCTTAAACTCCAGTAAAACAGCATTTAACAGTGAAAGGGACCATTTTCAGAACAATTCCTTAAGAACGTGGCATCAAAGGTTATGCCATATTGACAGTAACGCCATTGAAAAGATGGCGCGGGAGGAGCTCGTAATAGGCTTAGAAATTTACTCTAGAGACAAAGGCCTATGCGACGATTGTTGTATCGCCAAATCCACTAAAGCGTCACATAAAAACCTAGGCAATATCAGATCAAAACAGACCTTGGAGCTTATCCACACAGATATTTGCGGTCCAATGCCGGTAAAATCAACCTAAGGCAATAGATATTTTCTATCTTTTGTTGATGATTTCTCAAGAAGGATTACTGTGTATCTTCTGAAAAACAAAGATGAGGTATTAAAACATTTCGATATCTATAGAGCCACTGTAGAGAGACAAACTGGTAATAAAATTAAAGTGTTACGATCGGATAATGGACTTGAGTTTTGCAATAGAGATTTTCAAAACAAATTACAAAAACTAGGGATAAAGCATGAACGCACAAATGTGTATTCTCCGCAAATGAACGGTGTGGCAGAACGTGCAAATCGAACACTTTTAGATATGGCCCGCGCTTGTTTACATAGCGCTAATCTCCCCCAAAGATTTTGGGCAGAGGCGGTAAACACAGCTGCTTACATTAAAATCAAATGTTATAATAGTGCTCTAAAAGACAAAGTACCTGATGGACTTTGGTTAGAAAGAAATCGTAGTGTAAGACACCTAAAAGCATTTGGATGTTTGGCATATAGCCATATACCAAGAGAAAGAAGGCGAAAATTAGACCATCGGGCATGTAGATGTATTCTGGTAGGATACTCAACTCAAACACGTGGATATCGTCTTTGGTGCCCAGAATCACAAAAGGTGATTGTTGGAATAAGCGATCCAAAGATTGGCGTGGTGCCAATGGCGTGGGGGATCCACCAATCAACGGCCGTGGCGGCGCTGCGATCGACGTCACTACTTACTTGCCTTTATAATGTTGTTACTTTAACATCTTGTTTTAAGTTACTTTGTTTAATAAATAATCCTTTTATTCCTTGATTCAATCTCAAACTTCAACAGGTTATGGGCCCAGCACGCTTCCACTGCGCCTAAAAGGATTAACCGCCAGCAGTGAGTAAGCCTTTGTTTTGCTCGAAGTTTAGGCGTCAACCGCCAACCATAACCCTAGTTTCTTTTTGTCGTTGGCCGATTCCAAGACAAAGAAGATGAGCGAAGATTGTCTTTCAAGGATTAAAGTTTTTAATGGTGAAAACTTTTCACTATGGAAATTCCAATTCAGGCTTCTTTTGGAACAACAAAAATTACTAGAATTATTGGAAGGCTTAGAAATAAAGCCGAATGTTGTTTCCTCCGACAGTAACTCTGAAAGTTCACTACAGAATTGGAAATCAAAGGACGTTAAGGCAAGGATGTTATTATCACAGGCAATCGAATTAAAGTTTCTTCAGCCCCTGATGAACTGTACTTCCGCTTCACAAATGTGGCAGAAATTACTTGCTATTCATGAACAAAAATCCGAATTTACTATTGGCCTACTTTGGCAACAATTCTTCGATGCACGATTGACATCGGAAACAATAAGTGATTACATAGCAAAAATTGAAAATATTTCTGCACAAATTTCACAAATGGGCGGAACCATAACATAAGATCAAAAGGTAGCAAAAATTTTAAATACTTTGCCTTCGAGTATGCGCTATTTTGTTGCAGCGTGGGAATCGTTAGATCCGAAAGCTCAAACTCTTAACAATTTAACTGCAAGACTTTTGATTGAAGAAACAAGGAATCAACAAAGCGGTTCTTCTAAACAAGATGAGGCCTTATTACACAGGCAAGCACGAACGAAGCCTAAAGATACACAACGTTCTTTTCAAGATGCCAAGAAGAACACTAAATGCCACTATTGTCACAAAATTGGACATTGGAGCCGCGAATGTAGAAAAAGATTAGCTAATGAGAAAAATAAATCCAAAAATCTTCATGATTCAAAAGGAAGTTCAAGTGATTATGGACTTATTTTGTGCGATAATCAAGTAGAGCCCAATGATATTTGGTATGCTGACAGCGGTGCAAGCTGCAGCATGACATTTCGACGAGAGTGGTTCAAGACCTACACGCCGTTCACCAGTGATCATCCAATCTACTTGGGAGACAACTCGACACTACTTGCAGAAGGCATGGGAGACATCGAGATTCAAGCCTACGTCGACGGTGGATGGTACAATACGTACATAAGAAATGTGCTCTACTCGCCGCAACTAAAGAAAAATTTGTATAGCCTTTCTACGTCCACAAGAAGAGGATTCAACGTCATTATCAAACATGACAAGCTACAGATCTTCATGGATAATGACCTAAAAGCCGTAGGAGTGCGTCATGACGACCTCTACAGGATGCTCTTCAAGGTTACGTCATCATCACAAGGCTACATCACCAGCGAGAACAAGCTTCAGTTGTGGCACGAGAGACTTGCGCATCTTCCAGTTGCTACACTTCGAGAGATGGCGACCAAAGGATTGGTGGATGGTCTGCAGCCTCAAGATTTAGAGGGAGAATTTTTCTTCTGTGAAGGATGCCAACTTGGAAAAGCCCATAGAAAGTCGTGCTATCCCTCAGATGGCAAAAACTACCAGCTAGGTGAGTTTATTTATGCTGATATTTGTGGCCCAATGCAGACTCAATCTTTAAGTAAATATCTGTATTTCTGCTTATTTAAAGATTACTTTAGTGGTTATCGCCATATTTATTTTATTAAAAACAAATCAGATGTGCTAGATATATTCAAAGAATATGCTACTCTAATCTATACTCAAACTGGAAATAAGATAAAAGTTCTTAGGACTGATAATGCGCTAGAATTCAAAAGCGATAATTTTGCAGATTTATGTAAAAGATTTGGGATAATTCACGAGTTCACTGCACCTTATGTGCACGAACAGATAGGACGTATAGAAAGAGACAATCGTACGATTGTGGAAGCAGCCAGGTCCATGCTAAATTCACGAAATCTTCCAGGATTTTTTTGGGCTGAGGCATGTAACACAGCCACTAATATTCTAAATAGAAGTGCGACTAAGCAAACCCCTGGAACGACACCTTATGAACTTTTCTTTGGCACAAAGCCTAATGTAGCTAACTATAAAATATTTGGCTGTAATGCTTATATGCATATTTCCAAAGAAAACCGTAAAAAGTGGGATAATAAATCGATAAAACTTATGTTTTTAGGTTATGAGAATACAAGCAAAAATTTTAGATTATGGGATTGGAAAACTAGAAAAATAAGAATTTCTAAAGATGTCACATTCGATGAGAAAGCTTCTCCAGATAGAGAATCTACCAAACCAAAAGAAATAATATTTCAGATTAACAGCGCTCCGGATGAATCACCAGTTGCGACAGCAAACATTCCAGTGCAGGAAATGCCGCCAGTATCCGATATCAGTTCGCATCCAATGATAACACGCTCTAAAGTTTCGAATAGCCAATGTAACTTTGCGCTCGCTGATGAACCCAGTAACTATGTAGATGCAATAACGAGTTCAGATTCAGAAAGATGGAAATTAGCCATGGATGAAGAGATTGATGCATTAAATAAAAATAAAACATGGACTTTAGAACGTTTGGCAGATGGTCATAAACCTATCGGTTGTAAATGGGTTTATAAAATTAAAACGGAGTCCGATGGTACAATTCAACGGTTCAAAGCCAGATTAGTTGCAAAAGGCTATTCTCAAATCAAAAATGTTGACTATTTCGATACATTTAGCCCAGTAGTCAGATATGATTCGTTACGCATTCTTTTATCACACGCTGCTTCTGAAAGGATGTTTCTTAAGCAATTCGATGTAAAGACAGCTTTTCTCAATGGCGAATTAGAGGAACTTGTTTATCTTGAACAACCAGAAGGTTACAAGAGAGATGATAATCGCTGCTATAGATTACATAAAAGTCTGTATGGTCTTAAACAATCTTCTAGAAATTGGAATAAGAAATTTACCAATTTTTTGTGTAGCCATAATTTCAAAACATCAGACGCCGACCCGTGCATTTTCATTGGAACACACAATGATTCAAATGTTATCTTAGCTCTCTATGTTGATGATGGAATTATTCTATCTAAAGATAAAGAGGCAATAGCTATTATAATGGATGAGTTAGAACACGCATTTGAAATTACATCTGGAAGTGTTAACTTTTTTGTTGGGCTACAAATAGAGCAGTCAGAAGATATGGCAAGTATTTTCATTCACCAGTCATCATATATTGACAAAATTTTGAGTAAATTTAATATGGCTGACTGTATTCCTGCTTCGGTGCCTATGGATCCTTCTGTCATCTTAACAAAGCAGGACTGTCCTACTCCAGAACAAAAGGAAAAGATGCCTAAATTCCCTTTTCGAGAAGCTGTTGGATCCCTTATGTTTGCATCATGTGTTTCACGTCCAGATATCACTTATGCAGTTTCACAAGTGAGTAAATTCCTAGAATATCCAGGACCTGCACATTGTACAACAGTGAAGAATATTTTCCGTTATCTGAAAGGCACTCCACACATGGGAATTCTCTTCACTGGACAAAACCAACTTGATGTTCGCTACCACTTCATTAGATCCAAACATGAAGAAGGTGAACTTAAAGTGCATCATGTTTGCAGCTCAGAACAGCTAGCTGATATAGTGACTAAACCTCTTCCACGAAACAAATTCCACTACTTAAGAGGTCTACTGAACATTTTGGATCGAGAGGGAGTGTTGGAATAAGCGATCCAAAGATTGGCGTGGTGCCAATGGCGTGGGGGATCCACCAATCAACGGCCGTGGCGGCGCTGCGATCGACGTCACTACTTACTTGCCTTTATAATGTTGTTACTTTAACATCTTGTTTTAAGTTACTTTGTTTAATAAATAATCCTTTTATTCCTTGATTCAATCTCAAACTTCAACAGTGATTGAAACAAAACATGTTAGATTCGATGAGTCTAAAATTGGACTAGAATGGACCAAAATAGTCGAAGAGACAGAACCGGAAAGGTACAACCACGTTTGGCTAGAACCTGAGACTAATCATGATAACGACCTAAAGAATGAATTACCGAGTAATTTGGATTCAGTGGGGGTAGAGGACACTCTACCACAACCCTCCACCTCCAAAAACATTGTTCGAAATCCATATGGGAGAAAAGGTAAACCAAGAGTAGAGTTAAATTTTTTAGATGTTACCGAGCCGCAAAGTTTTGAAGAGGCAGTCCAATCTCCCGAAGCCATGTATTGGAGAAAAGCAACGGAAGATGAGCTTAGAGTGCTTCAGGAACGAGGCACTTGGTAGTTATCAAGATTACCGCCGGGAAAGAAACCGATTAGCAGCAGATGGGTGTATAAGGTGAAGACAAATGAGAGCGGAAATGTAGAGCGTTTCAAAGCACGTTTAGTAGCTAGAGGTTTCTCACAGAAACAAGGAATCGATTTTCAGGAAACGTATGCACCTGTTATTAACTTAGCTGTAATCAAAGTTTTGATAACGTTAAGTTTGAACATGAAATGGTACAATAGACATCTCGACGTAGATAACGCTTATCTATATGGTGACTTAGAATGGCGACTTTATCTTGCGAATTGTACTAGGCCAGACTTAATGTTTTCCGTTACGAGATTAGCTCAATTCGCCAGCAACCCTGGACGTCGACATTGGCAAGCTGCCAAACACGTCTTAAGATATTTACACGGCAGCTTAAATCTATCTTTCGTTTATCGCCGGACTGATTCCAATGATGTTTGTGCATACAGTGATGCAGATTGGGCTAGCGACATCGATGACAGACGGTCCAATAGTGTGACCGCTATCACTATAGGACATTCCTTAGTCATATGGAAGACTAGCAAACAGAAGTGTGTCTCACTTTCCACAATGGAGGCAGAATATTTAGCGCTATCCCAGACCACTAAGGAAGCAGTTTGGATCGCTACCATCTTGAAAGAATTAAAGTTCTTATCGAATTTTGCCTTTCCCTTGATAATTCATTGCGATAATAGATCCGCTATAGATTTTTCCAAAAATAATGTGGAGAACAACAGATCCAAACACATTGACGTAAGATACCATCACGTCAGAGAAAGAATAATTAGCGGAGAGATCAAGATTGTCTACATCCCTACAAAGGAGAACCTGGCCGACGTCTTCACCAAGACCCTGAGCAAAGTGGCTCACAAGAACGCCTGTGACTTCATGAACTGTTCTCCTGTCCAGCGCTTCAGTGGGGGAATGATGAGGGAAGCGTGGACGCGGCCGCTTGGCGGCGCTGCATGAAGATAACTGACCAATGGGAACGCCCCCCCCCCCCCTTCCTGCCGCCGTCATCTTGTATATAGTTTTAAGCCTGCCTTTTGGTTCTACTGCTGTGTGCGGTTGCCACTCTTTTTCCATCATATATATCCTTATATTTAATAAATAATATCATATTTATAAATCACTTATTTGGCTGTTCTTTTGCATCACCGACCCACAACACTATCTCTGGAAAGTCACCGCGAAAATGGAAATAGAAAACAGTTTTACTCAAAATTTAATAAAAATTTTAGACTCTAAGGGATATTCCTTTCTTAAGGGCTGCGAAGACTACTTAGCCATGCAGAAAGAACTGCCAGGCATAATTAGAACCACCACAGACCAACTAATTCAAAACGATCAGATGAAAATCATTTATTCTACCCACTTTGCTCACTACAAATTTTTGAGTGAATCATTCATGATAGAGGAGTACCTACGAACAAATATCTCGCTTCCCAACAAAAGACTAGTTGCACAACATAGAGTTTTATGGCAATTTTTCAGGGAAGAAAGAAAAGACTTCTGGAAAGAAAATGGCCGGAACTGTTTACTTTGTGAGGATCTCATGGATGATAATTTGGTTCATTATTTCTTCCAATGCCCTCTCTTAGCAGAAAAACGTATTGAAATTTTCCCAAGCCCTAACTCTGGTCAATTTAGATACCATCGCATATGTCAACTTCTCTATTCAGCTCTGGATGATGAATTACTGATTGTTAGATACTTTAAGTTCTGCACAGAAGCTGGGCGCATGAGAAAGAATGCAGGGCTAAGGATACTGGAGGATGACCTATCTGTAAATAAGTAACTGAATGTGAGACAAACTTTATTTTGTTGTAAATGCTTCCTCTTCCCTCTCCTCTTGTTGATGTGTAAATACGGCGAATCCTATATGGGGCGGAATGCCCTAAATAAAGGCTTTTTGTTTGTTTTGTGTTTTGTTTATAAAAAAAACCAATAACATTTGTCAAAATTTTCATTAATAGATTTATGAAATATATGCTCCAGTAACCTTGTTTTATAAAAGATAGGTAACAATAAAAAATAATGTAAAAAAAATATTTTATCAATTTAATAATAATTTGTATTTTAAAATTATTTATACATTTTAAAAATATATACTTCTATTTGAGGACTCATTCTCCCGCAATTTTCCAATATATTTTTTTAAGATTACAAATAAATAATATAATAAAAATATTTTTAAATAAACAGATATATGATGATTTTACTAATTTTAATTTGTGTTTGTTTTCCATTTAAGAGTATGGATCTAATTTATAAACAAAAAATAAATATTAAAAAAATAATTTAAGCCATGGATGATCAAGCAGAAATATATAATCTTTGGAGAAGTCGTAAAACTATAATGCAGGTATGTATTTTGAGCCTTTGATCTTTCTACATAATACACTTTTAGGAGAAAGTGGCTATAACTGAAGGTGATGTGTTCCTAGATGTGCCATGACAGAGGCTATTTGGTCACCCAGGATGAATTGGATCAGACCTTTGAGCAATTCAAAGAAATTTATGGAGACCGTCCCAGGTACTGTAAACTCTTTTTAAAAAATCGTTTTTTAACTATCTAAGCCATGAAAAATACAAATTTTCATTGATTTTTTTCTTCTAAAATTTATTTCTTTAATTCCTTAGGCAACCAGACCAATTCCTTAATAGGCAATAGGTATGGGACAAAGGTGTTGCAGAAAGGTCACTTACAGATATTACTAAATGGAATTGTGGCGGAGTTGAAAAAAAAATTGGTGGGAGTATGATAGTAAAAAATCACACCACTTCAGCCATTTGTTACAGAAAATTTGAATAGAAACTTGTTTACATTTGAACCTTGTTATAACCAGATTAAAACAATTGTCATTTACACTTCTGATTTTAGAATTAAAGGAGTATACTGCAAAAAAAAAGTAAAATTATTTTTTCAATACAAAATATATATAAAGTCGATTATTCATAGCTAATAAATAAATTCAGTATAGAAATTTTTAACATTTAGTTCAAGGTAAGATAAGTTGAATAAAATTTATTACAAAAACAAAACACTACTCTTTCTTAGCAAACTCTCAAGGATGCTCCTAATAAATGGTATTTAACATGTTAGGCTTTTAGAGGGACTCAAAAAACCTAGATACCAATGAGTTAAACAATGTTAGATGCCTAAGAAATCTAAATTTCTAAAAAAGGTTCCCATTAAAAATCAACTCCTTAGATAAGTGATGTCTAAGACTGGTGTTTACCATATTCAAGACTGTTAGGCCTCTTGATGTTGAATGAGCCATTTAAATAAGAGAGTGACTTGGAGCTTCTTGTTTATTTATTGAATCCTGCTGTAAACTTGTGTGTGATTGTTCTAACAATGTGAATGCCATGTGTGATATATAGCTAGCAATAAATATGTATATATATATATGTTTCTATGAAAATGTTAATCTGCAAGACGCAGGTTATCATCATCCCTTTTTGATTTGTTTTTGTCACTTTTTGGCGTTCCGAAAATAAACAATAAAAGGCTGTATCAGACTTTACTAAGACAATAAAGATTTGCTTAAAATAAATGTGTACGAAGATGTTGCATTTGGCGACGAGGATATAAGAGTAAGTACCCTCGAATTTTGAAGTAAATATTTTTAGAAAATATCTTTGATTTTGCATATAATTGAAAGTAAATTTTAAAAGTCACAAATTGCAAAGTTTTAGGATGCAAATTTAAGAAAGAGTAAAAAAAAAAAAATGGCTAGTTACCAATTTAAGGAATATAATGAGGAAACTGAAACTTTTGAAACGTTTTATGAACGATTGGAACAGTTTCTCATATTGGAGGAGGCAGGGGATGAGAAGAAAAAGGCTTATCTCCTAACCCTCATGGGAAGTAAAACATATGGTGTTTTGAAGAATTTGTGCAGTCCTATTCTACCTAAAGATAAAACTTTTGATAACCTAATAGATATCTTGAAAAGGCACTTCTCTCCAAAGCGCTCAATTGTAGTAGAGAGGTTCATTTTTTTTAAAAGAATGCAATTAAAGGAAGAAAGCATCTTGGATTACTTGGTGGAAATTAAGCGTTTGGCTTCCTCATGCAACTTTGGAAATTTTCTGGAGGATTCTTTACGTGATAAAATGGTTTGTGGATTATATAATGCCAAAATACAAAATAGAATTTTGTCGGAGGGCGACATTTCTTTAGCTAAAGTAATTGAGATAGCATTATCTATGGAAGCGGCCGAGAAAAATACAAAATTATTTCACTTGGAGCAGGGTGAAGATTGTGTAGATAAGTTGAGGATGGAACGCAAGGTTGAATCAAATTTCCAGAATGGTAAATGTAAACATTGTGGTAAACAGCATAAAGAACTATGTAGATTTAAGGAGGCGATATGCTTTAAGTGTAATAAAAAAGGACACATTGCCTCAATATGTTGGAGCAGTAGAAGAAATCTAAGGCAACATCAGAATCAGCCGGGAAATATACATCAGATAGGAGACCAAGAAGAGGAGGAAGAGTATGTCCAGAAAATTATAAGCGTGACGATACCTGAGTATAAAATTAATTTTGCCTCAAGTGACCCTCCCTATCTGATGGAGTTAAAAGTAGAAGGAAACTTTATTAAATTTGAAATGGATACGGGTAGTGGTCTAACACTGATATCAGAAAAGGATTTTAAAAATAGTCTTCAACACTTGAAATTGGAAAAAGCGAGTATTATTGTAAGAACTTATGATGGTACCGTGGTACCCATTCTGGGTAAAATCAATGTCAAAGTGGAGTGTCAAGATATTACTTACAAACTTAGAGCGTTGGTGGTGAAAGGAGAAAAGAGGGCTTTGATGGGAAGAGAATGGATAAATAGATTGAAATTGGGCTGTTTCGCGGTAAAACATATGCCTGTGGAAAATACCATTGAGGAAATTTTGAAGGAAAATCAAGCCCTATTTGTGGAGACAACCGAACCAATAAAAGGTTTCACATTTTCAGTAAACATGTGTGATGTGAATCCAATTTTCCATAAGGCTCGTCCGGTGCCTTTCGCCATTAGGCCAGCAGTTACTGAAGCATTAGACAAAATGGTGGCTAAGGGTTATCTATGTGAGGTGGCGAGCAGTAAATGGGCCACTCCTGTGGTTGTAGTGCCGAAGAAAAATAAAGAGATCAGAATTTGCTGCGACTTCAAGGTAACTCTAAATAAATATTTGGACACTGCGGCCTATCCCCTTCCCACACAGCAAGATTTATTCTCCACATTGGCCAAGGGAAAATACTTTTCTAAATTGGACTTGAGGAACGCTTATCTGCAATTAGAGGTGGACCCAGGCACCCGACCGTTACTAACGATAAATACTCATAAAGGGCTTTTCAGGTTTAAGAGAATGCCATTTGGATTGGCAAATGCGCCCAGTTATTTTCAATCTGTAATGGATAGGGTTTTGTCAGGTATAAGAGGCGTAATTTGTTATATTGATGATGTCCTTATAGCCACAGCATCAATTGAAGAACATCTGGCGTTGTTGAAGACTATATTTGCTCGCTTGGCGAAGTATAATATCAAACTAAAGAAAGAAAAATGCCTATTTTTGCAAAAAGAAATTGAATATTTAGGACATCTTGTCACGGAAGAGGGCATCAGACCTTTAGATCATAAGGTACAAGCAATACAGAAGGCCAAAACGCCTACGAATATCTCTGAATTAAGGTCATTTCTTGGTTTGGTAAACTTTTATGGGAAGTTCATACCCAATTTGCCAGAGCTTTTGAAGCCTCTTCATGAGCTTCTTCACAAAAAACGTCCTTGGGTTTGGACAAAGGAATGTGGAGAGGCCATTGACAAGTGCAAGAATAGCATTACCTCTGAGAGGGTGCTAGTCCCTTATGATGCGACTTTGCCATTGTGTTTGGCCACTGATGCATCGCAGATTGGAGTGGGCGCTGTGTTGTCACATATTATAGAAGGCCAGGAGAGACCGATTATGTTTGCCTCACGGACTTTATCGGTAGCAGAACAAAATTATTCTCAGATTGAGAAGGAGGCTCTAGCCATTATTTATGGAGTT
Source organism: Cordylochernes scorpioides (assembly GCA_030710605.1). NCBI lineage: Eukaryota > Metazoa > Arthropoda > Arachnida > Pseudoscorpiones > Chernetidae > Cordylochernes > Cordylochernes scorpioides. The sequence goes on along the minus strand of CP092879.1, from coordinate 75,602,932 downwards.
ACCAAGTTTCATCAATTTATTTATGGAAGAAAATTTATTCTTATTACAGACCATAAGCCATTGGTGACCATTTTGGGCTCAAGATCAGGAATCCCCACCTTATCTACTTCAAGATTGCAGCGTTGGGCGCTTATTTTGTCAGCTTATACTTACGATATTAAATTTCGAAGAACTCAAGACCATGGGAATGCAGATCTTCTGTCACGTTTTCCTGTGGGCTGTGAAGAAATTCCAAGATTAAATAATGTCTATGCTTTATCCTATGTGGAAGAATTGCCGATCACAGCAGAGGAAATTGCCACGGAAACTGAAAAAGACGAAGTGCTCTCATTGGCCAAATTTTATACTCAGCAAGGCTGGCCTGAAAAGGTGGCTGATCACCTCAGACCTTATTTTCAAAGGAAACTTGAGCTAACTGTAGATGGGGAGTGTTTGGTTTGGGGAATGAGAGTTGTCATTCCACCATCTCTCAGAATAAAAATGTTGAACTGTCTTCATGAGACTCATTCCGGTATGAACAAAATGAAGGCTGTAGCAAGATCACATTTTTGGTGGCCAAATCTAGATACCCAAATCGAGTTTTTGGTAAATAAGTGCAGAAGCTGTCAGCAATCCCAGGATGGGCCAAATAAAGGAAAATGGCAACCCTGGAGATGGTCAACCAGACCTTGGCAAAGAATCCACATTGATTTTGCAAATAAGGAAAACATTAATTTATTAATAGTAGTAGATAGTCATTCGAAGTGGATTGAAGCCATCCCAATGAGAGAGACCACCACACGCAAAACCATTGAGCAACTACGGCGACTTTTTTCTTCCTATGGTCTACCGGAGGAACTTGTATCTGATAATGGACCTCAGTTTACTGGTAGTGAAATGAAAGGTTTTCTGGAAGGAAATGGAATTAAACAAACATTGATCCCGGCGTACCACCCGCAAAGTAATGGCTTGGCTGAAAGAGCGGTTAGAACAATTAAGACTGCCCTGGATAAAAATAAAAGGAAAATTGGGGATACCATTCAAGACACCTTATCAAAAGTTCTTTTGGCATATCGAAGCACCCCGCATGTGACAACGGGAAAGACTCCATCAGAGCTCTTTATTGGGCGTGCGCTTCGAACCAGAGTATCGTTGATACATCCCAGCTTGGCATCTAGAGTTAGGGACCAGCAAGCCAGGCAAATGAAGTATGATCGGCGAACCCATTTGGAAGAATTCCAGATAGATGATTTAGTGTGGTGTAAAAACTTTAGAGGTGGTGATAAATGGATCCCAGGAAAAATTGTGGGCAAGAAGGGAACTAGAGTCTACACCATTTTGATCCACGGACAGGTAAAGGCCTATCACAGGGATCAAATTAGAAAAAGGTGGAGGAATGGTGAGGAAGATGAGAGTGGAGATGGAGAGCGTCAACCCGAGCACTCAAGAGGAGCAGGTCCCAGTGCCATAATCTCGGAGGTTGTACGAGACAGAGGTTATATGGAGTCGCTGTCGCCAGGACTAACTAGCCAGCGGTCGGATCAAGATTCAGAGGTTCAGAGTGATACAGACGATGGAAAGTCATTGGAGCCTCTTCGCTCGCTGGACCCCGAGGCCTTGAAAGAGGAGGGTCCTGTCCTAAGGCGGAACCCACCTCGAGCGAGGAGACCGCCTGTGAGATTTCGTGTTTGAAGAGAGAAGATGGTGATATATAGCTAGCAATAAATATGTATATATATATATGTTTCTATGAAAATGTTAATCTGCAAGACGCAGGTTATCATCATCCCTTTTTGATTTGTTTTTGTCACTTTTTGGCGTTCCGAAAATAAACAATAAAAGGCTGTATCAGACTTTACTAAGACAATAAAGATTTGCTTAAAATAAATGTGTACGAAGATGTTGCAATGTGTATAGTGAGAGAAGGCCATCCAGGGGAGATCTTATTGTGTTGGTTGCCCACAATAATGATCCTACAGGTAATTATTATCACCTTTCTATTTTTCACTTTAGAAAACTTTCATTTTATTAGTTACTAGCCTGACCGGGCAACTCTACCAGATTAAATGTTTTTATTCAGATACTATTCTTTACAAACAATTATAAATTGGCAACGTGGATGTCACTTTTGTGAAACGTTCCGCTCCAAACTTTGTGTGTTTTTAAAATATAAAAATAAAAATATAAATTTTCACAACGATATTTGAAAATTATATTATTTTGATTTTCAAATACTATTCGTTACAATTATAAATTGGCGCCGTGGATGTCACTCTTGTGAAACGTCCCGCTCCAATCTTTGTGTCTGAGAAGCGATATTTTTATAGAAAGATGATCTGGCTTTTGTTTTCTGCTCGAATGAATGTTTTTCTGTTAGAATTTTGTTCCTGCGTACAAAATAATGAACTGGTTTCACCCGTGGTCTCTGCTTTTTGGAATTTTTCCCGATATAATTTTGTATCTGAAAATCAAGCATGATACAGCAATATTGTCATCATCATTTTCTGACTAAAAAAAAAAAAACTATTTTTGCCCAGAACCTGTCAATTTTATTTTTTATTGGCTAAAAATCCGATAAATATCTTTTCCAGATTTTTCTATATGTCCTGTCAAAACACATTTTACATGTACATTAGGTCAGCTGATATTACCTCCCATCTTCACCGCTAGAGGCGCTGCTTGCGAGCGAAAAGGCAAATTTGCAACGCAATTTGCAAATAACTCGAAGAATATTCGGAATAGAGACCTGAAATTTTCACTATAGGTTTTTCCAGATTCTACTCTATATACTGTTAAAATTTCAGTCCTATTAGTTACATATTGTGGACGTGTATAGCCGACATAGATACACACATACATACATACACTGATATATATAGGGATCTATATATATATAGGGATTTGCTTGTAAAAAAAAGTTCAAAAATCTATTTTTAATTAAGAAATTATAATTAATAGATAAGAATTATAATTGACGAGACTAAATCCAAAAAAGTAATAAAATATGATGTTTGGTGATTGTTATGTACTCTTCTACCTAATATTCAATAATCTTAGGTATTGCAGTTTCATTTAAAAGAGATTGTATGCTACTGAAAAGTTATAAATTTGCATAATATTTTATTATTACAGAATTATCATAAGAACTAAAAACTTGAATATCTCGCGCCATATATTGATTACATCACGCAACAGCAACCAAGTCCTTGCTCAAAACCATATAAACATATTATATATTACAGTAATGATTATTCCATTGCATAACTATCACCAATAAACTTTTTCCATCTAAACATTCAAATCTTGTCCCGGCTCTCCTTTCGCTCTGTATTGTGGAAAAGGCCACTAATCAGCACATGTTGTGTGCAGACCAGATGTTTGTTTTCTTCCCGGATGATCCCAAAATAGGCATCAAGACCATTAAGACATACTGCCAGCGCATGCAGGAGGAGAACATCTCTAGGGCCATTATTGTGGTCCAACATGGCATTACTCCCTCAGCCAAGCAGGCCCTGACAGACATGGCCCCTAAGTACATGCTGGAGTATTTCCTGGAGTCAGAGCTTCTCATCAACATCACAGAACACGAGATGGTGCCTGAGCACGTGGTAATGACACCAGAGGAAAAAGCCGAACTGCTGGCCAGGTACAAACTGAAGGAAAGCCAACTAATGAGAATCCAAGCTGGCGACCCAGTGGCTCGATACTTCGGCCTGAAGAGAGGGCAGGTTGTGAAGATAATCAGGCCTTCAGAGACAGCAGGACGTTACATCTCATACAGAGTGGTTGTTTGAACTCTTCTATCACACACTTGTACATATTGTTCATATTATAACAAATGAATTGTAATTTTTTTATTGCGGCGTGCTCTTTCACAACAAAGTATTTTATGATAAGGTACAATTTGGTTGGTCATTATAAAACAGAGGTAGAAAAAGTTTATTTTGGTCTTTTATCCTGTATTTCTAAAGTTATTTAAGTAGAGTTGAACCATGAAAAGAGGATATATCTCTACAAATGACAGTTTTAATCACACACAAAAAAAAATCAATTTTAATAATTAGGAAATCTCCAATTAGAAGTTACCTCTCTCTAATGACTTTCATATTTGGATTTGAAACTAGGTTGTGTCCTTCAGAAAGAGATTCTTATGTATCACAAATATATAGAGTTAATTATAGAATATAAAATTGTTTAAATTGTATCAGATATATAGACCTAACAGTATTTTTGTTTGTCTCTAGTTTAACCACACACAACTATAATTTAATATTTATGATGATTTGGCTTTTTTTTCAAATCTTAACCAATTCAATATCTCAAATTATCATCTTTAACTCAACCCTTTTTGAAAAAAATAGGTCAACATTTTTAAAATGAATTAATTGTTTAATGACTATAAAATAGTATTACAAATTTTCACGATTTTAATATAAAGGTGTGTTAAATGCGCAATAATTAGCTACAGTAAGGTGGGTTTATTAAAAGAGAGAAATGTAAAATAAAAAAAATATACATATATTAAGTCAGCATTATTTTTATATTTTTATAGTTTATATTCAAAAATATTTTCATGTTTTAAAAATATTTACACATATATTCGCTTCTTCCCACACATTACAGTAAATATTATTAGAGAATACAAATAATTAATTTATCAAAAATATAAAAAAATAATAAATTTCAAAAATAAATGATTTACGATCATCATACTAGCTTTATTATTACTACTTTTCTCTCTCTCTTTTTATATCATCGTTCGTCTTTCGTTTTAAGAAGACATTTAATTTATAACCCCCCTCAAAAAATATAAATAGAAATAAATTAAACCATGGATGATGAAGCAGAAACATATAAACTTTGGAGAATTCGTAAAACTATAATGCAGGTATGTTTTGAGCCTTTTGAGCTTACGACATAATGCACTTATTGAAATCCATAAACACAATATACAGTAGAATCTCCATCAGAAATCTCTTCCTCTATAGGTAATTTTGATCACTGCAATAACACCTAACTATAACCTAACACAAGTCATCAAATATAAAATAATATAGGGCAATGTAAGCTACTTACCATAATGTATAGTTTCATAGGAATAAAAAGGCATATCGTGAGCCACTAAATGAGCTTTTTAAGATGCCAAAGTGCCATCTTTCCAAATAAATATACACTAAATGTTGATCTAAATTTCATTACATGATATTGGCTAATAATGATAATAAAAAAAAAATACGATGGATTCGCCGAATATCGTGGTTTGCTCGGAGGAGGAAAGCGAAGATTGAATGCGGCTGATTCCACACTAGCCCTCTCAATGATATCTTAACCTTGACATATTCTAAACATTGGTACTTTAATTTAAATATTTAATCTTGTATGGTTCCTTTTGCTCTGTATGTTTATTTTTTGTTTATATGGTTATATTTCTTTTTGTTTGGTTTTTCTCTCTTTCCTTATTACTTCTTGTATTCTAGTTTTTACTTTAGAAATATCTTCCTTTCCTAAATCCCGTAGAGGGGAATCATGTATAGGGCTGGATGCCCCAATAAAAAGGCTTATGGTGTGTGTGTGTGTGTGTGTGTGTAATAATAAAAAAAAAAACACTTTGACATCTAAAAAGCTGATTTAATAGTTCAAGGTATATCTTACATTTTTTTTAAATTCCTGAAAATTTACCTTTTTCATTTTTTTAGATTCTTTTTTTCATAACAAACTATATATTTGTAAATTAAATTTAATTGCCATCTATTGTTAAAATTTTACACAAATAAATTTTTACTGGCAATGCGTTTCTTTTAAATATCATCAAATATTATCTCTACAGACCTTACTGCAATGATATAAGTTATTGAATGAGCCAAGCCCTCTCATTCAATAACTCATATCATTACAGTAAGGTCTGTAGAGATAATATTTGATGATATTTAAAAGAAGCGTATTGTCAGTAAATTTATTTGTGTAAAATTTTAAACTATATACAGTAAAACCCCTCTATAGTGAACCCCAATGGGACAGAGCTTTTGGTTCACTATAGCCACGGTTTGGCTATTTTTTTTTTTACTTTTCAAAATTTTTAGACCATATAATTAAAGGACAGCTATACACACAAGAAGAGGCTTCCTCTTAATAGTGGTCACTTTGTTTTAATTCCCTTAATTGACTAATTTCCTTACATTAGTACTGAATAATAATAGAAATCATTAGATGATAGGTTCTTCTTATCATTAACATACATGTACCTCTATGTCTAATTTAAAAATCAAGACAAATCCTAGGCAAAGTTTTATTAAATATATATTCAAAGATATAAAATGATTTTAAAGCATCATTATCACATTATATAATACATTGTTTACTTGGAAAAATGGCTCTAACACCTTGTTGCTTCAAAGCATTCTTCAAGCATTGCACCATTCAAATAAAGTTGGTGTTTTTCTTCCATTTCATTTTCCCACATATTCTTCTAGGTCTAGATTTCGTTTTTTTTTTTAACCTTTCATGCAAAATATTGCTGACTTTAAAATCACCATAGTTAATGGCATAAAAATAGTTTTTGTTTCATCACGGGACCATTTGGATTTTTTTTTAGCCCTAAAACGTACGATCGCGATCGCGGCAAAAGTTGGGGTTGATTTCTCTTTGTAACAATTTTTAATAGCTTTATATTTCATCTTTTATAATAGAAAAGTTATATTATCTTATTTTAATATGTTCTTAACATTTTGCCTGTGTTGTTTCACTTTGAAAAGTTCTGAAAATGGCCTTTTTTTTTTTAAAGGAATAACGCTTTTGTTTTTAAAATGTCTTTGTTTTCTTCATTTTGGAAGCCATTTGTATTTTTATATTTCAAATTTAATGGATGCAAATATATTCTATTTAATAAAAAGTATAATGTGTTAAAATTTATACAACATACAGCAAAAATAAAGTGCAAAATTCAAAACAAACAATGCCGCTAAATGTATTGTTTTGAAATCGCGATCCGCGAGCTGAAACATGCTAAAAATTTGGTTGTTTTAATTTTTTTTTAATTACAATTCTAAGTTCGTTATAAGCATAGTATTTTAAATAGATTTTATTATTTTGGGACCGAAAATAGATTCGTTATAGGGGTAGTTCGTTATTCTAAAAATCGCAAAGTTCATTATAACGATGGTATTTTCAATGGAATGGAATTGGGAATCGGCGTGGGTTCGTTATAAGGGAAGGTTCGTTATATCCAGGGTTCGTCTTAGCGGGGTTTTACTGTATTTGCTTTTTAAAAATATTTTGAATTGTCATATTATCTTAGGTGAACACAAGGTAATAAGACCAAATAAATAAATAGTGTGTGACGTTTCGGTAACAATACTGTTACCGAAATGTCACACACTATTTATTTATTTGGATTTGGTCTTATTACCTTGTGTTTATAATCTATAATCCAAATTGTGCCTTATCTATCTTAGGTGAAATCTAACATGTCAACAACAGCTGTAGTAAGACATTTAATGTTGACTTAAAAACAAAAAACTTTTTTTCTCATGTTTCAATGTTAACATGAAGAAAGATATACTGATAGCATTTATTGGAAACATAATGGGAGATTTTTTTACACTCAGTGAGAAAATATCTAATGTTTTCATGCCCACACAATTAGTCATTTCTATTTTTTTTTTCCATTATAAGAAATGAAATTGATGATAAAAGGCACAATTTGGATGATAGATTATGAATGCAAGATAAATAGTGCATGATATTTCAGTAACAGTGTTGTTACCATCTTCAGACATAAGTACTAAAGATACTCTATAGATACAGACAAAAATACTTATGTCTGAAGATAGTAACAACGCTGTTACCAAAATGTCACACACTATTTATTTATTTGGATTTGATCCTTTTTACTTGTTACCAGATCATAAAGAAAAGACCCTATGATTTGTCAAGAACAGTATCATTAAGAAAAAGGATCTCAAGATAGAAAATATAAATGATTTTTCATAATAAGATAATCCAATAAGAAATGCTTCAAAATACAACACCTTCAAAAAGAAGTCTGAAACTACAAAGAAGAAACAGAAAAGGAGCCCCATACCACAACAACTGCTCTTCGACATTATCATCAAACATGTTCCGAACATGAACTCCTCAAATGGCAGGGATCTGTCTAGATTCAAGGTGGCTTGAAGCTCCTGATCCGGACGTGCCCTCGGAGAGGGCTACGTCGATTGTATATATCTCTCTTCATTCCTACCATTATTATTACCTTATAACTCCCTTTGAGTGTAAAGATTGACGAGATGTCAATAAAGTTGTTTAATTGTCAAAATGACTGCTATAGGGCGCGTCCCCAGGTGGCGGATAGGGGAACGACCTTCAGATATGAGGGCCAGCTGCGAAACAAGCAGAATAACTCTGACAAATAAGCAGTCGCGGACCAACAGCAGCATTGTTAGAAGAGGAGTAGACCTCTTTAAAAATCCTGACTTCAACTGACTCGGTTGATGGACCTCAGCAAGGGTCCCACTCCAGGGATACGGAGGAGCTGTGTCTGTACTCATGTTAGAGTCGGCAGCAAAGGCGTCTGCTTCCATGTTAGGAACGGCCTCAAACTACAGGCAAAGTCAGACTTTCACCAAAGTGTGCCTGGATCATGGTGCCATGATTAACGAAAGCTGCACCCCTATACCCCAGCTCGAGGAGCATGAACTCATGGAATTCGTGTAATCTTTACCCAAGGGGATAAGAAACAACAACAACAACAAAAAAAAAATTGTCACAACAACTGCTCTACTAACTAAGAAAAAATGAAGACAAGTGGAAAAAAGAAAGAAAGAAAAATATGATGAGAATAAAATAAATGAAGAAAACAGACCACAGAATATAGAACATTCCACATCACAAGGCCTTGTAAATATGTAAATCCACTATAAATATGATGTACATATTATCTACTGTGTAAATATCATAGGTTGTTATTTTTTAGGAGTACCTAAGAGCAGGAAGGACAAGCACCGGTTCTGTCCTCCCAAGAGAACAACAGTCTTTGATTTCCAGACTTAAGTCTGGTCATCTACAGACAATGACTTTCCAGAATGGTTGCAGGGTTTTCCCATTATGTACTAAGTGCAATTCTCAGCCTGCAACCCCAAGACATATTATTGACTGTATTGACTCATCCATTGATGAGCTCTACTCTTCCCCGGCAGACACCATAAAAAATCTCAAGCTTTACAAGCTTGATACCTTAGTGTGATTGAGTGGAGATAAGAAAAAAGAAGAAGAGGAGTACCTAAAATTTATTTTGGAACTTGGAAACAAACAAATTGTAAATATATAAATACATGTAAAGTACCTGTACATATTATCCACTGTAAATATGTAAATAACATAAGCTAGGTTTCTCTTTTTGAGAGGCACCTAATAAAGTTATTTTGGAACTAAACTTTTTTTTCATTTAATTTTTTTCAGGATATTTCATGATTAATTTTTAGTGATGAATAAAATTACAATATATTTTTGAACAAAGGAAAAATACTATTTACTACTGGTATAGAGAGCCCAGGACCTAGGCCCATTAAACATACAACGCTCAAGTCTTATAAGATATTAGAGGATTGATTGATATTTTAATATAAGTCAATAAATGATAAGGCACAATTTAGATTATTAAAATATACAAGTATCAGAGTCATCAACAATTCTTTCACCATTTGCTTTTGGTTCAGTGGTAGAATGCTCGCCTGCCATGCGGGCGCCCCGGGTTCGATTCCCGGCCGATGCGTTTTTTTTTTACAATTTTTAAAACTCATTTATATTATTAAAATATATGTGCTTTTCCTGTCTATGTACAGATTTATGGTCTATGTACACAAGTATACAAGTATGTATACAAGTTATTTGCAAATTGCGTTGCAAATTTGCCCTTTCGCTCGCAAGCAGCGCCTCTAGCGGTGAAGATGGGAGGTAATATCAGCTGACCTAATGGACATGTAAAACGTGTTTTAACAGGACATAGAGAAAAATCTGGAAAATATATTTTTCGGATTTTTAGTCAAGAAAAATAAATTGACAGGTTCTGGGAAAAAAGTAGTTGTTTTTTATTCAGAAAATGATAATGACAATATTGCTGTATCATATTTGATTATCATATACAAAATTATATCTGGAAAAATTCCAAAAAGTAGAGACCACGGGTGAAGCCAGTTCATTTTTAGTATGCAGGAACAAAATTCTAACAGAAAAACATTCATTCGAGCAGAAGACACAAAGCCAGATCATCTCTTTATAAAAATATCGCTTCTCAGACACAAAGTTTGGAGCGGGACGTTTCACAAGAATGACATCCACGGCGCCAATTTATAATTGTAACGAATAGTATTTGAATAAAAGCATTTAATCGGGTAAAACTGGAAAAAAATGTTTATTTAAAAACATATCTTTTTAAAGAAATCCTTTATGGTTAGTTGCTTTTGAGCTAGAGCCCTATTGTGCATTCTAGCTGATCAATCTTTAAAAGGCTTGTATGTCTTTCCTCCTCTGTAAGTTCCTTCAAAAACACAACATTACTCCCTGAAACAACTGATTGTTTACCTTGGTGACTTACTGTCACTTTGGTTATTGAACCATTGATGCCACAATTGTCCATCTTCTTTTTCTTCTTCCTAATCTCCACTCAATCATATCAGGGTACCAAGCTTGTAAAGCTTGAGATCACGACTGGGTGAAGTAGAATGCGTCTGCCTTTGTCATTAAGACTGGGAGCACTACTCAGTGGCAGGCCGACTTAGCTCCAAAAGAAATGGCCGCCTCTGACATGAAGAACAGACGTCATGTGCAGCCGCTCCTAACATGGAGTACAAATGCTGCTCATCCTGTATCCCTGGATTAGGAGCCCTTACAGGGTACTATCAGCCGGACCAGCTGAGCCCAGGTTTTTTAGTGAGCTTGTTACTGCTCCCCCTCCTCCTTTTTCATCTGGGCTTGGGACAGGCAAAGGCGGAGTTTCATTGTCATGGATAAACAGAAAAGGCCCGATATAAGCTGGTGCTGGAATTTGCATAGTCTTCAAAAGGCATGTATATCTTTCCTCCTGTATGTTATGCCACCCTCGGCAGAGCTGACTGCTACAGGGCGTGTCCCCAGGTGGTGATAGGGGAATGACCTGAAATATGAAAGCCAGCTGTGAAACAAGCAGAATAACTCTAACAAATAAGCAGTCGCGGACCAACAGCAGCATTGTTAGAAGAGGAGAAAGACTGTTGAGGGTTCAGGCGAGAATCCTCACGCCACTTCGTGCCTGGCTGTGCCAGTTTGGCTGCGGGAACTGGCTGAGACTGGAACCCAGGGGTTTTGGTTTCGGTTTTGGCTGCCTGCGGGGGAGTATCTCCGCGTCTGGCTGTGTGTGGTGTTCTCCTTATGTTCCAGCACTGGTTATAAATAAAACCGGTACCAAGGGAGCTCCGACGACTCAGAGTGGATTATTAACAAAACAACGGGCCAAACAAAGACCTTTTTAAAAATTCAGAGTTCAACTGACCTGGTTGATTGACCTCAGCAAGGGTTCCACTCCAGGGATACGGAGGAGCTGTGTCTGTACTCATGTTAGAGTTGGCAGCAAAGGCTTCCATGTTAGGAACGGCCTCAAATTACAGGCAAAGTCAGACTCTCACCAAAATGTGCCTGGATCATGGTGCCATGATCAACGACAGCTGCACCCCATTCCATTGGAATTCATGTAATCTTTACACAAGGGGATAAGAAACAACAACAACATGTTTTTATGTTAAATACCAGAATGTTACTTTCTAAGTCTCTTATTTTTCATGTCAGCGATTTGCGGCCAGTTGATTTACCTTGTCGATCCAGGTATGCCTTTTTTATATATATATTCAATGGATCACTTTTTAACTCAAAACTAGAGAAATTATTATTCCATTTGTGTTCACAGAATAAAGACAGTGTAACCAGATGTGATATGTGTGCAGCTGTGCCATGACAGAGGCTATCTGGTCACCCAGGATGAATTGGATCAGACCATCGAGCAATTCAAAGACACTTTTGGCGACCGTCCCAGGTACTGTAAACTCCTTTTCTTTAAAAACTCTTTTTTACTATCTAAGCAATGAGAAAAATACAAATTTGTATTTAATTTTTCATCATTTTTTCCTCCTCCAAAATTTTTTTCCTCAATTCCCCAGGCACAACCAGACCAATATCTAAATATGCAAATATGTATGTTGCAATGTTGTTGCATAAATGTCACCTACGGAGATTACTTACTTATTTGGAATTGGAGAAGTTGAAGAAATTTTGGTGGGAGGAAGATGGTAAAAAAATCACCTCACAGTCATTTGTTACAGAAACTTTTGAGTAGAAACTTGTTGTTGTTGTTGTTTCTTATCCCCTTGTGTAAAGATTACACGAATTCCATGAGTTCATGCTCCTCAAGCTAGGAATGGGGTGTAGGGGTGCAGCTTTCGTTGATCATGGCACCATGATCCAGGCACACTTTGGTGAAAGTCTGACTTTGCCTGTAGTTTAAGGCCGTTCCTAACATGGAAGCAGACGCCTTTGCTGCCGACTCTAACATGAGTACAGACGCAGCTCCTCCGTATCCCTGGAGTGGGACCCTTGCTGAGGTCCATCAACCGGGTTAGTTGAAGTCAGGATTTTTAAAGAGGTCTACTCCTCTTCTAACAATGCTGCTGTTGGTCCGCGACTGCTTATTTGTCAGAATTATTCTGCTTGTTTCGCAGCTGGCCTTCATATCTGAAGGTCGTTCCTCTATCCATCATGACTGGGTAAAGTAGACTGGAAGCACTACTCAGTAACAGGCCGACTTAGTTCCAATATGGAAATGGCTGCCTCTGACAAGAGAAACAGATGCCATGTGCAGCTGCTGTACAAACACTGGTTCACAATCACATTAATAGGTACCGCTCAACAAGAGCAACCTAGTTCATGATAATTGAAACAGTGAATAATATGTGAAGGTTATTCACATATTAAACAAAATTTTAACGCGGGATTCAATCCCGGTTCATGACTGTCAGGAATCGAGGGTGTTACCCACTCGTCCACATGTACAAATACTGCTCATCCTGTATCTCTGGATCAGGAGTCCTTACAGGGTACTATCAGCCAAGCCCAGGTTTTTCTAGCAAACTTGTTACTGCTCTTCCTTTTTCATCCAGTCTTGGGACTGGCAAAGGTGGAGGAGTTAGACACATGGTTGACAGGTTGAATAAAATTATATTATAGTCCTAATAAAACCAACTAAACTATTCTTTATCAAGCAAATTCTCAAAGAGGCTCTTTAATAGAATATTCAACACACCTTCTCAGGGACTTGAACAAATCTAGAAGTTAATAAGACCAAATCCAAATAAATATTTGGTGTGTGACGTCTCGGTAACAGCGTTGTTACCATCTTCAGACAAAAGTACTGAATATAATACTTATTTGGATTTGGTCTTATTACCTTGTGTTTATAATCTATAATCCAAATTGTGCCTTAACAAATCTAGAAGTGAACAAATTAGTCAAGGTATGATGCCTAAGAAAACTAAATTAATGGTAAAAAAATAAATGGTTTCCACTAATAATCAACATCTACCCAAGGTAATAAGACCAAATCCAAATAAATAAATAGTGTGTGACATTTCGGTAACAGTGTTGTTACCATCTTCAGACAAAAGTACGTCACACACTATTTATTTATTTGGATTTGGTCTTATTACCTTGTGTTTATAATCTATAATCCAAATTGTGCCTTATCAACATCTACCCTTTATTTACTCCTTTTATTTTTACTTTCTGTAACAATTGATTAGAAGAATCAATATAATTGTTTAGATTGTCAACATCTAAGACAGGAAAAGGCCAAAGACAGGTAACTTCTAAGAGAAGTCTTTACCTTTTTTTTTTAAGGCTGTTAGCCTTCTTGATGTTAGATGAGCCATTTTATGTAGACTCGGAGCTTCATTGAATCCTGCCTTAAATTTGTGTTCTCTTCTTCTTCTTCTTTCTTATCTCCACTCAATCATATTAGGGTATCAAACTTGTTTGACAACCATCCTGATTGGGTGAAGTAGAATGCGTCTGCCTTTGTCATTAAGACTGGGAGCACTACTCAATGGCAGGCCGACTTGGCTCCAAAAGAAATGGCCGCCTCTGACATGAGAAACAGACGCCATGTGCAGCCGCTTCTAACATGGAGTACAAACGCTGCTCATCCTGTATCTCTGGATCAGGAGCCCTTACAGGGTACTATCAGCTGGGCCAGCTGAGCCCAGGTTTTTTTAGCGAGCTTGTTACTGCTTCCCCTCCTCCTTTTTCATCCGGGCTTGGGACCGGCAAAGGCGGAGTTTTTATTTGTGTTCTAACAATGTGAATGCTCTATAAAGATAAAGTCACCTCTGCCATCAAAATAAACATCACAGCTAGATGCCATCTAATGACTTTCGCTACAAACTAGCAGCTTTAGGTCAGTGACAAAGCCACAACACCAGCTTTGGAAAACTGAGAAGTGTCCACCTAGAGACCATGGTTTCGGGCTAATGAACCTCGTCAGTCTAAAACAGACTTTATTCCATGAGATCCACAAGGGGTCTAATAGAATCATCACAATCTGCCAAAGAGGTGTTTAGCTGGTAAAGTAGCTAGACCAAATCTATGGCCAAAATAAAGATGGAAATTTTTGCCGGGAATATATTGATGTGGACATTGCTGTTTGTGGTCAGTGAGAGAAGGCCGGCCAAGGGAGATCTGATTGTGCTGGTTGCCCATAATGATGACCCGACAGGTAATTATCTCTCTCTTTTATAATACAATGCTGCTTATGATTGTAAAACGACACAAGGTAATAAGACCAAATACAAATAAATAAATAGTGTGTGACGTTTCGGTAACAGCATTGTTACCATCTTCAGACAAAAGGACTGAATGAGAAATATTCTTATCTGTTATCTTGTTTACACACTTAATAACAATAACTATTTAAACCATGCCGTGGTAAAATTTCTCATTCAGTACTTTTGTCTGAAGATGGTAACAACGCTGTTACCGAAACGTCACACACTATTTATTTATTTGGATTTGGTCTTATTACCTTGTGTTTATCCTTGACTTGTTATCATTGATTTTTTTTTTCCTTCAGAATAATGGGAAGAATAACTTTGTAAAAGGGTTTCCACTTGAAATTCAATGAAAAAGAAATAAAATAGAAATAGCATCAATAAGTGATAGGATATAGTGTGTTAAGAATATAAATCTTAAGTAAACTGATGTTTATAACAGCACCTTGGAAAACATCATCAGACTTGGTCTGCGGTTGCTACTAAGACACCAATCAGACATGACACTTCATAGACAAAACATGAGGAATGATAAAGCACAATTTTGGTGGTGGTGCTTATCTCCATGGTTAAACCAATTCCTGAAGTCCACTCCTCTCCAAGTTGAATTATAGTATATAAACACAAGGTAAATTAAGACCAAATCTAAATAGTGTGCGACGTTTTGGTAACAGATTTGTTACTGAAATGTCACACACTATTTATTTAGATTTGGTCTTATTACCTTGTGTTTAAAACTTAGGGAGTTCGAGAAACATGGATTCATGGAATTTGTATAATCTTTGCACAAGGGAATAAGAAACAACAACAAACTCAAGGAAGTTATTATTTTTAGCGTGTATATCAGGATTCAGACAATAACTCTGAAAGTTATTTGATACACAGTGACTTTTATTGAAGACACACAAGATAAATAAGTGTGAACAAAAATATCTATCAAAATTCGAAACTATTTTAAAGGCGTAAGATTCTTTTTGAAATTAAACGATTTCTACTGCCCTTACTGCAATGGAAAAATTAATGGGAGGGCCTGATGAGTCAGGCCCTCCCATTAATTTTTCCATTGCAGTAAGGGCAGTAGAAATCGTTTAATTTCAAAAAGAATCTTACGCCTTTAAAATAGTTTCGAATTTTGATAACAGATGGCGCGCTAGTGCATCATATTATAAAATTACCTATGTACCTTAATTACCTTAAATAAAATATATATAGATAACTGGCAACAACAAACACATTCTAAATTCTTCAAGTTTTGTCCATGAGTGTAACTTAGTCTTTCTTGTTGATAATTCCATCTAACCATCCAAAATTGTGTTTCCCCTCCTTCCGCTCTGTATTGTGGGAAAAGCCACTAATCAGCACATGTTGTGTGCAGACCAGATGTTTGTTTTCTTCCCGGATGATCCTAAAATCGGCATCAAGACCATCAAGACATACTGCCAGCGCATGCAGGAGGAGAACATCACCAGGGCCATTATTGTGGTCCAGCAAGGAATGACTCCTTCAGCCAAGCAGGCCTTGACAGACATGGCCCCTAAGTATATCCTGGAGTATTTCCTGGAGTCAGAGCTCCTCATCAACATCACAGAACACGAGCTGGTGCCTGAACACGTGGTGATGACCCCAGAGGAAAAAGCCGAGCTGTTAGCCAGGTACAAACTGAAGGAGGGACAACTAATGAGAATCCAAGATGGCGACCCAGTCGCTCGCTACTTCGGACTGAAGAGAGGACAGGTGGTGAAGATCATCAGGCCTTCAGAGACAGCAGGACGTTACATCTCCTACCGACTGGTTGTTTGAACACTTCTATCTTTATATCATCTCTCTGTGTACGATATTATCCTCATTCTAATAAATAAATTTGTAATTTTGTATTGTGTAGCGTAATCTTTCACAATAGTTATTTTTTTATGATGAGATACAATTTAGAATTATTTGTGATTTACAAACATAAGATAAAAAGATCAATTAAATTTTTTGGTTTTAGTTACAAGAAAAAATGGACAGGTTGAATAAAATTGGCTGCAATAAATCTTAAATCATTCTTATGCAAATTTAATAATGTTCTTTAATATAGGATATATTCAACACATTTAGCCTTTAGGGGCTTAAGATGTAAATATGTTAGACAAAGAGTCTGATACCGAACAAACTTAATGGAAAAACAAATGGTTTCCACTTATAATTGATTCCTAAGAGAGGAAAATTCCCAAATAGGTATTTCTAAGAATGGTTTTACTGTGTTTACTTCCAGAGCTTAAATTTGTTTTATATCTTAATATAGGCAATGTTTGGTTCAAAACTTTGTGATTGCAAGTTTTGACATCACAACAAACATTTTGTCTGGCTTGGAACTTATGCTATATATGCATATGACACCATCAAAATGGATGAAAACCTTTTATATTTATAAACAAGATGTCTACATGGTGTATTTAGTATAGATTGTAAATATAAGAATGGGCAAACATGTGCACGCACTTGGCTAGCTGGGTTCAACCATTCATCTAGTGGCCATTTCCTATGTTTAACCATTCATCTAGTGGCCAGTTGTTAGGTTTAACCATTCATCTAGTAGCCAGTTGTTAGGTTTAACCATTCATCTAGTGGCCAGTTGCTAGGTTTAACCATTCATCTAGTAGCCAGTTGTTAGGTTTAACCATTCATCTAGTGGCCAGTTGTTAGGTTTAACCATTCATCTAGTGGCCAGTTGTTAGGTTTAACCATTCATCTAGTGGCCAGTTGTTAGGTTTAACCATTCATCTAGTGGCCAGTTGCTAGGTTTAACCATTCATCTAGTGGCCAGTTGCTAGATTTAACCATTCATCTAGTGGCCAGTTGCTAGGTTTAACCATTCATCTAGTGGTCAGCTCCTATGTTTAATTCATCTAGTGGCCAGTTGTTAGGTTTAACCATTCATCTAGTGGCCAGTTGCTAGGTTTAACCATTCATCTAGTGGCCAGTTGCTAGGTTTAACCATTCATCTAGTGGCCAGTTCCTATGTTTAACCATTCATCCTTAGAAAGGTATAGGATACTTTCTATGATATTTAGCTTTAATATAGTTGAATATTTAGTCGGATGTTGATTCAGAGAGCTGTGGGTTTCTATTGCTTTTGTAGGTCTTAGAACTTTGTAGGTTTTTTTTTAGCTGATTGATTGAATTGTTCGCAATTTCTTCAGTTAAGGGAATGTTTTTTTCAGTCAGAAAAATGTAAGAATTATCTAAAAGAATTTGTCATTCAAATTATTATTATTATTTTTTTTATTTTCATAGGGATAATGTCCTACATGTCTTAACTAATACATCCATTGTCCTACTGTATTGACGTGGGGTGCTGGGAAGAGGTGGGATGACCTGGGGATGAAGAACGGACTATTCACAGATGGGATGGGACGGGCAATCCTTCACAACAAGTTTGGATTGACTAGGGACTCCTGTACACGATGCAAACAAGAATTCCAGATCTGAAAAGAGAATAGATACTGTGGGAGAATCGATTTGTGTATTGTTGATGCACAGTTCGGTGAGAGATGGTAATGAGGTATTGCATAGCGCAAGCAAAGAATCCTCAGTGAGGTCTGGATTATTGCCGATGTAGAGCTTACGCAGGTTTGGGCACCTCATCAAGACAGCTTCCACTGAGGAATTGTTCAGCTCGCACCATTCTAAATCCAAGGTAACTAGGGTGAGAGGAAGGGCTCCCAATCCGCCAGCGTTCAGCCGGTGGCAGTAAGTCAGACGCAGACTGAGCAGCGGGAGTTGTTCAAGTCTGCTCAGCTCCAGACTGGTGAAGTCTGAACAACCAGCGAGATCAAGTACCTGCAAGGCTTCCAACTGCCGGACTTCGCAGTGCATGAAGTTACCAAAGTCCGTGGAGCAGCCTTGCAGGAAGAGCTGTCTGAGGGTGTGAGGGAAGCGGTCCAGTGTGACCTGCGGACTGAGGGTGGCCTGCTGGACTTCGAGCAGCTGCAAGCTCGGACAGCAGCGGGATAGACGCTGCAGGAAGTTCTTGCTCAAGCCCCGGCCCCGGATCCGGACTCCAGTTACCCAGGGCCTGAGATGGAACTTCCCCAGGTTGTTCAGGCTCTTTCTGTTTAGCAAGGAGCAACGGGTGTCAATGATCCTGCGTAACTTGTGGGCTTGCGCGATGGCCCACCACATGTGGCACACTCTGCAACATTCAACTTGGTATCAGTGATGATAAGGCACAATTTGGATTATAGATTAGAGCTAAATGAATATAAGACCTAACCCAAGTAAATTAATAGTGTCAAAATTCGAAACTATTTTAAAGGCGTAAGATTCTTTTTGAAATTAAACAATTTCTACTGCCCTTACTGCAATGAAAAAATTAACAGATGGCGCGCTAGTGCATGATATTAATAGTGTTTTTTTTTTAAATATTTTTTGTCTAATTTTTTTATTCGTTTGTCTGATGATGGTAACAACGATGTTACCGAAACATCACACACTATTAATTTATTTGGATTTGGTTCTTATTTTCTTGTAGTTGGTATCAGTAACTTTCACTCTTTTTTTATTTCCTAAATAACAAAACCACAGAATCTTATACAAGTCGACTCACAATAATTGGGACTCTGGTGAAGCAAACATTAAACTCAATAAAAACCTCATAATGTGAAAAAATGTTACAAAAGTGAATAAGGACTAATAGATGATAAAGCACAATTTGGATTATAGATTATAAAAAAAGAAAATAAGACCTAATCCAAATAATTTATTAGTGTGTGACGTTTCGGCAACAACATTGTCACCATCATCAGACAAAAGAATAAATGAGAAAAAAATATTACAGCAAGTTCTTAAATAGTACTGTTATCAAGTTTCAAGTTGACTTGAAAAACTATTTTCCTTATCTGTTATCTTGTTTAAACACTTGATAACAGTACTATTTAAGAACTGGCTGTAATATTTTCTCTCATTTATCCTTTTGTCTGATAATGGTGACAATGTTGTTGCCGAAACATCACACACTAATTAATTATTTAGATTAGGTCTTATTTTATTAAGGACTCATAGAGTTAAATCAAATGAGAAAAACTGATTGGAGAGCTCATCATGGTTGAGCCAAGTCTCATCCTGATATTTTATCATCAGTTCAGTGGTCAAATAGTAGTAAAAACAAAAATATATATAATGAACACACTTCATAAAAGGTAACAAGACCAAATCCAAATAAATAGTTTGTGACATTTCAGTAACAATGTTGTTTCTTATCCCCTTGTGTAAAAATTACACAAATTCCATGAGTTCATGCTCCTCAAGCTGTTTTATGATAAGCAGCGGCCTCTCCCAAAGGTCCTGTTTTGTGTATCTAATGCAAGCCAAAATGTGTTCTAGAGTTGCAGGTGCCAAGCTACATTTTGGACAAGTGGGGTAGATTTTGTTATTATTTTCTATCTTTCAATGGTTGAGATGGCCTGTTCTAAATCTTGTTAGTGTTGTTTGATGCTGTCTATTTCTGATGTTCAGAGCTCCTTCTGGGTTCACTCCACTGTACCAACTGTGCTTAGGTGGGATCCTCCAGTTCTTGTTTATTTTAGCTGCTGTCTCTATTTCTTTAAAAGAAGTTTATTATTCCGTGTCAAGGGTACTTTTGTGCCTTTTTTCGCTAGCGCATCAGCAGCTTCATTGCCTTCAATGCCAATGCGTGAGGGTATCCATTGAAGGTGAATTTTTGAGATTTTTTGAGTAACAATGTTATTACCATCATCAAACAAAAGTACTTCAGTAAAATGTTAAATACTATCTTTTTATTTGGTTTTATTTATTTTATGCTCCTACAATATACAGTATAAAACCTGATAAGGCACAATTGATAACAGTAACTATTTAAAACATGCTGTGGTAAAATTTCTCACTCAGTACTTTTGTCTGAAGATGGTAACAACGCTGAAACGTCACACACTATTTATTTATTTGGATTTGGTCTTATTACCTTGTAGTATAAAACCTCTTTATTTCAATACCTACTTATATACTAATATGGACAAATACTACTCCATAGATGTAGGCAGTCTTCTATATATAACACAATAGTTCACAAATTTATTGGGTTTAATTTGAAGTCTTGAGATATCATTCAACCAGCACGTATCCTCCACCATGCACGTATATTTTCAAAAAATGTTTATAACACACAAAGAATGTAATATTTATTTTCTCCCCCTTTCAATATCATAAATATTTAAAATATAAAACAAGGTAATAAGACCAAATCCAAATAATAAATAGTGTGTGACGTTTCAGTAACAGCGTTGTTACCATCTTCAGACAAAAGTATTGAATGAGAAATTTTACCACAGCATGTTTTAAATAGTTACTGTTATCAAGTCATGCTGTGGTAAAATTTCTCATTCAGTACTTTTGTCTGAAGATGGTAATAACGCTGTTACCGAAACGTCACACACTATTTATTTATTTGGATTTGGTCTTATTACCTTGTTTTATAATCTATAATCCAAATTGTGCCTTATCATATTTAAAATATGTAAATAATAATTTGTATATAAAAATAGTATTTATCATCAATTTATTATCGTGATAATCATGTAGAAGGACTGACCTAAATTCCTAAATCTTGAAAATAAAAAGTTGAAAAAGAAACTTAACCCTGGAAGCTTTATTTATTTCATAATACCTACTTCAATTAGTTTTTTCAATTTTCAATTAGTCTATTTTCGCTTTAACCTACTATAATTCAACACAGACAAAGGCAGACACATTCTACTTCACCCAGTCATGATGGTTTCAAGCTTTACAAGCCTGATACCCTAATATGATTGAGTGGAGATAAGAAAGAAGAAGAAGAAGCTACAAGAAAATAAGACCTAATCCAAATAATTTAATAGTGTGTTACGTTTCGGTAACAATGCTGTTACCGAAACGTCATATACTATTAAATTATATTATGATGCATTAGTGCGCCATCTGTTATGAATATTCGAAACTATTATAGACGCGTGTGATTCTTTTGAAAATTAAACAATTTCTACTGTCCTTACTGTGATGGAAAGTCAGGCCCTCCCTTTATTTTTCCATTGCAGTAAGGGCAGTAGAAATTGCTTAATTTTCAAAAGAATCATAGGCGTCTATAATAGTTTCGATTATTAAAAATTATAATTAAAGAAGGGGGGTTGGTGGAAGGCTGGTTAAACCGTTTGGTTTTCGACCACTATGACCCAGGTTCGATTCCCGCATTGGACACTTTTTTATGTTAAAAAAAAAAAAATGCTCCAATGGCCCTCGATTCTTGCAAAAGTCCAACCCCACCAGCGAGTGCAAGTAACCAAACAGGGCTCTGGCACATTTGTAAGTGCAAAGTCGAACTGCTTTTCACATGTGTAGACATGTGGTGCACCAACAGTAAAAGCAGTCATTAACTACCCACCATGATTATCATGGCCTGTACCACGTTTACTAGGGATAAGCAAAAAAAAAAAATAATAATTAAAGAATAAATGATAAATTATTCTTTTGTCGGATGATGGTAACAATGCTGTTACCGAAACGTCACACACTATTAAATTATTTACAAGGTATGTCCCATAAGTTCCCGGACTGGGTCCATAAAAAAATAAATAAATGAAAAATGTAAATGAATTTGACTGTTTATTATAGAAAAAATATCTGGCTACACGGTGGTACCAATATCGAGGCGGTACTTGCGCGCGCGCCAAGGTTATTCTAATTTATTTAAAGGTCACACCTAGCGCTGCGGCGATTTTACGATGGAACAAAAATTGAAGCAGAGGATTTGCATAGAATTTTGTGTGAAACTTCAAATATCAGCAACCCAAACTTTTGAAATGCTTAATAAAGCATTCCCCAATGACGCCCCAAAGAGAACAACTGTTTTTGAATGGCATTCTAGATTTAAAGCTGGCAGAATTTCCATTGAAGATGATCCTCGTCAAGGACGCCCAAAATTTCAAAGGACTGATGAAAATGTGCAAAAAATCACCGATTTGATAAAAGAAAATCCTCGAACCACTTTGCTGGAGCTAGAGCAAGACACAGGCATCTCTAAAACAACGATTGGAAGGATCGTAACCGAAGATTTGAAGCTCAAAAAGACTCCTGCAAAATTCATCCCAAGATTCCTCACCAATGAGCAAAAACTGTGTCGGCTTGCAACCTGTGAGGACATGATGGAAATGACAAGAACGGATCCAGAATGGAAAGACAAGATAATCACAGGCGACGAGACATGGGTCTATGGCTATGACCCTGAAACCAAA
The DNA here is from genome assembly GCA_030710605.1 of Cordylochernes scorpioides. NCBI lineage: Eukaryota > Metazoa > Arthropoda > Arachnida > Pseudoscorpiones > Chernetidae > Cordylochernes > Cordylochernes scorpioides. The sequence goes on along the minus strand of CP092879.1, from coordinate 75,579,846 downwards.
CCTCAATCTGCCGAGTGGAGAGGTTAGGGTGAGCCTAGACCCAAAAAATCCAGAAACAAGGTGTTGCTGGTCGCTTTTTCGGATAACAAGGGCATTGTTCATCACGAGTATCTTCCTGCAGGCCAAACAGTTATTAAGGAAATGTATTTGGGCATTCTTCGCCGTCTAAGGGAAGCGATTCGAAAAAAAAAAGGCCAGAAAAATGGACTAATGGTGGCTGGATCCTACACCATGACAATGCTTGCCCTCACACAGCGCACTTGATGACTAGCTTTTTGGCGAAATACGGGACACAAATCCTACTTCAACCACCCTATTTCCCAGACATCGTACCAAATGACTTTTTCCTGTTCCCCAAACTTAAAGCAGTTCTAAAAGGAAGACATTTTGACACCAGGGATGACATAATAGAAAAATCGCCGTTAGCATTGAAGAGCATTCCAAAAGAGGCTTATAAAAACTGTTTCGACAATTGGGAGAAACGATGGCGCTGATGCGTTGAAGCAAGGGGGGATTACTTTGAAAAGTTTTAATAAAAAAATTTAAAAAAAATCTTACCTTTTTTTTTATGGACCCAGTCCGGGAACTTATGGGACATACCTTGTAGATTAGGTTTTATTTTCTTGTATGAAATTAGATTATATTTATATTAAAAAATCATCTATCTATATATATATATATATATAGTTAAACCTCATTATCATAACTTCTTTTATAACCAACATGGCCATAACATTATACATAGCTCTAAGATCTAAAGTTTTGAGTCAGGATTGTTATAACTGTGGTTATATACAGTAAAACCCCTCTATAGTGAACCCCAATGGGACAGAGCTTTTGGTTCACTATAGCCACGGTTCACTATAGCCACGGTTTGGCCATTTTTTTTACTTTTCAAAATTTTTAGACCGTATAATTAAAGGACAGCCATACACACTGGAAGAGGCTTCCTCTTAATAGTGGTCACTTTGTTTTAATTCCCTTAATTGACCAATTTCCTTACATTAATACTGAATAATAATAGAAATCATTAGATGATAGGTTCTTCTTATCATTAACATGTACCTCTATGTCTAATTTAAAAATCAAGACAAATCCTAGGCAAAGTTTTATTAAATATATATTCAAAGATATAAAATGATTTTAAAACATCATTATCACATTATATAATATATTGTTTACTTGGAAAAATGGCTCTAATACCTTGTTGCTTCAAAGCATTCTTCAAGCATTGCACCATTCAAATAAAGTTGGTGTTTTTCTTCCATTTTATTTTCCCACATATTCTTCTAGGTCTAGATTTCGTTTTTTTTTTTAAACCTGTCATGCAAAACATTGCTCACTTTAAAATCATCATAGTTAATGGCATAAAAATAGTTTTTGTTTGATCACGGGACCATTTATTAGGTTTTTTTTTTTTTTTAGCCCTAAAACGTACGATCGCGATCGCGGCAAAAGTTGTGGTTGATTCCTCTTTGTAACAATTTTTAATGACTTTATATTTTATCTTTTTTAATAGAAAAGTTATATTCTCTTATTTTAATTTTTCTTAACATTTTGCCTGTGTTGTTTCACTTGAAAAGTTCTGAAAATGGCCTTTTTTTTTTAAAAAGAAATAACGCTTTTGTTTTTAAAATGCTGTTTTCTTCATTTTGGAAGCCATTTGTATTTTTATATTTCAAATTTAATGGATGAAAATATATTCTATTTAATAAAAAGTATAATGTGTTAAAATTTATACAACATACAGCAAAAATAAAGTGCAAAATTCAAAACAAACAATGCCGCTAAATTTATTGTTTTGAAATCGCGATCCGCGAGATGAAACATGCTCAAAATTTGGTTATTTTTTTTTTTTAATTACAATTCTAAGTTCGTTATAAGCATAGTATTTTAAATAGATTTGATCATTTTGGGACTGAAAATAGGTTCGTTATAGGGGTAGTTCGTTATTCTAAAAATCGCAAAGTTCGTTATAACGATGGTATTTTCAATGGAATGGAATTGGGAATCGGCGTGGGTTCGTTATAAGGGAAGGTTCGTTATATCCAGGGTTCGTATTAGCGGGGTTTTACTGTATATAACAAATATTTATTCTTTTATTATTATTTATTTATTATTATTAATCTTCTTCTTTCTTATCTCCACTCAATCACACTAAGGTATCAAGCTTGTAAAGCTTGTTGATGGTGTCTGCCGGGGAAGAGTAGAGTTCATCAATGGATGAGTCAATACAGTCAATAATGTGTCGTGGGGTTGCAGGTATTATTATTTATTATTTTATTATTTAATTTTTTATTCAATCCAATATATGCCTTTTTACTATCTAATTACAAAACGCAGCTTTCAAGTGATAATCGCTCTTCAACGGACTTAATAAAACATCGACCATATCTTAAAAGAAATGTTTACAAAACATACGCACGCAACATGGATATTTACAACTGAAGATAGCGTTTTGTAATAAAAAGAAACCTATTGTGAAAAAATATTTTGTAATTTTAAAATATATAACAATATCTTCTTTCTTATCTGAGTATCACAAGCCTGATAAGACACAATTTGAATTATAGATTAGAAACACAAGGTAATAAGACCTAATCCAAATAAATAGTGTTCCAATTTTAGTATATGTACCGCCGAACAAGCGTGTACAAATAAATAGTGGATGACATTTGAGTAACAACATTGTTACAGAAAGGTCACACACTATTTATTTATTTGGATTAGGTCTTATTTTCTTGTATCTTTCAACATTGAATAGAAAGTTTTTATTTTAGTGGTAGTTTCTTTTTTTAAATTCAATTATATAGGTTAAATGAGAAAGAAAAGGTTAATTCAGAACTTTAAATTTTAAACTATCAATAAGACTATTTCAATATCTTTGATATAAGGTTTGACAAGTAACTTAAGAATGATAGGTTATTGGTATATTTTGATTAAGTTTATTAGCAGAAGAAAAATCGTATTTTAAAAGTAAACAAAGATATAATTAAAATAACGTACTGTGATGCTTTGCAGAGAGATTTATAGTCAAGATATTGAAATACTGAATACCATATTACTTCATAATTTACATAATTCTCCATGTTTTTATAGCTTTAAAGCCAAGCGCTTTATTATAAACGAAATAAACTTATTTAGATCTTTTAAAAACTCAGTGCGATTTTACAAATATATCATTAAAATTAGGCGAAATCGGTCTATTTATAATTTTTATTTCACTTTTGCTACACCGCCATGTCTCTTTAAATATAATTGTCTTTTTTGTTTTGTTAAGAGTTTGTTTATTTACTTCTAGACGAACCTCCTATCTATGATTCATAAAAAAAAAAAAAAAAGATTAATTTAAAAAGGCGTTAGAAAAATGTATTTTTTTAGGTGAGCGGTATTAAAAAAAAAGAAGAAAAAACTAGTTTTAACATATTTAATTTAGGCAGTATATAAAATTTATAAAATATCTTTCTCAAAGTATAAATTATCATGATTTTTTATTTTAGAAATTTATTACTTATTTTAAAATAAATAATTTTACCACAATTTTTTTAAAGGACTAAAAGGGATTTTTCTATATGACTATTTTTTTTAAAATTCGAATTAAGAAATGAATATTCAAATTCATTTTTAAAAACTATATATATATATATATATATATATATATACTACATATTATTTTTTAAAATAGGTATATATAACAATCAAAAATATATATTTTTATATATTGGTTTTTCTGCATTGGATTATATGAAAAAGATAGATGGCGCCGTGGTCTAAAAGCCTGCAATCAGCTGGATTTGATACCTGGGCTCGATACATTTTTATCGATTAGCCTTATGATTAAATGATGTCATGATTAAGTTTGTCCTCCAACGTAAAAAAATAATTCTGCCTGCTGAAATGTCCACTGCACTTAATTTTAACGAAGTTGGTCATGATCAGGTATTGATTGATTAAAATAAATAGTAAGCGGTAAGTATATAATGCTTTAAAGAATTTAAAGTTTTAGAATATAGTATTGTAAAAATTTAAACTGTGATTTAAGAGTGTCAATGAAAATGCAAAAACCATTTACTGTAATTGATGAGCATTTTGTTTCTCTCAAAAGTGCTAATAAATCAATAATTTTAAGTTAACGAAATTTTGCGCGTATCCCTTCCTTTAATTTACTCCTCTTCCCAATATATATATATATAACTCCGAGCAAAAACAATATATGCATTTATTGATTATAAACTAAAAAAATAAAATTCGTATTGTGTTAAATAATTTGGATATTTTGCCCGGAGCATCGCTGAGAGAAATGACATTTAAAAAAAGATCAATGATTAAAAACATATTAATAATAATACTTTTGACGCATTATTTTTAATTTCATTAACGCTAATAGTTTTAAATTTTTTCTTTTTTACGAAAAATCAACAAAATACCAATACTATTAATCCTTATGTCCACATGACCTCTACAATCATGTAAAATGACATTTTTAATAATGACATGTTGAATCCAAAAAAATCGTGTGGGAAAAATACATTTTTAGGAGAGATTATATTGACTTAAAAAAAAAATCCACATGAAAAACTTTTATTAAAAAAACTACAGCCAAGCAGTATTTAAATTCATCAGGATAAAAAAGAAGAAAATATACATATTATAAATGAAGATATGCAATAGGGGTTTGTATTATCAAATATTAACATCAAATTTTCATCCAAAATCTTCTTCTTCTTTCTTATCTCCACTCAATCATATTAAGGTATCAAGCTTGTAAAGCTTGTTGATGGTGTCTACCAGGGGAAGAGTAGAGCTCATCAATGGATGAGTCAATACAGTTAATAATGTGTAATAATCCAAAATGGTAATGACCAATTAAAACCATCAATAAATTGTGTGAAACCCTAAATTTTCATTCAATTAAAGTAACATATTAAAAGATACTGGCTACTTTGTATCTAAAAATAAACCTAACTGTCATGTATGCTTAGTCATGTGATTTCAACTCGCATATTCATTGGCTGCATCCCAGCCAATGGCATTGAATAAATGAGGTCACATGATGATAAAGCATACTCAAGGTGTTTAGATATTTGACAGAGGAAACCATCTATTGATTTAAACACAAGGTATTAAGACCTAATCCAAATAAATAGTGTGTGATATTTTGGTAACAGCGTTGTTACCGAAACGTTACATGCTATTTATTTATTTGGATTAGGTCTTATTACCTTGTTTTTTAAAATACATAAACTTAAAAAATGATTCTTTTATTACAATAAAAAATTGGCAAAGAGAGAGCTTCTTTGATTTTAAAACTCTCTTAGCCCAGTTTTTATTGTAATAAAGAAATGCATCGGTTAAGTTTTTGTATTTTAGATAAAAGATTTTTCACTTTTGTCACAGATATGGAGCTGATTCTTCTTCTTCCTTATCTCCACTCAATCATATTACGGCATCAAGCTTGTAAAGCTTGAGACTTGACAACCATCATGACTGGGTGAGGTAGAATGCGTCTTGCTTTTGTCATTAAGACTGGGAGCACTATTCAGTGGCAGGTCGACTTAGCTCCAAAAGAAATGGCCGCCTCTGACATGAGGAACATACGTCATGTGCAGCGGCTCCTAACATGGAGTACAGACTCATCCTGTATCCTTGGATCAGGAGCCCTTACAGCGTACTATCAGCCGGGCCAGCTGAGCCCAGGTTTTTTAGCGAGCTTGTTACTGCTCCCTCTCCTCCTTTTTCATCCGGGCCTGGGACCGGCAAAGGCGGAGTTATATGGAGCCGTAATAACATAAAACTCAATCATTTCATAGGATTCAAAAGTTAAAAAACCAAAGAAAGATATGGTTTCAGTCTTCAGTTCATGGAAGTGATGCACAACTAGCTTTTAATGCACACTCATGGACGAAACTTAAGGAAGTTGTACCTTTTAGCATGTATATTGGGATTCAGACAATAACTCTTGAAAGATATTACAGTGACCTTTATTGAAGACATACAAGATAACCAAGTGGGAACAAAATTTTGCCTATGTCTCCTTAAAAATATCTTCTTAAAAAAATATACAAACGGCGATATCAAAAACTTTCTACTTCCTTAAGTTTTGCCTATGAGTTTATATTACTGCTACAAAAAAATATAAACTAATCCAAATAAATTAATAGTGTGACGTTTCGGTAACAGCATTGTTACCATCATCAGACAAAAGGATAAATAGCATTTATTATTATTTTGTCTTCTTGTAGCTATAATCTCTATAATCCAAATTGTGCTTTATCACGAGTGTATATATTCTTTTGTTATAATATATATATATATATATATGTGGTATAAGATGTGGGGAAAGAAACACACCACAAGTTGGAAGAGGAATCCAGGTAACCAGAGAGAGAGAGGGGCTTGCCACCGCTGAGTGGCCGTTTGTGTCGCACACAATCCCCAACTGTCTTAAAAGTCCCAAGGTGTTAACTGACGGGCCCCAGTGGTCGCCCCATGAAATATCGCTGGTGTCTCAAGTGACCGGACTATACATTCCCGTCTCTCTCTGGGTTGTCTGTAGGTTGGCTTTATTATTCCTTGAATAGTATATATTATGACATATATATATTGTTGTATGGGAGCCTGGAAGTCACAGGGCCGTACTAAGGGATGTAACTTTTTATTGGTGTCAGGGTTGGGGCTGGTCCGGGGATGTATCTTGTCTGTAGCTTCTTGGCACTTGGATCGGTCCTCTGTAGGGTCGGTCGGGCCGTCTTCATTTTGCGTTGATCCAAAAAATGGAACTTAAGTCCAAATTCTCTACCAAAAAATAAAGAGAGCAAGCAAAAAAGTTGGTCCGTGGTCAAAGTGCAATTTCTCACCGAACTCTGTTGTTCGATGACTCACAGAGAGAGTTTAAAATTAATTAAAATTTAAAAAAATTTTTAATTAAAATGAAATAAAAAAAAAATTTCAAAATCGTGAGCCTTGCTAGTTAAGATAGCGGGCGTGTGTTAGTCACGCCCACGTGTCCGGCGTTCAGGGTCGCGCCGTGGTTACACAACAATATATTTATATTCAGCTTTCTCAAAACTTCTTTAGAGTTTAGTAAGTACTCGTTTCTTGTTTAATCCAATGCAGTCTTTACTGGTCCCAAGCCCGGATGAAAAAGGAGGAGGGGGAGCAGTAACAAGCTCACTAAAAAACCTGGGTTCAGCTGGCCCGGCTGATAGTACCCTGTAAGGGCTCCAGGGATACAGGATGAGCAGCGTATGTACTCCATGTTAGGAGCGGCTGCACATGGCGTCTGTTCCTCATGTCAGAGGCGGCCATTTCTTTTGGAGCTAAGTCGGCCTGCCACTGAGTAGTGCTCCCAGTCTTAATGACAAAGGCAGACGCATTCTACTTCACCCAGCCATGATGGTTGTCAAACAGACACCATCAAGGGTCACAACTTGATACCCTAACATGATTGAGTGGAGATAAGAAAGAAGAAGAAGAAAGTGTTGAGACTGGGTTTGCTGCAGAGAGTGGGGAAAGTTTTCTCACCCCTCTCACATATCACTGATGTCAGGTGGCCTGTAATTCTGGTGGTGTAATCACTGGGTGAGAGTTTGTCATTTCCTGTAACTCTCCAGAGCTTGACTGTATGTAGGTAGTTTTGTATCTTCCTAAATTTAGTGTTGCACATTGTTACAGCTTCTTTTTTGATTCAGCTGATTTGGCTATGACATCAACCTTTTTACATATTCCCTTGATAGACCAAAGAAATACACTCATGGACAAAACTTAAGGAAGTGAAAAGTTTTTGATGTCACCAGTCATCTATTTTTTTTTCAAGTAGACAGAGTCAATTTTGTTCACACTTGGTTATCTCGTGTGTCTTCAATAAAAGGTCACTGTGTATCAAATATCTCTTTCAGAGTTTAACTTTTTGGTAACAGCATTGTTACCATCATCAGATAAAAGACTGAATGAGAAAGCCTGCTGTGATATTTTTGTCTCATTCGGTAGTTTGTCTGATGATAGTAACAACTCTGTTACCGAAATGTCACACACTATGTATTTGGATTTGGTCTTTTTACTTTGTAGTTCTAATCTATAATCCAAATTGTGTAACTTATCATCTTTCAGATTCACATTTATTTGAAAATTATCCCGCATGTGTTTCTTTTCAACGAAAAATCAAAATTTATTTTAAGGAGAAATAACGATTATTTCTAACCTTAGGGATGAGGTATGAAAGGATGAATTGTGAAGAGTAATGATAGACGGAAAAATGGCGCTATAGACAGAGGTTTATAAAATACTAGCGGACGTACCCGGCTTCGCCCGAGGTTTTACCCGAGTAAAGGTTTGTCTAACGAACATTTGTTAAAACAATTCTCTATAAACTTATAAAAAAAAGATATATTTTGATAATTTGAAACTCGTAAATTTGAATATAAAGTATAGATAAAGTGAACATTTGTTCCCGGTCCCTGTGTGCCGTGTCATCCTGAATTTTGTCTTTCATAATTTTCTACATTACAAAATCATCGTTTTATCTAGTGAACATATTTTCCCGGTCCCTTGAAAAATACTCGATAAGTTGAATAAAGTCATGGTCGTGAATCTCTCGATAAAGTGATTATTATTTCCCGGTCCCCGTGTGCCGTGTCATCCTGAATTTTGTCTTTCCTAATTTTCTACATTGCAAAATCATCGTTTAATCTAGTGAACATATTTTCCCGGTCCCTTGAAAAATACTCGATAAGTTGAATAAAATCATGGTCGTTTATGGAAGATGGACGTAGTTCCCGGAGGTCACCCGCCCCCCGCGCGCCAGGACCTCTTGATCACTCTGATTGGCCGGCGGCCGGACGGGGGGGGGGGGGGGGGGGGGGGAGGGGGGGAGGGGGGGAGGGGGCTCTTGATCCGTCTGATTGGTCGGTGGGAACTTGGACTGTCCAACCAACTGGCCAGCGGGCGGCCGGGGGGGGAGGGGGCAAGATGGCGTTGCTTGCAAGTTAAAGCTACAAATCTGCAAATAACTCTAAGGATATTAAAGATATTCAAGAAATTATTTTTCGTAAACCTTTCCGGAGATACACCTAATAATATCCCAAAATTTCACGGCGATTGGATGTATGATTTTTGAATCCATAGAGGACACACACACAGACACACAGACATTCAATTTTATATATATAGACTAATACTACCTTGATGACTGGTAAAGAGCAGGAAGGACAAACACCAATTCTGTCCTCCCAAGAGAACAACAGTCATTGATTTCCAGACTTAAGTCTGGTCATCTACGGACAATGAATTTCCAGAATTGTTACAGGTTTCCTTACTATGTACTACGTACAATTCTCAACCTGCAACCCCAAACTACATCATTGACTGTATTGACTTATCCATTGATGAGCTCTACTCTTCCCCAGAAGACACTATCAACAAACTCTACAGACTTGATACCCTAATAGGATTAAATGGAGATAAGAAAGATTTTTTTTTTAATTGTCTCATTGTATAATTATACAAAGTCATAGAGACTGAATTCATAGATTAAATTTAGTCCATAAGTCTCCATGATGGGGAGCTGCTGTCGTTGATTGGCTATCTACATAGAGGTAACAGTCAGTCTTTTCTCCCCAGAAAAAGATTAAAACCTTGAAACAATATTCAAGATCATAATACCTTTTCACTTAGTCTGATCTTATTTCCATTAAGAACATATGTAAGATAAAGATTAAAATATATGAGAAAATGAAAAACTTATTTACATAATGTACAAACAGTTTGAGCCGGCCATCAGGAAAAAATAATAATGAGTTTTTATAGGGGAAGTGTGACCTCTGGCAGTAGATTTAGCAGAGTATTTGAATCTATGAAATATAACTTTAAATAAAATAATATTTTAATATAACATATATATATATATATATATTGAGAATGATAGGAGAGAATTGTAATAAACATTTAAGATATTTTAAATATAAACACAAGGTAATAAGACCAAATACAAAATATATTTGGATTTAGTCTTATTACCTTCTGTTTATAATCTATAATACAAATTGTGTATGCCTTATTATATGTCAAGAACAATTAGTGATTCAAATCCATTAGTAGAAATACAAAAAGAATGGCAACAAGAACTTGGAAGAAAAGCAGACAGGTATAATGGTTTATAACAAAGAAGAGATGGATTACACAGGAAATATTGAATGATGACATCAAATATCATCATTGAATGCTACCATTGTTGACACAGCTCTGTAAACTTACTACCTCTCTCTGTCTCTCTTGGAGAGAATACTTTTCTCTTCCCAGAAACATTATTCAAATTTAGATGATGGCTAATAATAAAAAAAAATAGTTGACCCTGTTTAATTACCCTTTAAGATTTGACTCTTTTTTTTTTTTTTTTACTTATCCTTTTATTAGTTTAAATTAGAAAAGATCTTATAGGTCGTGCTCATAAAGAAGTTCAAGAACTCTTCTGTACAGGGATCCTTTGTCCTTTCCAATACAATTTAGTATATGTTGGGGAGTGGCCTCTTCAGTTTTGCACCTAGTGCACATGGCTCCCTCTAGATTTGAATTTTTTTTAAAAAAGTATATCATTTCTTCCCACACAGATTTAAATTATTTTTTCACCCCAATTTGGTGTTTATTGGAATAATGAATAATGTATTTTGAATGATAAGATAAAATTTGGGGATTATAGATTAGAAAGATAAGTTTGTTGTTGTCCAAATGCAAACAACATTAGTAGAGGGCAGGCAATCTCCCTCTTAATTTGACCACAGTTCCTCAAGGATCAAGTATAAAAATATATATATATTTTGAAAATAAAGAATGATAAAACACAATTTGGATTATAGATTATAGCTACAAGATAATAAGATCTAATCTAGGTAAATTAATTGTGTGTGATGTTTATGGTAACAGCAATGTTACCATTATCAGACAAAAGAGTAAATGGTTTATTCTTTTGTCTGAGGATGGTAACAACGCTATGATTGAAACGGAACGGAAAGAAAATGGGAGAGCTGAGTAGACTGTATGAACATCACAGTGATATAGCATGTCTCCAGGAAGCCCAAGCTCTTGTACAAGACACTACCATTACTGAAACAACACACACTATTAATTAATTTGGATTAGATCTTATTTTCTTATAACTGTGAAAATGAAGAGCAAAAAAAAAAAAATATGATTAGGTACAATTTTGAATTATTCTATATACAGTTACGAGCGTCATGCGTTCTTAATAATTCTTCATCTCTGTCACCGTTTGCTTTTTTTTTTGGAATGGCGCTCTCCTATTGGTTGGCTACGATCACGCCACCTTTGCCCCCCCCCCCCCCCCCATCATGCCCCCCCCCCACTCGCTTTTTGGTTTTTGTAACTATTGTGTTGGAGCGGGTCGCTCCTTAAATAATTTATTGTTAACAATACCTCATTATAGGTCCACAAATATCGAAAGTATAGGTATGTAGCTTTTGTACGGGTAGATATGCACACGGGTCAATCCTGGGGCGAAGCCCGGGTCACCCGTCTAGTAGATTAAAAACACAAGATAATTACCCTCTTTTTATCATAAAGATAGAGGCTGCTTGGCCGGCATTCATAGTTCTTCAAATTAAAGACACTTCAGCCAGTAAATCGTTTTTATTGTCTTGACGTTTCAACAATAAAAAAGATTTACTGGCCAAAGTGCCTTTTATTTGAAGAACTACCCTCTATGTATTTATTCAGTCATATTACGTTGTGAGAAAAACCATTTAAAAATGATCCGTTATTCCCCACTTTTTTTTTTTGGACAAGTGTTTGACACCCTAGTATCTAATTTATAAACTTGGTTCCTTATGAAACATTGCTGTTAAACATTTTAAAATTTACTAACATATTTGGAACATTAAAACCTCGAAAATAAAAAAAATATCTATAAATTTTATCTTTTCTCTACTCATTAGTTTTCTCTTTAATTTAATTATTTTCTATATACAGTAGAACCTCTCCATGAGAGGACACTCGTGCTAGAGGACACCTCTCTACAAAGGACAGTTTTCATTTGAAAAATTACACTTTTTTACTATTTAGAAAACCTCCTGTAGAAGACATCTCTCCCTAAAGGACACTTTGGCTCTACAATTAGGTGTTGTCTTTTACAGGGAGGTTCTACTGTATATATATGTATATATATACATATATAAAATATTTAGATAATAAAAAGGAATATAGTGGATTGAATAAAAAGATATATTTACCAACATTTCAGTTGGCTGAATGCCAACCTTTGTCAAGACATAACATTTTGCATTTTTCACTATTTTTTTTAGCATTGCTTACAAAAGGTAATGACTTGACAAATATATGCCTTGAAATATTGGCAAATAAATCTTTTTATTCAATCCAATATATGCCTTTTTATTACCTAAAGATTTGAATATGAATTGCTCTATTAAAAAAAATATATATATATTCAGTAGAACCTCCTTTTAGTGGACACCTCTCCACAAAAAACAGCCTTCATTTGAAAAATTACCATTTTTACAATTTATCAACTCTCTGGTTAGGTGTCCTTTAGGGAGAGATGTCTCTTACCGGAGAGTTGTAAAATAGTAAACATTGTAATTTTGCAAATGAAAACTGTCCTTTGTGGAGAGGTGTCCTCTATATATTTATTTAAAAATACAGTCAAAGAAGGGAGAGTTGGTTTGTTGAGAGAGTGGTGTGATCCACCAGGGGGAGCTGGTGTCAAGATGGCTGACTGAAGCCACCACACCATGAACTGCACAGAGCTCATCGCCTCCCGCTATGTCCCCACCACCACAGAAGCCATCGCAGGTAGGTGGTGCATTTAATTGTATTTAAGTTAATTAGTTTATTTATTTATGATAAGGCACAATTTGGATTATAGATTATAAACACAAGGTAATAAGACCAAATCCTGACACACTATTTATTTATTTAGATTTGGTCTTATTACCTTGTGTTTATTTATTTATATATATATTACATATAGAGCATACAATATGTAAATTGCATACTTGCATATGCAACAGAAATTTTGATGTATATATTTAAAATAAGAAATAAAAGCATTTTAGCACGAATGTTTCTTTTACACACAATACAAACTTCTACTGTCCTTACTGCAATTAAAAAAAATATGGGGAGGGCTTGGCTCATCATTAGTGAACCCACCCAGAGGTTTCGCCAATTTAATCTACCAGACAGCTTCTTAGAGCTTTAATACTGTATTGGACGATTCTGCTTATATATGCAGCACTGAAGGGTGGAATCTTAGAAATGTTATTCAATCAAACTATGGACATAGGACACTTTTAGGACAGTAGAATTACATATAAATATTTGCCTCAAGCAATACTCTTCTGAAAACAATAAGTACAAGGCCAGTTAGACATAAATAGAATGCAATAATGCCTATCTATATATAGGCAACTAGACGAATGACCCGGCTTCGCCCGGGAATTCAGGAGTACATAAAAACGAATAAACGCCGTTAAGATGCTAATAATATGTACATTTAAATATTAGGAGAGATTTTGCATATTGCTTGATATTAGAATATTTTATTAAGTTAGTTTGTATTTTTTGCATATTGACTATTGTTTGTTTAATTTTAAGAATTATCATATTGACTGTAACTTTTATTTATTATATAAAAAAAAAAACAAAGGCCAGAACAAAAATTAATAAAAAATACGAAAGCCATTGTTTACATACAGTAACGCTAATTTTGTAAAGTTTTTTTTTTTAAATTGCATTGTGTGCACTTACCGTAATTTAGTAATATAAATTTCTCTCTCAATACTTTTGTAAAAAAAAGTGACACTCGTATAAAAAGATATTTTAAAAAAAAGTACACAAGCAACTTGAAAAAAAATGCAGAACGCTCATTGGTCGCTTAATTGGCCTCGTGTTGTTACTTCGCCTCATATTTACTCCGCGTAAAAAAAAGTTCTTCAAATGAAAAAAAATAAATAGGCAAAAATACTAATCAAAATGTAGCCGAAAATTTTCCTCAGGTTTATAAAAAGCAACATGCAAAATTTGGTACCAATTGGTTCAGTAGTTTTTGAGTTTATCGCGAAACAGACAGACATTGACTTTTATATATATAGAGATGGAAAATTTGCCGGGAGGAAATTAATCCATAGAAGCAATGGGCGCCTCTCCCGTCAAAATAAACGTCAAAACCTGACGCCATCTATTGACCGTCGCCGCAACTAGCGGCCTCGGGTCGGTGACAAAGCCACAACACCAGCTTTGGCGGGAGAGGCGCCCATTGCTTCTATAGAGATATATATATGATATATAATGAATGTTTCTTTTATACACAATATAAACTTCTACTGCCCTTAATAAGATGAAAAATATTGGGAGGGCTTGACTCATCAATGATGAACCCTCCCAGCATGATGTATTAGAGCTTTAAGAAGCGGTCTGGTAGTATAATTTGGCCAAACTACTTGGAGGGTTCACCACTGATGAACCAAGCCCTCCCAATATTTTTTCATCGCAGTAAGGACAGTAGAAGTTTTTATTGTCTATAAAAGAAACATTTGTGCTAAAATGCTTTTATTTCCTATATATAGATAGCATGTTATTGCTTTGTATTGTAAGGTAGAAAATAAGGAAAGACAAACTTCAGGATGACAAGGTGTTGACTTTGCTTAGAATTATTAATGAAACTGATTCCAATAATTATTAATTAAACATTATATTTATTGATTTACAAGAGAGAGAACAAAATATAAAAGGGAAACTAATATTAAACAAAGGAACTTTTTTCTGTTTCGGTTAGCGCCTATTTTCCTGTGAGCACTCTCTGTGGTAACAATTAATTAATATATATATACAACAAAAGGCAATTTATTTAAGGCCCAAACTATAATTTATAAAAATACAAGAGAAGCAATGAGGGAAGTGTACAGAGTAGCAAGATATGTAAATAACAAAATTAATATTTGGTACATAGAACAATAAATATTTTGCTTCACTATTAATATATTTAAAATATTTAATACAGTAGAACAACCTCCCTGAGGACACTCGCGCTAGAGAACACCTCTCTACAAAGAACAGTTTTCATTTGCAAAATTAACATTTTTACTATTTAGCAACTCTTTGGTAAGAGGACATCTCTCCCTAAAGGATAATTTGGCTTTGCAACTAGGTGTTATCCTTTACAATGAGGTAGTTCTACTGTATTTTTCACAGCGATAGATGGCACTATGATGATGATGATGATATTCATGATGATGATCTAACCTAGAAAGAGGATGAACAGTGTATCATGCTCTCTCACAGATAAGAACGAATCACTTCAAAACAATCTTCATGGATGGAAAGAAGAATTCTACCAAAACTGTGGATCCTAGCCAGCACCATATTTATTCACCTGTTTACGATTTCAAATTGTAAAATTTAAAGACAATTTGCTGAGGGAAGAATTTCTTTTTTTATCATGACAATACAAACTTTCGGGTGTAACAGTTCTTCGATAAGTATAATCTATTCTGATACTAAAACTTCTTGTTAATATATTATAATCCCTTCGGTAAAATTATAAATAAAAGACAATTCGCTGAGGGAAGAATTTATTTTTTTATCATGACAATACAAACTTTCGGGTGTAACAGCTCTTCAATAGGATTTAGTAGTGTAATTATATCTGTTGAAGGACTGTTATGCCCAAAGCTTAAAATTGTTGTGATGATAAAATAAACTTTTCCCTCAGTGAATTTTATTTATGATTTTACCGAAGAAATTATGGTGGTGGTGGTGCTTATCTCCATGGTTAAACCAATTCCTGAAGTCCACTCCTCTCCAATTTTGCCATGGTAGTTATTTAAAGGGATTATAAAATTAACAAGAAGTTTTAGTATTGTAAATATATACCTGTCAAAGAGCTGTTATGTTTGAAAGCTTCCATGATAGTGGTGATAAAAAAAACTTTTCCCTCAGTGAATTGTCTTTTATTTATAAAGTTTGAACTCTTCACCTGATCCTTGGAGGTCGGTGGAAGGCTGGTTAAACCGTTTGGTTTTCGACCACTACGACCCGGGTTCGATTCCCGCATTGGACACTTTTTTCTGTTTAAAAAAAAAAAAATGCTCCAATTGCCCCCCGATTCTTGCAAAAGTTCAACCCCACCAGCGAGTGCAAGTAACCAAACGGGGCTCTGGCACATTTGTAAGTGCAAAGTCGAACTGCTTTTAACATGTGTAGACATGTGGTGAGCTTACAGTAAAAAACAGTCGCCTACTTCTATCCACCATGATTATCATGGCCTGTACCACGTGTACTAGGGATAAGCAAAAAAAAAAAACTAGATCCTTGGAGGTGTTTGTTTTAGAGAAGGAATTCAAATTCCCAGGAGTTGAGAGTCTGACCAGCTAAGAGACAGATTTTTAAAATTATTTTTATTTTTTTCTTGTCCCAGGTCTGGACTTCAAGTCTAGACCAGATCCTGAAGGCCTCTTTATCGCCTCGATGACCACAGCTGGGTCGGTGTAGATGTCTGTTCGGCAATGCCCGATGTGATGTGTTCTGGGCTCGCTGGAGAATCCTGACATTTTGTGCAATTCGGAAAGGTTTTAGATCCACTTGTGAAAATCATTGGACATAGATAGCCTGTTCTAAGACGGGAAAGCATGGTGAAGTCTGATCTGTTAAGTTGTGAGTTGGTTTTCAGGAGGGGAGTTTTCCCATCGAACCAGCGCAAGAGACAGATATGAAGAATTAGATAAATTTACTCACTCTGAAGAATGAAGAAATAAACAACGTTTCGGTTACAGCGTTATTACCATAATCAGACAAAAGTACTGAATGAACTCATTTGTTGGATAATTGTAACAACATTGTTACTGAAACATGACACATTATTTATATATTTGGAGATTTTGGTGTCTTATTACCTTACGTTTCTAATCCAAATTGTACTTTATCAATGTAGAAAGAATTTGCTGGGAACTCCCATAAAGGTTTTGAATTCCTGCTTGAAGGTCATCAGAGGGAAACGGAAGAGATAACTTTTTTTTTTTAACAGGAAAATCCTATTATCTCCATCAACTTAAGACAAAGTGAATTGGAATAATAGACACCCCCATTTTACATTATCTTTTTTTTTATCAATAATTTTTTATTAGGGCATCTTATCACACCGTTATATTATCTGGATAACAAATCAGTTGTGTCATGTTGTCCCCCCCTTCCCCCAATTGCATATTCTTCCTTGTATGTTTTTTTATAAAGTCCTGATAAAATTTTTAACATACTATAACAGTAGAACTACCTCCCTGTAAAAGACAACACATAATTGCAAAGCCAAAGTGTCCTTTAGGGAGAAGTATCCTCTTACTGGAGAGTTGCTAAATATTGAAATTGGTAATTTGTGCAAATGAAATCTGTTCTTTGTAGAGATGTGTCCTCTCTCTAATGAAGGTTCTACTGTATTGGTGATGAACACTGTCCTTTGTAGAGAGGTATCCTTTAGCATGAGTATCCTCTCATGGAGGTTGTTCTACTGTATTGGTGATGGAAACTGTCTTTTGTAGAGAGGTGTCCTCTCTCTAATGAAGGTTCTACTGTATTGGTGATGAAAACTGTCCTTTGTAGAGAGGTATCCTTTAGCATGAGTGTCCTCTCATGGAGGTTGTTCTACTGTATTGGTGATGGAAACTGTCTTTTGTAGAGAGTGTCCTCTCTCTAATGAAGGTTCTACTGTATTGGTGATGAAAACTGTCCTTTGTAGAGAGGTATCCTTTAGCATGAGTGTCCTCTCATGGAGGTTGTTCTACTGTATTGGTGATGGAAACTGTCTTTTGTAGAGAGGTGTCCTCTCTCTAATGAAGGTTCTACTGTATTGGTGATGAAAACTGTCCTTTGTAGAGAGGTATCCTTTAGCATGAGTGTCCTCTCATGGAGGTTGTTCTACTGTATTGGTGATGGAAACTGTCTTTTGTAGAGAGTGTCCTCTCTCTAATGAAGGTTCTACTGTATTGGTGATGAAAACTGTCCTTTGTAGAGAGGTATCCTTTAGCATGAGTGTCCTCTCATGGAGTTTGTTCTACTGTATTGGTGATGGAAACTGTCTTTTGTAGAGAGTGTCCTCTCTCTAATGAAGGTTCTACTGTATTGGTGATGAAAACTGTCCTTTGTAGAGAGGTATCCTTTAGCATGAGTGTCCTCTCATGGAGGTTGTTCTACTGTATTGGTGATGGAAACTGTCTTTTGTAGAGAGTGTCCTCTCTCTAATGAAGGTTCTACTGTATTGGTGATGAAAACTGTCCTTTGTAGAGAGGTATCCTTTAGCATGAGTGTCCTCTCATGGAGGTTGTTCTACTGTATTGGTGATGGAAACTGTCTTTTGTAGAGAGTGTCCTCTCTCTAATGAAGGTTCTACTGTATTGGTGATGAAAACTGTCCTTTGTAGAGAGGTATCCTTTAGCATGAGTGTCCTCTCATGGAGGTTGTTCTACTGTATTGGTGATGGAAACTGTCTTTTGTAGAGAGTGTCCTCTCTCTAATGAAGGTTCTACTGTATTGGTGATGAAAACTGTCCTTTGTAGAGAGGTATCCTTTAGCATGAGTGTCCTCTCATGGAGGTTGTTCTACTGTATTGGTGATGGAAACTGTCTTTTGTAGAGAGTGTCCTCTCTCTAATGAAGGTTCTACTGTATTGGTGATGAAAACTGTCCTTTGTAGAGAGGTATCCTTTAGCATGAGTGTCCTCTCATGGAGGTTGTTCTACTGTATTGGTGATGGAAACTGTCTTTTGTAGAGAGTGTCCTCTCTCTAATGAAGGTTCTACTGTATTGGTGATGAAAACTGTCCTTTGTAGAGAGGTATCCTTTAGCATGAGTGTCCTCTCATGGAGGTTGTTCTACTGTATTGGTGATGGAAACTGTCTTTTGTAGAGAGTGTCCTCTCATGGAGATTCTACTGTATTTGGTTTGGAAAAGGTTAATCTATGAACAATTAAAAAAAATATATTCCTAGTACACGTTGTACAAGCCATGATAATCATGGTGGGTAAAAGCTGGCGTCTGCTTTTACTGTAAGTGTATCCCATGTCTACACGTGTGAGAAGCAGTTCGACATTTGCACTTATAAGTGTGCCAGAGTCCTGTTTGGTTACTTGCTCTCTCTGGTGGAGTTGGACTTTTGCAATAATCAGGGGTCATTGAATAATATTTTTCAATAGAAAAAAGTGCTCTCAATGCACAGTATTCGATCCCAGGTCATAGTAGGTGAAAAAACTTCCTAATTTGGATTATAGATTAGAAACAAAAGGTGTATTATCCAAATTTGATGATGATGGTAACAATGTTTTGACTTGAGCGCTCTAAGTCAAAATAAAGAATAAATAAAGAATGGTAACAATGTTGTTACTGAAACATCATACACTATTTTATTTATTTGTAATTGGTCTTGTTACCAGTGATTTAAAGGTGCTAATATTGAATTTGTCAACTGAAATGAAAAGTATGCGAGAAAGACTAGATTCGGGATTGGCGCAAATCAAAAGACGATTGGAAGAATGAGATAAGAGAGCTCAAGAAATGGAGACGACGAAATTGGTCTTGTTACCTTATGAAGTTGCCTCTTTTATATGCTTCTGGGATTAGAAAGAAGAATTCAATAACAAGAGGGCAATAAACTTGCTGAAACTAAAGTAATTGGGGTGTGTGATGAGAGAATCCTTTGTTGCTGTTATTTATATTCCAAGTACATACATGGAACAGTCAATGTGGGAAGAAAGGATGTGACATAACTGCTTACTCTAAGTACATGGCACGTGTTGAAATAACTTGGCTCTCCTACAAGAGTTGCTTGCCCTCACTAGTACAACTTGTGCAAGATTCCCCCCTGGGACCATTGAAAGTCTGCAATGATGGTCAATAGATAGCATTTACACAAGGTAATAAGACCAAATCCAAATAAATAGTGTGTGACATTTCGGTAACAGCATTGTTACCATCTTCTGTTACCGAAACATCACACACTATTTATTTATTTGGATTTGGTCTTATTACCTTGTGTTTATAATCTATAATCCAAATTGTGCCTTATCAGATAGCATCTAGTTTTGATATCTATTTTGACGGGAGAGGTAACCTTTATTTTTATAGCTCAATATCCTCTCTGAAAACTCTCTGTTTTATCATCCTGGGGAGGTTGGCTTCATGTCAATGTTCGATGGTTCCATATCAATATTATAAGTGAGACCAGAATGAGGAATCATAAAACAAAGTTCAAGATAATAAGACCAAATCCAAATAAATAAATAGTGTGTGACGGTTACAGCGTTGTTACCATCTTCAGACAAAATTATTTTGTTTACAAAAGTACACATTCAGTACTTTTGTCTGAAGATGGTAACAACACTGTTACCGAAACGTCACACACTATTTATTTATTTGGATTTGGTCTTATTACCTTGTGTTTATAATCTATAATCCAAATTGTGCCGTATCATAAAACAAAGTTATTTTAACAAGGAAAGTATTTACTAAATTTATCAGATTGTAAAATATAACTGAAATATATATAAACAAACTATTTAATACAAATGAAAACACCAAAACACGAATGTTTCTTTTTCACAAATAAATCAAACTTCTACTATCCTTACTGCAATGAAAAAATATTGGGAGAGCTTTGGCTCATCGGTGGTGAACTCTACCTGCAGTTTCACCAATTTAATCTAACAGACCGCTTCTTTAAAGCTCTAATACTGTATTGGATCATTCTGCTTATACAGTACAACCCCTCTATAGTGAACCCCATTGGGACGGGACTTTTGGTTCACTATAGCCACGGTTCACTATAGCCACGGTTTGGGTATTTAAATTTTTTTTGAGGATATAATTAAAGGGCATGCGCAAAAAAAAAAAAAAGGCTACCTCTTAATATTGGCTGCTTTTTTCCCCCTAAAAATTAACCTATTTCTATATATTAAAGCTGTATATTAAAATAAAAACAAAATCATGTGAAAATATTGCCTTTTTGATCAGTTCCTCTGATAATTTAATTAGTATAAATGCAACCTGCCCCCCATATGTAAAAAAAATCCAAGAAAAGTATACCTTATATATAAAAATTAAATAAAAACTTTATTAATAATATTTTAAGAGGTATAAAAATATATTTTATATAAATAAATATTATATTACAATATAGGATACAAAGGCTTACTTGAAGAAGTCTGTTATTTTTTTCTGCTTTAACATATTCCTCAAAAATTTGGTTTCATATCTAGCAAAGAAATCTTCATTTTTTAAAATGAAGCCTAGCTTGTACTAACCACGTATACAAGGCTTCTAAAAGTGGATAATGACACTGACGATAGCGGCAATAGTTGGGATTGATTCCTCTTTGTAGCGTTTTTTTTTTTATAGTCTTCTTTTTTGCCCCATATCGTAGAAATGCTACTTTTGCTCATTTTCATTTTCTTCCGAAGTTCCCCTTGCGATGTACCACTCACAATAGCTTTTATGATGGTTAATTTCTTTTCAAGTGATATCTTGGTATGAGCGACTTTTTCTTTGGCACTTCCATTATCTTTTAAAACTGGTTTTAATAATTTAAATCATGTTTTAAGGAATTTTCCTAATGTAGAGTTAAGAAATTTAGTTTTCAATAAGGCATGAAAAATTTATAAAAGTACGCAGTATAAAAATAGAACGTAAATAAAAACACCCAATGTCGCTAAATTCTTTGTTTTGAATTGCGATCTGTGAGCTAGAGCTCACACAAAATTTTAATTAGTTTTGAAAATTATAATTTTGGAATTTTAGGATTAAAATTAAAAGTTCGTTATAAGCATGGTATTTTTGATAGAATTTAATATTTTGGGACCAAAATTGGGTTCGTTATAGCGATAGTTCGCTAGTTTGAAAAGTGAAAAGTTCGTTATAACGATGGTAATTTTAATGGAATGGAATTGGGATTTTCGATGGGTTCGTTATAAGGGAAGGTTCGTTATATCCATGGTTCGTCTTAGCGGGGTTTTACTGTATATGCAACACTGAAGGGTGGAATCTTAGAAATGGTATTTAAGAAAACTATGGACATAAGCTTATAGGAAAGTAGAATTATATATAATATTTACATGGAGCAATGCTCTTCTACAAACAGGTTTTGGTGTTTTCATATGTATTATATAAATGGTGTGTTATTGCTATGTATTAAACAAACTATTTATAAATAAAATGCTGATGTGGCATCATGTGATTGACGATGATTTCACTGAGTAGACCGCTACAGATCATTCTGTGACATTTATATTACAGCGTCATTCTTCATCTCTTAATCATCAGTCAGTTTTCGTCTCTGTCACCGTTTGCTTTTTTTTTGGAATGGCGCCCTCCTATTGGTTGGCTACGCTCACGCCACCTTTGCCCCCCCCCCCCCCCCACTCGCCTTTTCGTTTTTGTAACTATTGTGTTGGAGCGGGTCGCACCTTAAATAAATGCATATATTAGTTAATAACCAAATGAAATCCTCTCTTTCTTTTTCCCTGTAAGAGACGCCTACGGAAGCCAACAGTAGATAGACAGATAAAGCACATAGGCTATAGTTATTAACTAAAATATGCATTTATTTAAGGCGCCAATTTATAATTGTAACAAATAGTATTTGAATCAAAACATTCAATCGGGTGAAACACGGGCGTTGCCCGGGTCATTCGGCTAGTACATTTATATTATACAGTTAAACCTGTCTATAGCGCCGCCTCTAAATAGCAACTCACTCTCTATAGCGCCCAATTTTAAATACGTAGTACGATGCAATTTACATTAAAAGTGACCTGTCTATAGCATCCCCTATCTATAGCACCCTATTTTGATAAGTCCCCCAAGAGGGGGCGCTATAGACAGGTTTAACTGTATGTTCTTTTAATTGATTTATCAATAGATTTAAATTTCCTGAATATAAATCAAATAATACAACAGGTTTCTGGAGATCTTCTTCTTCCTTATCTCCACTCAATCATATTAGGGTATCAAGTTGTGACCCTTGATGGTGTCTGTTTGACAACCATCATGTCTGGGTGAAGTAGAATGCGTCTTTGTCATTAAGACTGGGAGCACTACTCAGTAGCAAGCCGACTTAGCCCCAAAAGAAATGGCCAACTCTGACATGACGAACAGACGCCATGTGCAGCCGCTCCTAACATGAAGTACATCCTGTATCCTTGGATCAGGAGCCCTTACAGGGTACTATCAGCCGGGCCAGCTGAGCCCAGGTTTTTACAGAGCTTGTTACTGTGCGCCCTCCTCCTTTTGAGAGGAGATGAGTTTCATCACTTGAAAAGAAGCTCATATTCAGAAACCTGTTATATTATTTGATTTATATTCCTTTATTGTTATCAAAACCCATTAATCCTCTTGACCCTGTTTGAAACTGTTCTCCCATAACTTACAGGAATCTGTATATAAAAAGGAGAGCAGAAGAATACCTATAACCTATATGTATATAATATCAAATCAAAATAGTATGTATTTGCATATTTTCCCATATACAATAGAACCTCCCTGTAAAGAACACCTAGTTGCAGTCCCAAAATGTCCTTTACAGAGAGGTGTCCTCTTAGCAGAGAGTTGCTAAATAGTAAAAATGGTAATTTTGCAAATGAAAACTGTCCTTTGTAGAGATGTGTCCTTTAGCGAGAATATCCTCTTATGGAGTTTCTACTGTACTTTGTAAATTTGAATTTCATTCTTTCTTCTTTCTCCCCCACTTCTTTTCTGTATATATCTTAACAGAATCTAAGCACAAGGTAATAAGACCAAATCCAAATAAATAAATAGTGTGTGGCGTTTCAGTTACAGCGTTGTTACCATCTCCAGACAAAAGTACTGAATGAAGTACTGAAGTACATTCAGTACTTTTGTCTGGAGATGGTAACAACGCTGTAACTGAAACGCCACACACTATTTATTTATTTGGATTTGGTCTTATTACCTTGTGTTTATAATCTACTAGCCGAATGACCCGGGCAACGCCCATGTTTTACCCGATTGAATGTTTTGATTCAAATACTATTTGTTACAATTATAAATTGGCGCCTAAAATAAATGCATATATTAGTTAATAACTATAGCCTATGTGCTTTATCTGTCTATGTACTATTGGCTTCCGTAGGCATCTCTTACTGGGAAAAAG
The DNA here is from genome assembly GCA_030710605.1 of Cordylochernes scorpioides. Classification (NCBI taxonomy): domain Eukaryota; kingdom Metazoa; phylum Arthropoda; class Arachnida; order Pseudoscorpiones; family Chernetidae; genus Cordylochernes; species Cordylochernes scorpioides. The sequence goes on along the minus strand of CP092879.1, from coordinate 75,555,672 downwards.
AAAGAGAGGATTCCATTTAGTTATTAACTAATATATGCATTTATGTAAGGAGCAACCCACTCCAACACAATAGTTACAAAAACCAAAAAGCGAGTGGGGTGGGCAAAGTCAAAAACAAAGTGTCTCGCGTAGTGGCGGCGCCATCGTAGCCACGTGATCGTAGCCAACCAATAGGAGAGCGCCATTCCAAAAAAAAAGCAAACGGTGACAGAGATGATGACGCTCGTAACTGTATATAGAATAATCCAAATTGTGCCTTATCTTAACAGAATCTGATTATAAGACTAAAGGTCTTTTAATAAAGGTATATTGTAGTTATCAATGTGTTGTGTGCCCACAGTGTCTGGGAAGCTGGGAGTGGGTGTCGTGGTACTGGGTGCCATGGTGGTGACCACGATGTACGGCATCTTCATGGAGGAGTCCCTCTTCCTCTACCGCCATTGGCCCTTCAAGTTCTACCTCCTCACCATCTCCTGTCTCTCCGGCTTCCCCGTAGGTCCTACATCTCTCTTTGTGGAAGGCTTTCCTCCCCACTCCTTATAAACAGCTCTGTTGAGGACCTTGCAGAATTAGGTCTGTCATTTAGTTTATCACACAGACAGATTTTTATAGCTAATTCTGTGACTTTTTAAGGACCATTATATATACAGTAGAACCTCCATGAGAGGACACTCCCGCTAGAGGACACGTCTCTACAAAGAACAGTTTTCATTTGCAAAATTACCATTTTTACTATATAGCAACTCTCTGGTATGAGAGAATACTTTGGCCCTGCAACTAGGTGTCCTTTACAGGGAGGTTCTACTGTATTTGCAAGTGAAACAGCTATATGATTGCTAATAAGAGTCAAGGTTATGGTATACAAGTTAAACTTCCTGAATTATAATATAATTTGCCAGTCCCAAGCCCGGATAAGAAAGTGGAGATGGAGCAGTAACAAACTCTCTAAAAAAACCTGGGCTCAGCTGGCTCGGCTGATAGTACCCTGTAAGGGCTCCTGATCCAAGGATATAGGATGAGTCTGTACTCCATGTTAGAAGTGGCTGCATTTGGTGTCTGTTCCTCATGTCAGTGGCGGCGATTTCATATTGGAGCTAAGTCAATGACCTGCTACTGAGTAGTGTTCCCAGTCTTGATGACCAAACCAGATGCATTCTACTTTACCCAGTCATTATTGATGTCAAATCTCCTCTGAGATCTACTCATCATTAGCAGACAAGCTCTATAGGCTTGATACCTTAATATGATTGTTGAGAGGAGATAACACAAAGTAAATAGGATGATTGGAATTTAAAAACTGTTGAATTTAAGAAGCTATACTTCTCTGTATTTATATTTTATCTTGGACAAAACTTAAGGAATTTGTACCTTTTAATATGTACGTATACCAGGATTCAGACAATAACTCTGAAAGATATCACAGTGACCTTTATTAAAGACACATGAGATAACCTAGTGTGAACAAAATTTCCTCCGTCTACTCACAAAAAAAATGATGACCTGGCAACATCAAAGACTTTCCATTTCCTTAAATTTTGTCCATGAGTGTATATTATTTGTGAACGTTGTTTTTTATTATCCCCTTGTGTAAATATTACACGAATTCCATGAGTTCATGCTCCTCATTGAATGGGGTGTAAGAGTGCAGCTTTCATTGATCATGGCACCATGATCCAGGCACACTTAGGTGAAAATTTGTGAATGTATTACCTGAATTGAAGGATTAAATTTTACAAAAACATGGCTATGTGTTAGTTATGTTGGCTTACAAACCCAGCTCCTATTACAGTGTTATGGCAGGTGGTCGGCCTGTGCCTCTTCATCACACTGCTGGTGCCGAGAGCGGCCTCGGTGCTGACCACGGTGGTGATCCTCTACCTGCCCTTCCCCATGTTGGCCTTCTTCTGGCTGCTGGCCTGCTACGTGGGCTGCGTGCTGCAGAAACTGGAGGGCCGTCAGGTGCCGCTGCAGGGTCCTCCACTGTGTTGTGTCTGTTGTTGCTGCCCCAGGCCTCCCTTCACCAGGTACACCCTCCCTCCACACCTTTATTATTTATATGGTCTCTGAAGGTACAATGTAGATTATAGATTAGAAATACTCCACTCTTTGTTATTTAAATCTTCTTCTTTTTTATCTCCACTCAATCATATTAGGGTATCAAGCTTGTAGAGCTTGAGACATGACAACCTTCATGACTGGGTGAAGTAGAATGCATCTGCCTTTGTCATTAAGACTGGGAGCACTACTCAGCGGCAGGCTGACTTAGCTCCAAAAGAAATGGCCGCCTCTGACATGAGGAACAGACACCATGTGCAGCCGCTCGTAACATGAAGTACATACACTGCTCATCCTGTATCCCTGGATTAGGAGACCTTACAGGGTACTATCAGCTGGGCCAGCTGATCCCAGGTTTTTTAGTGAGCTTGTTACTGCTCCCCCTCCTCCTTTTTCATCCGGGCTTGGGACCGGAAAAGGCGGAGTTGTTATTTAAATGGTCAGAAGGTACACACACAATGTAGATTATAGATTAGAAACCATCCACCCTTTGTCATTTAAATGGTCAAAAGAATGGTATGGTGTTATTAGGATTATAGGTTAGAAACCCTCCTTCAATTATTGTGTAAAAGGTCAGAAGAATGATAAGGTACAATTTGGATTATAGATTAAAAACACAAGGTAATAAGACCAAATTCATATTAAAAAATAATATGCAATGTTAATTAACAATGCTGTTACCATCCTCAGACAAAAGTACTGAATGGATTCGATAGAAAATTGATTCAGCACTTTTATCTGATAATGGTTACAACGCTGTTACAGAAACGTTATTTATTTATTTAGATTTGGTCTTATTACCTTGTGTTATTATATATTTATTTAAATGTTGCATGGCTGTGTTGTAAAAAAGAAAATCCATAAGAATATATAGGAATAAAAAGAGAATAAAGAAAGGAGTGGATAATTTGTCTTCAGTGCCAAGTTGTAATATGTTTGGATGCCACATGTTATAGCCAAGATAAGTAGCTTATCTCACATTTAGAGAGTCACCTCTTGTTGTCCTCTGATAAGTTACCTGTATAGCCCCAGTCAACAACAGAGAGTGGGGTTAGAGCTATAGAAAGCCAGAAAAACTCTTATAATGCTAAGGCACAATTTGGATTATTCTATATACAGTTACGAGCGTCATCAATTCTTTTTCATCTCTGTCATGTTTGCTTTTTTTTTGGAATGACGCTCTCCTATTGGTTGGCTACGATCACGCCACCTTTGCCCCCCCATCATGCCCCCCCCACTCACTTTTTGGTTTTTGTAACTATTGTGTTGGAACGGGTCGCTCCTTAAATAAATGCATATATTAGTTAATAACTAAATGGAATCCTCTCTTTCTTTTTCCCAGTAAGAGACGCCTACGGAAGCCAACAGTACATAGACAGATAAAGCACATATAGGCTATAGTTATTAACTAATATATGCATTTATTTAAGGCGCCAATTTATAATTGTAACAAATAGTATTTGATCGGAAATAGTATTCAATCGGGTAAAACACGGGCGTTGCCCGGGTCATTCGGCTAGTAGATTATAAACACAAGGTAATAAGACCAAATCCAAATAAATAAATAGTGTGTGTATAATTTTACACTATTTATTTATTTGGATTTGGTCTTATTACCTTGTCTTATAATGCTATAGATGTATGGTGAGATTATGTACTGCCTGTAAGCACTATCAACCAATAGCTGCATCTGAATTCATGTCAAGGTTGGCTGCAAAGGTTTCTTTTCTCTGAGCTTGGCATGATATCATATGAAGCTGAGTTGAACTGCCACAGTAGATGCTTCAGATTATTTGACTGGACTATGCACACTCATGGACAAAACTTAGGGAAGTGGAAAATCTTTAATGTCCCGAGTTGTCTATTTTTTTTTAAAAGGAGACAGAGGTTGTTCACATGTGTCTTCAATAAAGGTCACTGTAATATCTTTCAGAGTTATTGTCTCAATCCCAATATATATACATGCTAAAAGGTACAACTTCCTTAAGTTTTGTCCATGAGTATATCTTTCAGAGTTATTGTCTGAATCCCGATATACATGTTAAAAGGTACAACTTCCTTAAGTTTTGTCCATGAGTATGTCTTTCAGAGTTATTGTCTGAATCCAGATATGCATGTTAAAAGGCACAACTTATTCAAGTTTTGATCCTGAGTGTATATTCAGATCTAAGCCACCACATTAGCTTTGGAGAATTCAAACAAAGGCCTACTACCTCCATATCATATCGTTATAACTGCCTATAGCAACTTTTGATAAGGTGCACGATTTTAATTTGTTACCTTATACTCATATAAGCAACTTAAACACAAGGTAATAAGACCAAATCCAAATAAATAAATAGTGTGTGACATATTGGTAACAGTGTTGCTACCATCATCAGACAAAAGTACTGAATGATGCCTTATCATAGAAGCAACTTGGTTATAACATCATAATTCTAATATCCCCTCTGGTGGTGGTGGTGTCTTGTCCATGGAGCTGATCAGATCTGTCCGTGCACCCTGATCACAATACCGGCCAACAAAGATGCCTTGTTTGTATGGATGTCCTCTTCTGGATTGATGTCTGCCATATAGAAGGCTGCAAGGATGGCCGGGCAACTGTATATGTGGTCCGGAGTGAATTGGGTGAATATCCCCCAACTCACTCCGGACCATATATACCCAGCCATCCTTGCAGCCCTCTATATGGCAGACATCAATCCAGAACAGGACATCCATATGAACACGGCACGGGTGCACAGGCCGTGCAAAATTTTACAAAAACATATAACAACATAAAATCTTGGTCCCAAGTCATGTTCTTATTACATAAATTTATAACATCTCTAAGTAATGTTGTATATCTCTTTCTTCTCTTGTTAGTCTATTTGTGCACTTTGATTTCTCCAGCTATTGTCATTAGAGCATGTGTAAAAGAAACATTTGTACTTGTCTTTATTATTTTGTGGAAGAACATTGCTCTATGCAAATATGTATATGTAATTCTACTGTCCTAAAAGATTATATCCATAGAATGCTTGAATACCATTTCTGAGTTTTTACCCTTCAGTGCAGCATATATAAACAGAATCGTCCAATACAGTATTAGAACTCAAAGAAGCTTCTGGTGGATTAAATTGATGAAATCATTGGAAGGATTTTACTACTGATGAACCAAGCCTTCTCAATATTTTTTCATCACATTATGTTGTTGTTGTTTCTTATCCCCTTGTATAAAGATTACACAAATTCCATGAGTTCATGTTCCTCAAGCTGCGTGACGGGTGATACAGCATGGACATCGCAGTATGGAGAGTAGACGTTTGTTTTGTGTATAAAAAAGAATTCTTGATTAAATGCTTCCATTTACTATATATATAGATGGTTGGTTATTGCCCTATATTAAGGTATGAGAGTGCTGTGTCATGTTAACATGGATGTGGTGTATGGCAGGAAAAGGTTCACCCTGATGAAGGCGGCAGTCTGCCAGCTCTTTGTCACCCCCTTTGTTCTGTTTGGGATCGGGGAGATCTGCAGCTTTGCTGGCATTGACAAGTCTCTCCAGGTAACTCCCTACTCTAATTATCTCTCAGCAAGTGCTATATGCCATGATTATCATAATAGGCAGCCAGTTAACGACTAACTACCTTCTATTTCTAAGTTGCACCACATGTTTCCACAAGGTAGAAAGCTGCACTTTTGCACTTACAAGATACCAGTGTCCCTTTACTTTCACTCACTGGTTGGTCTTGTGTAAGAATCAGGAGCCATGGAAGCATAAAAAAAAAAGTGATCAATGAGGGATTCTATCCTAGGTCTTTGGAGGTAGAACCTAATGTAAAAGACTATAACCTTAGAAAAACCATGATTCAAGATTGTGTTTGAAAAGGAAAAATAAATAAAATAAAGGTAAAGAGTTTAATTGATAAGGCACAATTTGGATTATAGATTATAAACACAAGGTAATAAAACCAAATCCAAATAAATAAATAGTGTGTGATGTTTCAGTAACAGCGTTGTTACCATCTTCAGACATATGATGTATATACTAAAGGAATATTTCATATATATACTCCTGTAGAAGGGTTTGTAAACCAGAAAGCTTGAGAAAAAATTCTATATACAGTTACGAGCGTCATTCTTCATCAGTCATCTCTGTCACCGTTTGCTTTTTTTTTTTTTTTTTGGAATGGTGCCCTCCTATTGGTTGGTTACAGTCACGCCACCTTTGCCCCCCCCCTCACTCGCTATTTCGTCTTTGTAACTATTGTGTTGGAGCGGGTCGCTCCTTAAATAAATGCATATATTAGTTAATAACCAAATGGAATCCTATCTTTCTTTTTCCCAGTAAGAGACACCTACGGAAGCCAACAGTACAAAGACAGATAAAGCACATAGGCTATAGTTATTAACTAACATACGCATTTATATAAGGCGCCAATTTATAATTGTAACAAATAGTATTTGAATCAAAACATTCAATCGGGTAAAACACGGGCGTTGCCCGGGTCATTCGGCTAGTAATCTATAATAGGGACTTTGATTCCAGTAAAAGGCTTGTTGCTGCTGTTGTATATAGTCACAGTGTAGAAAATACTATATTATACCTACTACATATATCTCTGTATTCTTAGTTCTCTTCCTTTCAATTACTCTGTAAACTGGCGAATTCTATATAGGACGAGAGGCCCACAATAAAGGCTTTTGTTGTTGTTGTTGTTGTATAATCTATAATCCAAATTGTACTTTATCAAAGTTTCTTTTTATTTTAAAATGCTTAATTTTCAAGCAATAATCACTCTTCAACAAACTTAATTAAAACTTATTGACTATATCTTACAAGAAGTGTTTACAAATATACATGCACACATATTGTGGCTATTTACAAATGACATTTTAAACTAAGAAAAACCATGGCTAATATCCTGGTCACTTCTGGAGGTAGTCCTTTATCGGAGGTTTAGATTAGATAAGAACAAGTCAAATTAACGAATGTTCTTGGGAGATTTTACCTCCACATTTAAGATGGTGAACAGTTCTTCCCCTTTCAGAAACAATTTGGAGATTTACAGCTAAAACAATCAAAGCACCTAGCCAACCAAACACAATTTGACAATATTGACATTTAGGAAGCAATTGGTGGAACTAAAATGTCACTCTATGTTTGGTTTTACTTTGTTATCTTATCTGTGTTTTCAATGTTTTGAAACCTGAGGCAACAAGGCCAAATCAATAAATTGGTCTTGTTACCTTTTGTTTCTTATCTAATAATCCAAATTGTACCTTATCATTAGTATTTGGTTGACAATTCCTCTCATGTAGTGATGGAAGAGGTTTGCTATTAAAAATTATAATTTTCATTTGGCTAACATTTGATAAGGTACAAATTTGGATTAGACTCATTGAATTTGTGTAATCTTTACCCAAAGGGTTAAGAAACAACAACAAATTTGGATTATAGATTAGAAACACAAGGTAATAAGACTAAATATAAATAAATAGTGTGTAAAATTTCAGTAACAGTGTAGTTACTATCTTGGTTTGGTCTTATTACCTTGTGTTACTTGGTTTTTCATATTGAAAGCTTATTCTCCTTTCAATCCTATGAAGGGGGGTTGATTTTCATCAGGATTGAAGAGAGTCAAAGGTTTCAGCTATAGTTTGGGAACACTCTATATAATAGGTTTCTAGGATGAGTTTCTTGCTTTATTTATATATCTTCTTCTCAAGCTTTCTGGTTTTTCAAACCCATTCTACAGGAGTATATGATCACAAGGACCAAATCCAAATAAATAAATAGTGTGTGACGTTTCAGTAACAGCGTTGTTACCATCTTCAGACATATGATGTATATACTAAAGGAATATTTCATATATATACTCCTGTCAAAGGGTTTGTAAACCAGAAAGCTTGAGAAAAAATTCTATATACAGTTACAAGCGTCATTCTTCTTCAGTCATCTCTGTCACCGTTTGCTTTTTTTTTGGAATGGCGCCCTCCTATTGGTCGGCTACGATCACGCCACCTTTGCTCCCCCCCCCCCACTCGCTATTTCGTCTTTGTAACTATTGTGTTGGAGCGGGTCGCTCCTTAAATAAATGCATATATTAGTTAATAACTAAATGGAATCCTCTCTTTCTTTTTCCCAGTAAGAGACGCCTACGGAAGCCAACAGTACATAGACAGATAAAGCACATAGGCTATAGTTATTAACTAACATATGCATTTATATAAGGCGCCAATTTATAATTATAACAAATAGTATTTGAATCAAAACATTCAATCGGGTAAAACACGGGCATTGCCCGGGTCATTCGGCTAGTATACTTTAAAAGTAAAAAGATTATAAAAACGAAGAGAAAATTATTTATTTTTACTATACATGGGCTACGAGCTTTCGGGCAGCCTCGCCCTTCTACAGGTAAAGATACATGGTGGCAAAAGGCTTTATATAAGATTCCATTTTTAAAATATATTTACATATAAGAAGAATATAGGACGGTTAAAATATAACATAAGATAAGAAATATTTTGCAAATCTAAAACTATTGTATATGATATTTACAAATATGCTAATCATGTAACGTCATATGACAATCAATTGGCAAATTAGCAGATGGTTATACTATGAAAATATACAATGAAACCGGACAACGAATGTTCAACCCGCCATCAGCGGCCACATTGGTTTAATGGTTATTTAGGTTATTACATATGTCTTGGTATTGTATAGGCAAATCTATGTGTCGGTTAATGCTGTTTGTAGATATGGATAATATGGCCTCTATGATCAGTCTTTGGTATTTATTGGAGATGTTATTGTATATGGTGGTGGGAGAAGTTAGATTGAATGAGTGGCCGGTGGTGTTAATATGATTGAAGATAAGCGACCTGTTGTCTCTGTTGGTAATGCATCTACCGTGTTCGGTCATCCTGATGGCCACGGACCTACCAGTCTCGCCTATGTAAGATGCACTGCAATCGTTACATGAGACTGAGTAGACCGAGCCACCAGAGGACCGAGCAACGGTAGATCTAGGTAATCTGGTGATAGGGTGTCTGAGGATGGCGCCGATGCTATTGCTATTAGTAAAGTGGGTGTTAATTCCGTGGGTTCTGAGGATGCGGGAGATGGCGACTGATTGGGTGGAAAAGGGAAGTATACAACTGTTTCTGGTGATTGCAGGGGGTCTAACGGAAGAAGGGTCAAATTTATACTTATGTATGAAATGGGGGGGGTATTGGGACCGGGCCAACTGTTTAATGATTAGGGAAAATTCAATGGTTCTAAACAGTGGAAGGGAGCAGTGGGTGAACAATCTCTTGGTAAGAGTACGGACAGTATTTATTTTATGCGATAGGGGACATGAAGATTTGTAGTCTGTATAAAATGTGGGATTGTTAACCTTGTGGTATACGGTGGTGTGGTAATGAGAGGCAGTACGGATGACCAGTATATCAAGATACGGCAATACGGACCTGTTTTCCAATTCTAGGGTGAAAGAGATCTCGGGATGATAGGAGTTTAGAGAGTTTAAGATATTGATTTCTTGTCCGGTATCACATATGCAGAAGATATCATCAATATATCTCCGCCACATCTCCGCCACTGGGTCCAACAGCAAATTGCACCGGGCATTCACATATGGCGGAGATATATTGATGATATCTTCTGCATATGTGATACCGGACAAGAAATCAATATCTTAAACTCTCTAAACTCCTATCATCCCGAGATCTCTTTCACCCTAGAATTGGAAAACAGGTCCGTATTGCCGTATCTTGATATACTGGTCATCCGTACTGCCTCTCATTACCACACCACCGTATACCACAAGGTTAACAATCCCACATTTTATACAGACTACAAATCTTCATGTCCCCTATCGCATAAAATAAATACTGTCCGTACTCTTACCAAGAGATTGTTCACCCACTGCTCCCTTCCACTGTTTAGAACCATTGAATTTTCCCTAATCATTAAACAGTTGGCCCGGTCCCAATACCCCCCCCATTTCATACATAAGTATAAATTTGACCCTTCTTCCGTTAGACCCCCTGCAATCACCAGAAACAGTTGTATACTTCCCTTTTCCACCCAATCAGTCGCCATCTCCCGCATCCTCAGAACCCACGGAATTAACACCCACTTTACTAATAGCAATAGCATCGGCGCCATCCTCAGACACCCTATCACCAGATTACCTAGATCTACCGTTGCTCGGTCCTCTGGTGGCTCGGTCTACTCAGTCTCATGTAACGATTGCAGTGCATCTTACATAGGCGAGACTGGTAGGTCCGTGGCCATCAGGATGACCGAACACGGTAGATGCATTACCAACAGAGACAACAGGTCGCTTATCTTCAATCATATTAACACCACCGGCCACTCATTCAATCTAACTTCTCCCACCACCATATACAATAACATCTCCAATAAATACCAAAGACTGATCATAGAGGCCATATTATCCATATCTACAAACAGCATTAACCGACACATAGATTTGCCTATACAATACCAAGACATATGTAATAACCTAAATAACCATTAAACCAATGTGGCCGCTGATGGCGGGTTGAACATTCGTTGTCCGGTTTCATTGTATATTTTCATAGTATAACCATCTGCTAATTTGCCAATTGATTGTCATATGACGTTACATGATTAGCATATTTGTAAATATCATATACAATAGTTTTAGATTTGCAAAATATTTCTTATCTTATGTTATATTTTAACTGTCCTATATTCTTCTTATATGTAAATATATTTTAAAAATGGAATCTTATATAAAGCCTTTTGCCACCATGTATCTTTACCTGTAGAAGGGCGAGGCTGCCCGAAAGCTCGTAGCCCATGTATAGTAAAAATAAATAATTTTCTCTTCGTTTTTATAATCTTTTTACAGTTCTATAGAGAAATTTTCATGATTCAAGTTATACTTTAAAAGTAAGTTTATTATTCCATGGCAATTCTCTCCATGGTACATTGTTAAAGTAGGGAGCTGAACTGTGAGGTGTGTGACTTACAGCTGAACCTGACCAGTCTCTCCCCCTACCTCCTCTGTCTCAACGCCCTCTCTTTCTTCCTGGGGATGTACGGTCTGGTGATCTTCACACGGATGGCGGCGGCGGTGCTGGACGGCTTCTATGTGCGGGGGAAGTTCCTGGTGCTGCAGCTGCACTTCATCCTGGTGCGCTTCCAGTTCCTGCTTTTTGACTTGCTGGCCAAGCTGGAGATGACACCTTGCCACCCTCCTGCCGTGTCACCCGCCGTCTCCGCCATCTGTGAGTTCACTCACTCTTTTTGTTATCATAGTAAGACCACAAATCCTAATCTCTTCTTCTTCTTCTTTCTTATCTCTACCCAATCATATTAGGGTATCAAGCTTGTAAAGCTTGAGACTTGACAACCATCATCTTCTTCTTCCTTATCTCTACCCAATCATATTAGGGTATCAAGCTTTTAGAGCTTGAGACTTGACAACCATCATGACTGTGTGAAGTAGAATGTGTCTGCCTTTGTCATTAAGACTGGGAGCACTACTCAGTGGTAGGCCGACTTAGCTCCAAAAGAAATCGTTACCTCTGACATGAGGAATAGATGCCATGTGCAGCCACTCCTAACATGGAGTACAAAAACTGCTCATCCTGTATCACTGGATTAGGAGCCCTTACAGGGTACTATCAGCCGGGCCAGCTAAGCCCAGGTTTTTTTATGAGCTTGTTACTGCTTCTGAGGATCTCAAGTTTTACAAGCTTGATACCCTAATATGATTGAGTGGAGATAAGAAAGAAGAAGTTTTTGGAGAATAACATCCTTCAACAGGGGCTGAATACAAATACCTATTGATATGTGTATTCAGCTTGTTGAAGGATGTTATTATCTGAAAACTCGCCAAGCTTATATCTTTTCAATAAAGAAACTCGTCACCATTAGTTTTTTTCTCTTCTTAGAAGGGTTTATTTTATTATTATTTTTTTTTACTTAGGAGTCGTGCACAACAGAAGGGTTTATAATACCCACGAAAGATTGATATGATATAAAAGCGGTATGGTAGCTTAGAGGAAACCACTGGGAGGGTTCACCACTGATGAGCCAGGCCCTCCCATTAATTTTTCCTTTGCAGTAAGGATAGTAGAATAGTTCAGCCAACTGAAATAGTAGAGGAAATTGTAGTAAGGGCAGTAGAAATTGTTTAATTCTCAAAAGAATCATACGCATCTATAATAGTTTCGAATATTCATAAAATAAAGTATTATACTCATCCTCTAAAGCCGTTTTGTTTAGTATTAGAATCTTCTTGTGTCTGATGATGGTAACAATGCTGTTACAGAAACATCACATACTATTAATTTATTTGGATTAGGTCTTATATTCTTGTATCTATAATCCAAATTGTGCTTTAAACAAATTCCATGAGTTCATGCTCCTCGAGCTGTTTTATGATGAGCAGCGGCCTCTCCCAAAGGTCCTGTTTAGTGCATCTAATGCAAGCCAAAATGTGTTCTGGAGCTGCAGGTGCCAAGCTACATTTTGGGCAAGTGGGATAAATTTTGTTATTATTTTCTATCTTCAATGGCTTGAGATGGCCTGTTGTAAATCTAGTTAGTGTCATTTGATGCTGTCTATTTCTGATGTTCAGAGCTCCTCCTGGGTTCACTCCACTTTTGTGTAATCTTTACACAAGGGAATACTCTGTGCTTCACTTCCATCAATAATTGACAATATGACCCAGAATAAGTATATTGCTACGGCGTTTTATGGTTTCCACAAGTCCCTATCTCAGAAGAAGGCCAAGTGACACTCACTCCTCACTTTCTTACTGCTACTCATTTTGTGTTGTTTTTCTTGCTTCCCTCTTTCTCTTTCTTGTTTTTTCTTTTTCTTCTGTCTATATCGTTATTTCCTTTGTCTCACTGCTTTGTTCTTATGCATACCTCTGGTGAATCCTGTATAGGGTCAGTGACCCTAAATAAAGGCTTTTTGTTGTTGTTGTTGTTGTTGTTGTACACAAGGGAATAAGAAACAACAACAAATTGTGCTTTATCTTTAATTATTTAGAGTGTGGTGAGTTACATTCTGTGTTGTGTTGTGATAGATGTCCGCAGTGCCTTGCTTCTTGGGGAGGGCTTTGTGTTGGCCGTTCTGGGCCGGTTGTTCTTCCTTCATCCCCCGCCCTATTCTTTCCAGCACCACGTGCCGGCGACAACCGACAGTTGACCACCATTGTTGACAGTCTTATTTACACATCCCTCCTTGTTGTGTATATGCAACACTGGACCTTGTTGATGATAACTGCTTTACATTCCAAACAAACAAAAAGTCTTCTTTTTTTAAAAAAGTGATTGATTTTTGTTATTTATGTTATTTATTTATTATTATTTTTTTATATATAGAGAATGCTGTTTTTATTATTATTTTTTTTTTGGGACACAAATGAGCTGAGGTTGTTGGATCTATATCTTTGTTGTTTTGTACAGTAGAATCTCCATGAGAGGACACTTGTGTTAGAGGATGCCTTTCTACAAAGGACAGTTTTAATTTGCGAAATGACCATTTTTACTAATTTTGCAACTTCCAGTATGAGGACACCTCTCCCTAAAGGAAACTTTGACTCTGCAATTATGTGTTTTCCTTTACAGGGAGGTAGTTCTACTGTAGCAACTTTCTGGTAAGAAGACACCTCTCCCTAAAGTTAACTTTTGGCTCTGCAATTATGTTTTCCTTTACAGGGAGGTAGTTCTACTGTAGCAACTTTCCGGTAAGAAGACACCTCTCCCTAAAGTTAACTTTTGGCTCTGCAATTAGGTGTTGTCATTTACAGGGAGGTTCTACTGTACTACAGTACAGACTTAGGTGTCCTTTACAGGGAGGTTCTACTGTACTTTTTTTGTGTCATCCTTCCAATTTGTCTTGAATGCCGTCGGCTCTTTACTGGTTAGAGAGATGGTTGCCATCTCTACCTGCCTTAGTGAGATTGTAAATAAGACACACAATGTTCTCTGATGCTCAACTTCTTCCTTACTCCCTCCCACCATCGTTTGGTTTTTTTTTTTTTTTTTCATCATTTTTTTCCTCTTTTTATTTTTAACTTTCTCAACTTCCTCATTTATATTATCTTCTCACTCATTTCTTCCAACATTTTTAGTCTTTTATTTATCATTGATCTATAAATATTTCTCTCCTTATCTCTCTTTATTATTTTTAGTATTATTCTGTGATCTTTTTTTTTTACAGTGTTACCAAATACTTTTTTCATATAGAAAAAAAAAACTTTTTAATATATATGTTTTTTTTTTGTATATTATTATTTAGGATTTAAAAAAATATATATATATATTAGTCTTTAAAAAAATAATAATTTAGTATTTAAAAAAAAAAATCTATTATATGTAAAAAATATTTTTCATTTTGTTTTCCTATTTTTTTGTCTTTAAATTTTATTTATTATTTTAAATATGTGGGAAAAAAAGAAATGCAACGATATAAATTTACTCATATAAATGTACTAAAAATTTGTGATTTTTTTTTTCTCTTTTTGTGTTTTATCAGTATTATTATTATTTTTAAAAATTTTATATAAAACTTTATTATTATTATTTATGTTTTTTTTTTTTTTTAAATATTTCTATATATATATATATATATAGAAAGAGTATGTAAATAAGATTGAGGGAGAAAAAAAAAATTTAGCAAAAAAAATCTAAATAATTCTACCAATAACAGCAGCATAAAAACTTGTATGCATACCTACCTATCTAATCTAATCTTTACTCCGTAGAAAGTTACGGCAATAACTCCTCCTCCTCCTCCACTCTTAGCTGAGCCATTTACTGAAGAACCAATGCTCACTGCCACTATGGACCAATCCGCACCTCTCAAAGTACCCACCCCCCCCACCCCTTCCAACCAATCACAGCTCTCTTCCCCCCTTCCTTTTGTCCTGCCCCTTTACCCTGTCCCTCACAAACCAAAAAAAAAGTTGATTTTTCTCTCAAAATTCTTTGACAATCAAGAAAAAACTGCTTGCACACATCTATATATCTAAAAAATATATTTTAGTCTTTTTTTTTTTTTGGTAGGGTTATTTTATTGTTTACTTACAGTAGAACCTCCATGAGAGGATACTCGCGCTAAAAGACACCTCTCTATAAAGGACAGTTTTTATTTGCAAAAATGATCATTTTGACTATTTAGTAACTCCAGTAAGAGGACACCTCTCCTTAAAAGACATTTTGGCTCTGCAATTAGGTGTTGTCCTTTACAGGGAGGTTCTACTGTATTTTGAAAAATTGTATATTTTATTGAGAAGAGAGGAATTTTTTTAGAATTTTTTGGTGTTTTGTGTTTTTTTTTCTTCTTTTTTCTCTCATATATAGGAAAGTGAGAGGAGAATTATTATTATTTATTTTTAGATTGGCCGGCCGTGTATAACCATATCAAATCTGTGCGGAGTTAGGTTAACACTGTTGCAAGATTGTTGAATTGTTGATTCTATCTACGACCGCAGTGCTATTTATTTATTTTTGACCTATCAGATGCTTCTCCTCTCTTCCCTATATACATATTTCCCTTCTCTTGTCTCAAGGAAACAAAAAAAAAAAAATTGAAAATAACCAAAAAAAAAAAATTGAGCTTAGGGCTATTTTTTTTCTTTTTTCTTTTCCAATTTATGGTTTTAAATATTTCTCTCTTCAGATATAAAGGCACCATCTTTGCGAATACTCTAAATGCAAAAATAGAATTGTCAGCTAAAAATTATTTCCCCCAATTTGTGAAACTTAAGTGGTTGTTGAAATGTTTTGAATAAAGAGGTTATGTTGTATTATGATGGAGAATTTATTAGGAAAGGAATTTATAACAGGAACTTGTCATTGTAAAGTTTCTCACTAACAGTACATTGTTACAATCTATAAGCCTCTTAGAGAGAAAGCCAATATACACACCAATCTCTAGAGTTAAAACAATATAGCGCTATATGTGTGAGAGCCTATGAGCACTATTCTCATGTGAGAACAAATGAAGCTTTTTTTATTTTTTTAATTTGTTTTTCTAATATATAATACACACAAAATTATCTGACAGTGGTAACAATGCTGCTATAATTTTGGCTTTACTAAATTGTTGATCCATTAATTAGTCTAAGGTTGAGAAAGAAAGTGTAACACCGGCTGTGTGGAAATATAAGCAAAAATATATAATTTTTCAGGAAGCTTCTAGGACCATATTTTGGTCGTTGAGGTACAACCTACACTATGCGGATGAGGACCAACAGCCCGAAATGCATTTTGATTAGCTTTTATTAATTTAACAAGAAATGGGTTGGGAAAAAATTATGGAACAAGCCTAAATCAACATTTAGTTGATTTTTTTTTTCACTAGATGGCGCTCTGCCATCTAATATTTTTAATATAGTGCGTTATCAATGGAATTTCATCTAGACTAAAACTTTATATTACCAAAGGACAAATTACTGCATCAACCAAGATTCTAGTGTTTTTAAAATTTATTTCTCAATGTTTTTTAGCCAATATCTGTTACCTTTATTACAGAAATTCCTTAGATACAAGTGACAGCAAGTCTAAAAAATTTTGGAAAAGAAATAAAAACACTAAAAGACTCATGGTTAATGCAGTAATTTTTTTTAAATCTCTTCTTTAAAAAACTTTCTAACAACCAACAAATGGCTTTCATAATTATCAAAGGGGATCATAAAATGTACAGTATTCGCAAGTGGTGACTGAATTCTGAACATTGATTTCTGTTTTCGAATTTGAAACTAGGGATGACTCTGTAGAGGCTTGATCCCTGCCTGCCTAGAGAATTGTTGTACCCAGCTGGCTGCCATTGTATATCTCCACCAATATGCAAAATTGTTGACTTCTCCGCTCAATATGAACATATGCAAATTTTTGTTAAGATTGTCCCAAACATAGAAAATAGAAAAATGTGAGAATATAATGTTTTTGTGACAAATATAAAACTCTTTTTTTATGTAAAAAAACGAGTTTCATTTTCTCTTGAGGAAATGTGAATCTTTTTACTTTCAGTTTATAAATAAACTTTTATGTGATGCTCCACTCATATATTTTAAAAAAGACTTAGTTTCTATGTGTGTCAAATTATCAGTTATTATATTACACTCATGGACAAAACTTAAGGAAGTTGTACCTTTTACCATGTATATCGGGATTCAGACAATAACTCTGAAAGATATTACAGTAACCTTTATTGAAGACACGCGAGATAACCAAGTGTGAACAAAACATAAGGAAGTTGTACCTTTTAACATGTATATCAGGATTCAGACAATAACTCTGAAAGATATTACAGTGACCTTTATTGAAGACACACAAGATAACCAAGTGTGAACAAAACTTAAGGAAGTTGAACCTTTTAACATGTATATCAGGATTCAGACAATAACTCTGAAAGATATTACAGTGACCTTTATTGAAGACACACAAGATAACCAAGTGTGAACAAAACTTAAGGAAGTTGAACCTTTTAACATGTATATCAGGATTCAGACTATAACTCTGAAAGATATTACAGTGACCTTTATTGAAGACACACAAGATAACCAAGTGTGAACAAAACTTAAGGAAGTTGTACCTTTTAGCATGTATATCGGGATTCAGACAATAACTCTGAAAGATATTAGTTACCTTTATTGAAGACATACAAGATAACCAAGTGTGAACAAAACATAAGGAAGTTGTACCTTTTAACATGTATATTGGGATTCAGACAAATAACTCTGAAAGATATTATAGTGACCTTTATTGAAGACACACGAGATAACCAAGTGTGAACAAAACATAAGGAAGTTGTACCTTTTAACATGTATATCAGGATTCAGACAAATAACTCTGAAAGATATTACAGTGACCTTTATTGAAGACATACAAGATAACCAAGTGTGAACAACCCTTGTCTCTTCATAGAAAAATAAGACGACTGGTAACAAAAAAGACTTACCACTTCCTTAAGCTCTGTCTATGAGTGTATATTTTTTCTAAACACAAGATATTAAGACCACAAATCTAAATAAAGAAATAGTGTTTGATGTTTTGGTAACAGCATTATTAATGAAATGTCACACAGTATTTATATATTTGGATTTGGTCTTAATAACTTGTGTTTCTTAATTTATAATTCAAATATATATTGTACCTTATCTCTCTTTTGAAAAAAAAAAAAAACAAACAAAAGGAAAGCTTTTAAAGAAACTCTTTGTGATCTTGTATAATAAATGTATAGATCAAAGAGTTTTTTTTAAATCTTTTATTTTTATAGTAGAATAAGAGAACTTTTGGCACAGACATAGAAACTACATGTCTTTAAAATTTTAGTTTATTTTTTGGATTTTCCTCTATCAAAGTTAGAAAAACATCTTGTAAATGTGCACACCATTTTCTATAACAATATATTTTCTTCTATATACATTTGTTTTTGAATTTTTTAAATAGATTTTTCTGATAAGGCACAATTTAGATTATAGATTATAAACACAAGGTAAATAAAACCAAATCCAAATAAATAAATAGTGTGTGATGTTTCAATAACAGCATTGTTATCATTCAGTACTTTTATCTGAAGATGGTAACAAGGCTGTTACCTGAAACGTCACACACTATTTATATATTTGTATTTAGTCTTATTACCTTGTGTTTATAGATCTTTCCCTTTATTAGAAAGTCAATCATTTATTATATTTTAGTTAAAAGACACAAACCATTGAATATAATTAGAATTTAAAAAAGGGGGACCTACTTAGGGACGTATTTTTTCTAAATTTTTTTTTTTTTCTTGAGGGATAACTCGAATCTTTTTGTCAATTTAATTTGCATAAAAATTTGAAACTTTTCAAGTGTTTTGTGCAATATATTGATAAAAGAGGAAATAAACTTTTAAAATATTTTGAAAAAAATTTTAGAAGAGAACTTTAAAAAAAAATTATATATAAAATATATTGTTCTGTTATTATTATTTTTTCTTTTAAATCCAATCTTCAATTTTTTTTTTCCTTTCTATATTTCTATCACCAGGAGCTTCCTCTTAAAACACATTGATTGTCAAATGGCAATAATAAGATGGCAATCAGAGAAATAGAAAACACCAATACACAATAAAGAGATTTAGCTTTGTTGAATTTTACTGAAAATAGCTCCATATAGATAGATAGCAAACCTCTCTCTAATCTATGTTTTCCTCTTTATTCCACAACCAATATAGATTATAAACACAAGGTAACAAGGTCAAATCCAAATAAATAAATAAAGGTATGTATGATGCACTAGCGCACCATCTGTTATCAAAATTCGAAACTATTTTAAAGGCGTAATATTCTTTTTGATATTAAACAATTTCTACTGCCCTTAATGCAATGGAAAAATTAATGGGAGGGCCTGGCTCATCAGTGGTGAACCCCCTCAGCGGTTTCACCAGTTTAATCTACCATACCGCTGTTATATTGCATTTTTTGGAACTTCCTTTTATAGTGATACTGATGCTAGACTCTTGGAATGGGTATTTTAGAAGAACTATGGACATAAGCTTTGAGGACAGTAGAATTACATACAATTATAAATATATAATATGCTTCGAGCAATCACTCTTCCGCAAATATCAAATTGTGTCTTTTATTAGAACATTTATATTCACACACTATTTATTTATTTGGATTTGGTCTTATTACCTTGAGTTTTTAATGCTGTTACTGAAATGTCACACATTATTTATTTATTTGGTCTTATTACCTTGTGAGAATTGTAAGGTAATAAGAACAAATTATTGAAATATTTGTGACCTTTCAGCATTGTTACTATCATTAGACTACATTATAGGTACACTCTTCAAAGTTGGAAAAGATGAAAAGTTTCAAAGATGACCATTTATCAAATTGGGTTGTTTAAGACAGTCATCCTCAATGTTTATTAATTAAGTACAATTTGGATAAGACCAAAAACAAATAAATAGTGTATGATCTATAGGTAAGAGCATTATCATCATCATACAACAGTACTGAATGTGAAAAAATAGTACAAATGTGATATTGTACTGGGATAAGGTGCATAAATTAAGAAAAAAGCATCTCCTTATAGTGCAACTGAAAGTTGCTGATGGCTTGCGCCATCTATCGGAAAAAATATCAACTATTCTCATTGATTTTTAATTATTCCAGAATTGGCCAAATACCCATTCTTGATTATTCAAGAAAAGCTAACCACTATGATTAATCAAGAATGGGTATTTGGCCAATTCTGGAATAATTAAAAATCAACGAGAATAGTTGATATTTATTCCGATAGATGGCGCAAGCCATCAGCAACTTTCAGTTGCACTACTGAATGTGATGAGTACAATTTGGATTATATATATCTTGTGTTTCTAATCTATAATCCAAATTGTACTTAATCAGATTCAGTACTTTTGTCTGATGATGGTAACAATGCTGTTACTGAAATGTCACACACTATTTATTGATTTGAATTTGGTCTCTCTCTCTCTTTTTATTTTTTATTTAATACCTCGTGAGCCTCAAAACTTAGATTAACCTTTTTTTTTTCAGTTTGACAATATTTCATGGAGCTATTTTCAGTAAACATCATCTTATAGTTTTGGTTGTTTATTGAATGGATGTAGCAATGTGCAGTATGTAGCTATGCAAATGAGTGGTGCTAATGGAAGAACAATGGTATACAATGGCAACAACTACCTCCTCCACTGCGCACTACAAGCTGGTAGTTCATGCTCAACCTCCTCCTCCGGGTTTGTAGTCCTCCTCCGCTAAAGTTGTATTATTTTTGTACACTTGGTTCACGCAAACGAACCTTCTACCTGGGAAAATAAAATTGAGAGCTCTTGTATACTTCAGTCTCTTTATTTCTAACATCCAATCACAACACAGGTCTTCTTCTTCTTATCTCCACACTTGGTGAAGTAGAATGCGTCTGCCTTTGTCATTAAGACTGGGAGCACTACTCAGTGGCAGGCCGACTTAGCTCCGAAATAAATGGCCGCCTCTGACATGAGGAACAGACGCCATGTGCAGTTACTTCTAACATGGAGTACAAACGCTGCTTATCCTGTATCCCTGGATTAGGAGCCCTTACAGGATACTATCAGCCGGGCCAGCTGAGCCCAGGTTTTTTAGTGAGCTTGTTACTGCTCCCTCTCCTCCTTTTTCATCCGGGCTTGGGACTGGCAAGGGCGGAGGTTACAACACAGGCAAACATGTAGTATTACCTGAATGATCAATCACAAATTGGATTATAGATTATGTGAGCAATATTTACCCAGAAAATCGGGTAAAAAGTTTCTTTTGTCTGATGATGATAACAATGAGAAAATAAAAAACTAACTGGCTGAAGTGTCTATTTTTCATAGAAAAAGATAACAATGCTGTTACTGAAATCTCATACACTAATTTTTTTAATTTGGATTTGGTCTTATTACCTTGTATGTTTCTAATATATCAAGGTAATAATAACAAATCCATATATGTAAATATAGTGTATGATGTTTCTGTAACAGCGTTGTTATCATCATTAGACAAAATGATAAATACTTTTAGTGCATTCAGTATCTTTGTCTACAATTATGTCTTACAAGAAAATAAGACCTAATTCAAATAAATTAATAGGTAACAATGCTGTTACCGAAACATCACACACAATTTATTTGGTCTTATTTTCTTGTAATGTTGTACTACTTGTCAATGAAAATTACAATAATGCTTATGGGAGGGAGGAGGGACAAAGTCTGACTGCCATGTGGTGGCCTCTGGATAGCCAACCAACAACAGCAGCTCTTTTTACCATTCGTGGAGACTTATGGACTAAATTCAGACTCCATGACCTTGTAAAACTTAACTATACAATGGGATAATAATGCTTTGTACACTAAAACCTACAATCAAACTTGTTTAATTCAACATACCTCAAGGTAAAGGTGCTTCATGTTGAATTAAAAAAACATTCGTAGAAAAAACTGGAAGTGGAAAGTCTGATATCATCAGTCATCTATTTTTTTTTTAAGGAAGACAGAGGCAATTTTGTTCACACTTGGTTATTTCGTGTGTCCTCAATAAATATCACTGTAATATCTTTCAGTGTTATTCTCTGAATCCTGATATACATGCTAAAAGGTACATCTTCCTTAAGTTTAGTCTTTGAGTGTAACTTTCAGAGTTATTATCTAAATCCCTATATATGAGGTGTGTTCAAAAGGTATCGCGACCTTTGTGTTTTTTCAAAAAATATTTATTTATTCATGAATACCTATTTTGTCCCCTTCAAAGTAATCCCCATGAGATATTATACACTTGTGCCAACGGTTTTTCCAATCTTCGAAGCACTTCAAAAAATCTTTTTTTTTTTTTTAAATCTTTTCAGCTCCTCTTTCGATGCCGTCTTTATCTCGCCAAGCGTAGCGTAACGTCGTCTTTTCATGGGCCTCTTCAGTTTAGGGAACAAGAAAAAGTCACAGGGGGCCAGATCTGGGGAATACGGTGGCTGCGGCATCATTAGTGTGTTGTTTTTGGCCAAAAAGTCGCGCACAAGCAACGATGTGTGAGCAGGGGCGTTATCGTGGTGCAAAAGCCAATTTTTGTTCTTCCACAAATCCGGGTGTTTCTGGCGGATTGCTTCGCGCAAATTGCGCATAACTTGCAGGTAATATGCCTTATTGACCGTTCTACTCTGTGGCAAGAACTCATGATGCACCACGCCCCTGCAATCGAAGAAAACTGTCAGCAAAACGTTCACATTCGACCGAACTTGGCGCGCTTTTTTCGGTCTTGGTTCGTGCGGCAGCTTCCATTGAGATGATTGAGCTTTGGTTTCCACGTCATAACCATAAACCCACGCTTCGTCACCAGTTATGACCCTCTGGAGCAAATTTGGGTCGCCGCGGACAGAGTCCAACATCTCATTAGCAATGTTCATGCGATGCTGTTTTTGGTCGCAATTGAGCAATTTTGGTACGAATTTCGCGGCGACCCGTCTCATGCCCAAATCATTGATAAAAATCGAATGGCACGAGCCAATCGATATGTTTAGGTCCTCAGCAACTTCTCTAACGGTGATTCGACGATTGGCCAATATCATTTTCTCCACTTCATTAATTTTTTCGTCTGTTGTTGAAGTGCTCGGACGTCCGGCACGCTCTTCGTCGTTCACATCTTGTCGGCCTTCTGAGAACATTTTGTACCACCGATAAACGTTGCTTCGGTCCAAGGTAGCTTCTCCGTATGCCACAGTCAACATTCGGAATGCATCCGCGCACTTAATTTCGTTTTTCACACAAAATTTGATACAGGTTCTTTGATCCATTTTTTTTAATAGGTAAAAATCGAAGACGATCTAAAACACCTGCAAGCAAAACAGCTGTCAACAATTAAGTGAATATTTAAAATGGCCGAGCTTGTCGGCATAAGTGAGAGACATGAGTACCAACATAAAGCCACAAAAAGATCGAAATTCGAATATACGTAACCCGCGAAAATTCAAAAGTCGCGATACTTTTTGAACACACCTCGTAGATATTTTAATCAAATCTCTCTCTTTCTTGAAATAACCCGGGCAGATTCCTGGAGCCACCACGTACTATAGTCACAGCCAACTATCTAGGTTGTCTAATAGCGGACATCAGATGTCTGTACTTGGTTCTGTACAGGGATAAATATACTTAATGATGTGTTGAATTAAATAGGTCATGATTTTTTTTATTTAAAATGTGAAAATTTTAATTTTTAAATTATCATGGCCAATGAGTAAGTTAAAAAAATTCTGAAATTATCAAATTTTATGAATAGCTCTTATTCGATATTAATATAAAATTTACACCGTTTGTATTTCTCCACTTGACATTGTTAAGCAAGTAGAATAACGTCGTTTCTCGAAACCTCGCTCTTTTCCAATAAGATACATATCGTTAATTTTTATTGATTTTAAATAACTTTTAACAATTTTACTTTATCAATTCAAATCTCTTTTATATAACTTGAATAAAATGACTGTATTGGATGGCATATGTCCTCGTTTATAATAATTCATATAAAAGACACTGCGGTCAGTAAATCTTTTTATTGTCTCGACGTTTCGACAAAAATCTTTTGTAGGTGTATCTACATGTACTGGTCTAGAAAGGAAGGTTTGAAAAAGGAATCAAAGTTTACGGCGACGTGTTTTTTTTTATTTGTGCTGTATAATCGGCAAGCTTTCGGACTTTGACGTCCTTCAACAGACAACTTGTGCAGAGTATTAGGCTCAGAGATTGTAGAGCTCTGATAAGAAAAGGAATGATACTGTTGGGGCACGTTTTTGTAACCATATCCCAACAGAAGGCGTATGTATAATCAACATCAAATGGATACATGGCTTCCCTCCCACATAGACTTATAGACCACCTTTTTGCCCAGAAACCTAGACACTTGATGACACCAGACTTGTTAGTGTTGGGTAGTGAATCATAAACCCTATAAATCCATCTTTCAATAGAATGCTGAGGTCGGACTACTGCAAAGGGAGGGCAGACGCACGACGAAGTAGGAAAAAGGTGACTTCACCCACGGTGGCTAGGGGAGTGACTCAATCCGCTTTTATGAGGTGTCGCGTTTAATGGTTCTTTAATCGCCCTTATATTCTGTGTGTGTCTTCATAGAATTGTCGTGAATAGTCGCTTAGTGGCAAGGCAAGGGCAGTTTTTGAAATTACACTGGTTTTTAAAGGTAGGTTAGCTTCCAGATTATTTGGACTTGTCAACAATTATTGTTAACAATCATTTAGTAAGTATAAAGTATTAGTATATATAGAGCTTGTACAGAGGCATTTTCTTTTGAGTAACCTAGGGCTTTAGTTCCCAATTTGTTTTAATTTTATTATTTTATTTGATTTCACATTTGTCCTGAAAGATGTTATTATTTGTTAGGGTCTATTGATATTGATAAATGAGTGTTTTGGCCTTTGTAGCAGCTTTTAACTTTAGTTTGTATGCAAACCGTGAATGATGGGGGGGAGGTGTATGAATGGATTGGTTTAATGAATGTGTAGAAGGTTAAAAACTATTATATTGTGAGCCCAAACAACTACAAACTCTATCTAGATAGAAAATATTCGCTCCATTTTGTTAGGTCCCTCGTTAGAGGATATAATTTCTTTTGATTTCCTTTTATTTTAATTTAGCTTGAATTCTAAGGATTGTGGATAAATGATCCCTATCCCGACCCTCAGACTTGGAGATAGTGGAAGGCAGGGATCAAGCCGACAGCCCACTCATCTCCTCCTCGCAAGAGGAAGCGAAGAGGTATAGATTGAATTTTATGCAGGATGGGGGATTTGTTTTAGCCATGCCGTATAGCCTGGGGTATAACGGCGCGACCTTGGGTAACCGATCTGACACTGTAGTTTCGACGCTTTTAGCGTGGCTGGAGCGAGGGTGTTCCAGACGGGAGGTCCTGTAAGATTGACATGTAGGCAGAGATTGCCCAGTTATTCTAGACGAAGTGTTTCCGTCTATTGAATTTTTTTTGGTACCAGTTTGATCCCCCATAGCTAGCGGAAGTTTCTTCTAATAAAGGATTCGCCCTGCCATACGTTTTGTTGGAATGAATTCGAGCATAAGACCGATTCGAGAGGCAGAATAAGTAATTATTAGGACCTTCAACGAGTTTAAACTCGTTCCATGATAGGATAAGATTTTAAAGTATTAGTTAACTATAAGGACCGCGAACGAGACGCCAGAACGAGCCAATGAGTCAAAGTTTTAGAAGTGTTGTATTGAGGACAGTAGAATTAAGAGCAGTTATACAGGGAGTAGAATTCTGAAGGAATTTGTAAAAGAACCAAAATTTCAGATTGATAAAATTCAAATTTATAAGAAGTAGATTTATAGGATTCAGGTCAATGAATAGAGAGTATATTAGTAGATGAAAGTAATATGAATTTCTTGGAAGGGGGGGAGGTAGCTGAACTGTACACACCCCAGAGGCAAGGTAAACGGAGCCACAAACAAAATAGTAGAAATTGATTAGTCGCTCTGCCAAAACAGAAAAATTCTCTTCATACGGTCGTCACCCTAGATTTAAATGGACTGTGTAGTTTAATAGAGGTCTGGGCTATGTTCCATTTGACCAAGATTCTAAATGACGTACCCATCTGGGTTGAGAGAGTATTGTAATTTGAGGAATCTAACCCACAAGAGAGAACACACCCTCCAATAGGATCGGGATAGACGAATATTACCCAGTGACCAACTCGTGATTCCAGACTGGATAAGATTGAAAACTTAACTGAGATACTAAACCTTGAACCATCAGCGCACAAATATATATTATGTTTACATTTTCTTATTCAATATGTTATTATTTTTATATCATATATATTATATTATAGTCATATACTATTCATTTAAACAATTTTATTTTGATATTCATGATATTAATATTTATATTAAATATTTAATTATATATATTTTGTCACCATATATATTCTTGTAGTAGTTTTCTTTTGTCATCTATCATGGGATGATTTTTATCACTTATATCTTAACATATTTAATCACTATCTACATGATATGTTTACTTCAATATATATATTATACTCATCATATAACATGGAAGGATTCATTTTATCATTACATATTTCGTGCCTTATTTAATGATTACTTTCATAATTTGTTTTCTGTAATTTTTTTTATTTAGCAAAAGTCATCATGTCATAGGCTAATCATTATATACCAATATATTTCTTTCAGCTAACTATAATTATCCTTTCCTTTGATTGTATATATATAACTATACCACACGAATGTCTTGATTGGTACTTAAAGAAACTGGCATGTTTTAGGAGTTGGACTAGTCAGTTATTTCTAAACGACTTCTTGGCGCCCAATATTTTTTATATATAATATGTAATAGGGAAATGTTCTAACTGTATTGTTAACAGAAAGAAGGTAGCAATGAAACCAGCACACCAAGAGGCAAGGATGAGGTGAGAGGACTTACCACAAGGATGGCCTACTCCTCAAGGCCAAAGAAGAAAGTGGAAGGGTGGAATAATATACCCATGAATGGTGAGACAGATGACCTTGCTTACTTCCATACATATGATATGACTGTCCCCCATAACCTATGTTGATAACAGTGTGCTGACAGAATAATAACACATAAAAAACCCCTTTGCCAGGATGCACAATGCCCACTAATGTTCGGAATAATAAACATCTAGAATAGCATACCATCATTTTGATTAGCCTTATCTTCCCTATAGGTTTCGGTACATCTGGCTTCACCTAGTAATGGAAAATGCATTTTGCTAGAAATGGGCCTGCTTTCATAGTAACTGATGAAAGGCAGATGAATAATGAGTAGCACAAACGCATTTGTCCATTACTTGGCAGGGGGAGGATTGTTGGGGCACGTTTTTGTAACCATACCCCAACAGAAGGCGTATGTATAATCAACATCAAATGATTACATGGCTTCCCTCCCACATAGACTTATAGACCACCTTTTTGCCCAGAAACCTAGACACTTGATGACACCAGACTTCCATGCCGAAAGCTGATGCCTGGTGGAGAAGAAGACACCAGTGACATCCGCGCTGGAAGCTGTTGTTCCATATGTACATATATTCCCCTCATCTAAAATTTAGGTAGAGGTGACCAGAAGAAATGGAGAAGGAAGATTTCTAAAAGACTGAGCCTTATAAAATATCCTTCCCGAGAAAGGGAAGCGTTATATTACAGTTCAAGTGAAAGGGGCCTGTGTCGATTTTTAGCTAAGACGGGGGGGGGGGCGATATATATACCGTCCCGAGAAAAGGGAGGATCGTATTACAGCCCATGTGGAGGAGGCCTGGGGTCTGATGAAATTTTACACTAGTGCCGTGGCTGTTTCCCTCTTTAGATTTTTTTTGTTTTGGCAATACGATATGTTCTATTCTGATGGAAGAGGCCTGGGGCGTCGGTGAAATTGTATACTGGAGACGTTGGCCATTTTCATTGGTGCTTTCTTTCGACGAATGAAAATGCCAACCAATAGAAACTTTGGCGCGGCCAGCAAATGAAAATGGAGAGAGACAAGGATAAAAGAGGGTTTCTTTGCCAAAAGGCAGAGTCAATCTGAGTCGCTCAGTGAGAGGACAGTCTTCAGTCGGGAGACCAGACCTTTGCCGGCACTTTCGAGAAAAGGTAAGCGATTTGTCATTATGACTTAGCGCCTCCCCTTTTTTGTGTAGAAACTAACCTAGATTTCGCATGGGCCCTAAAGGGCTTTAAGTAACTTAAAAGGCAAATTCGTAACTTCAGGTCACCTCTAACTAGATTACTATGTAAATAGCATATCTCGTCAGTATAGAAATGTTCCCAAATTTTAATTTATTTGAATAAATATCTAGTATATAACTTATA
The DNA here is from genome assembly GCA_030710605.1 of Cordylochernes scorpioides. Classification (NCBI taxonomy): domain Eukaryota; kingdom Metazoa; phylum Arthropoda; class Arachnida; order Pseudoscorpiones; family Chernetidae; genus Cordylochernes; species Cordylochernes scorpioides. The sequence continues at coordinate 75,527,213 of CP092879.1, read as the reverse complement.
TGGAGAAATTTTCTTGTTTCCTCTCATACATATTTCATTCTTTTGTTTTATGGTGCTACCCCCACATCTTATTATTATTACAAATTGTATTGGAATATAGAACTACCGACTCTGATGGAATGGAGTTGTGTATTGTACCTTATTGTGATACTTTAATACAGAAACAGCGGTAAATACGATTTTTCGCCTTGAGGGTATCTCTTTGTCAGGTTTTAGTAATATTTGTATTTTCATATGAGGAATTTGCCCTTCTTCCACTGTTTAAATGAAATATTGTATGATTCTTACCTATTTGAAGGGAATGTTACTAATAATCAAGTATTCTAATAATTGCTGGCCAACATACATTGTCGAACGTGCCTGCCAGAGAAGCCAGTTCTCCTGTCTGTGTTTCAGTATGTTCCATCATATCTACCATTATACTATTCGTTGATTTAAAATTAATAAGACCCATGTTGCCTTATACTCATTAGATTGTTCTCTTTATGATTTTATTGAAAACCTTTTGTTTTAGATATATTACAAATGTCAATGTCAATAGTATAAGTCTATAGATTTTGCTTGTCTCATAGCTCATTTTGTTAGGTCTCGGTATAATCTTTATAAATAGAGTCTTTCCATACATCCAGATAGTGACCTAATTCAACACATTTGTTGAATCTTTGCTATAAAATCGGAATTAAAGGTGTACCTATACGTTTGATCATATTATTACTGATAGAATCTGGACCTGGTACTTCCTTGATATTCAAATTTGAAATAATATTTTCAACTCCTTATATTTCTATAAAAAAAATTGTTAATTTGGTCTTATATTCAGGTTTATAGTTTTTTTTTAATAATAACATGCTCATCTTTATCTGAGATCCATTAAAGTTGTTGGATGATCCCAGAGAATTTGAAACTATATGGTTTGTCACTGACCCGAGTCCGTTAGTCTGTAGAGGCGGCCAATAGACGGCGATCAATTCCAGCGTCTATTTTGATGAGAGAACCGACCACTATTTTATAGATCACTTAATTTATTGTAGGGACACATGTCGATAGTGCGTAACGGGAACTCAACACTTCTATGTCACACGCTATTCCGAAGATGGTAACGACGTTGTTACCAAAATGTCACACTTGAATATTTTAATAAGGAAATTTTACTAAGTCACATCTTACATGCTCCATTCCCATATGTCTAAAAACAGGAGGAGTCCAACAATACTCTGCTGATATATATCTTTTGACTTGTAGAGATGCAAAAATATATTTAAAAAAAAAATATATATATATCCCTATATATAGTCACGACCGTCTTTCCACCGTCAATCAATTCCTCAATTCCTCATGTCACGGATGCGCGCGCATCATCATTAGTATAATATAAAAAGCCAACAATGAAGAATGAATGTAAGATAAAAAGCCAACAATGAAGAGTAAATATGATATAAAAAGCCAACAATGAAGAATGAATGTAAGATAAAAAGCCAACAATAGAGAGTAAATGTAATATAAAAAGCCAACAATGAAGAATAAATGTAAGATAAAAAGCCAACAATGAAGAGTAAATATAATATAAAATCCAACAATGAAGAATAAATGTAAGATAAAAAGCCAACAATGAAGAGTAAATATAATATAAAAAGCCAACAATGTAGAATGAATGTAAGATAAAAAGCCAACAATGAAGAGTAAATATGATATAAAAAGCCAACAATGAAGAATGAATGTAAGATAAAAAGCCAACAATGAAGAGTAAATGTAATATAAAAAGCCAACAATGAAGAATAAATGTAAGATAAAAAGCCAACAATGAAGAGTAAATATAATACAAAAAGCCAACAATGAAGAGTGAATGTAAGATAAAAAGCCAACAATGAAGAGTAAATGTAATATAAAAGCCAACAATGAAGAATGAATGTAAGATAAAAAGCCAACAATGAAGAGTGAATGTAATATAAAAAGCCAACAATGAAGAATGAATGTAAGATATAAAGCCAACAATGAAGAGTGAATGTAAGATAAAAAGCCAACAATGAATAGTAAATGTAATATAAAAAGCCAACAATGAAGAATGAATGTAAGATAAAAAGCCAACAATGAAGAGTAAATCTCTATATACAGTCGTACCTCGACATACGAGTTTAATTCGTTTCGCTCGTAACTCAAAGCAAAAAAATCACTTGCTCGTCGGCTCGTATCTCGAAAAACTCGTATGTTGGGGCGCTCGTATGTCGAGGTACCACTGTATATAAAAATGAATGTTTGTCTGTTTGTTTGTATGTCCGGTATACAAATTCGCAGTAGTTCACTAATTCAAACCAAAATTTCCATACATAGGTAAAAAATACGGGGAAGACGATAGGCTATTTAAAAATATATATAAATCAATTATTAAAACTATATATTTTTAGTCAGAAAATGATGATGACGATATTGCTGTATCATGTTTGATTATCAGATACAAAATTATATCGGGAAAAATTCCAAAAAGCAGAGACCACGGGTGAAACCAGTTCATTATTTTGTACACAGGAACAAAATTCTAACAGAAAAACATCCATTCGAGCAGAAAACAAAAGCCAGATCATCTTTCTATAAAAATATCGCTTCTCAGACACAAAGTTTGCAGCGGGACGTTTCACAAGTGTGACATCCACGGCGCCAATTTATAATTGTAACGAATAGTATTTGAATAAAAACATTTAATCGGGTAAAACACGGGCGTTGCCCGGGTCATTCGTCATTAATATATAGTCACGACCGTCTTTCCTCAATTCCTCATCGCTGTCACGGATGCGCGCGCATCATCATTATGATTATTATCTTCTATAGAAGCTTCTATCTTTATAATTATGTATATTTACAAAAAGTCAATTCGCTCGCGCCTCTAGCGGTGAAAATGAGGGGTAATACCAGCTGACCTAATGTACATGTAAAGTTTGGAGCGGGACGTTTCACAAGAGTGACATCCACGGCTCCAATTTATAATTGTAACAAATAGTATTTGAATAAAAACATTCAATCGGGTAAAACACGGGCGTTGCCCGGCTCATTCGTCTAGTATATATATATATATATACTAGCGGATGTGTACCCGGCTTCGCCCGGGTTTTATCTGAGTGAAAGTTTGCCTAACGAATATTATTGAAAATAATTTTCCATAACATAGACTATTATGATAATAATGATAATAATATTCATTACATTATATTTTTATTATATATTTATATAATACAAATGGCCTGGGCAACGCCCGGGTTTTACCGAGTGCGTATATATTTTAAAAACGTTTTAATTCAAATACTATTCGTTACAATTATAAATTGGCGCCATGGATGTCACTCTTGTGAAACGTCCCGTTCCAAACTGTGTGTTTTTAAAATGTTTTAATTAACATACTATTCGTTACAATTATAAATTTGAACGATAGGCTCATTATTTCTTTATACCGTTATTATACCATTATATTATATATATTATATTCATTATATATATATATTACACGTTATTTGTTTTCTTGGCCGACTGTTTTACATATGGTGTTATCTTAAAATTGCTTGTTTTGAATATTTTTTAGATTGAGATTATTAGCTAGTATGTAAAAAAATTAACTCTGTTGAAATTTAATTTTGTATTTATCTATATTAATAAAATGCAAATTTCATAAGTGTTGTTCACTAAAAACTTTCGTTACAATGCATCAATTTCGACCAAATTTTCAACATTTATGTAAAGCGAGATGGAGCAGGTTTTGCTTAACATCAAAATATTTTTCCTAACATTGACATGCGTAACTTCGCTGTTATCGATTAAATACAAAAAAAAAAAAAAAAAATCAACAGAGTTAATTTTATTTATATATAAATACAAAATTAAATTTCAACAGAGTTAATTTTTTTACATACTAGCTAATAATCTCAATCTAAAAAATATTCAAAACAAGCATTTTAAGATAACACCATATGTAAAACAGTCGGCCAAGAAAACAAATAACGTGTAATATATATATAATATAATATATATAATATAACGGTATAATAACGGTATAAAGAAATAATGAGCCTATCGTTCAAATTTATAATTGTAATTTTAGCATGTATATCGGGATTCAGGCAATACTCTGAAGGTTACACTAATGGACAAAACTTAAGGAAGTTGTACCTTTTAGCATGTATATCGGGATTCAGACAATAACTCTGAAAGTTACACTAATTGACAAAACTTAAGGAAGTTGTACCTTTTTGCATATATATCGGTGTTGTATCTTTTATACGGGTTCATTTACCTTTAGCTTTATATATATTTAATATAGTTACAGCCTTTATGTATATAGACAATTAATATACCGCCGTGCTAGAACAATTATATATTTATTATGCGGCGTTGTTTACATACTGTGTTGCCAGATCTTTTGTAGCACAGATTATAACTATATACAACATGTTCCCCTTTTAATTAAAGTCCGGGGTCGAATCTTTTCGGAGGCTTTACCACACGTCCACTTCTAGTGGTGTAGGCAGTGCCTCCTTCATTGTAGTTTCCTATGGGAGTTGAAGTGGATGGGGCCAACTCTTCAGGACTGAGGTTCAGGCGGGGAAATTCTCCTGGTTCCCTTTGACCACTGGACTCCGATGATGTCGAGGGGGCTGGATCCAATTGGGGCGATGACTGGCTGCTCCTTCTCTGTCCAACAGGATAACTTCTGGGCCGTAGGTGAACTCTGTTCCGTTTTAACATTCGGCCCTCGTTGTTCTGAATGATGTATGATCGAGGCTGGTTGGCTTCTCCAATGATGGTAGCTGGTCTCCAGGCATTGCTAGTTTTGGCATTTACCTGTTCACCAGAACTCATTTTAGGAAGTATTTTGGCATTTCGGTCATAATATTCTTTCATCTTATATTGATTTTCCCTCTTCTGCTGTAGAATGTTTTCCGTGCTAATGAAAGCAGGTTTTAGCTTTGTGGTTTTCATTGGGATCAAGGTTCTCAAGTTTCTTCCCATTAGCATCTGAGCTGGGGACGGTAGATTATTTGACGGAGTTGTTCTCAGGGCTATTAAACACATATAAGGATCAGTGTTGTCTTGACGGCATTTCTTAAGTTGCTTCTTTACTGTTTGCACCATCCTCTCCACTAATCCGTTTGATTTTGGGTATCCTGGGCTAGAGGTTTTATGTTCTATGTCCCATTCATTTGTAAAATTAGTAAAGTCTTGTGATGTAAATGGTGGTCCATTATCAGTGATGATGATCTCTGGAATCCCATGTCTTGCGAAGGTAGATTTCAAAACTGGTAGAATCTCTTTTGCTGAAGTTGATGCTACCTTGATGACTTCAGGAAAGCTGCTGTAGTAGTCTACTATTATTATGAATACAGATTGGTCTAGATAGAAGAAATCAATAGCTACTTTTTGCCAAGGGTAGTCTGCTATTTCGTGAGGTATAAGTGGTTCTTTCCTTTGCGAAGGTTGTGATTCTTGACAAATTCTACACTTATAAACCATCTCTTCTATTTCTCTATCCAGTCCAGGCCAATAAATAGCTTCATGTGCTCTGTTTTTACAAGCAGAGATCCCTTGATGAGACATGTGTAGTGTTTGCAAGATGCTTTCCCTTTGGACTTTAGGGATGACAAGTCTTTGTCCTCTACAAATCAGGTCTTTCCATATATATAGTTCTTCTTTACAATGCCAGTAGGGCTTAACAGCATAGTCCACACTTTTCTTATGAATAGGCCACCCATTCAGTATATGATCCCTTAATTTTATCATTTCTTCATCTGACTCCATATCTCTGAGAATTTCCTGGTATCTTTTAGTGGTCACCTTCAGATTTAGAGTCATAATGGTGTTCTGGAGATCCAGATCTGAGGTGTCGATGGTTTCCTCTGAAATTGAATCTCTAGATAGAGTGTCTGCGGTGTGAATCACTTTTCCTGGTACATATTCTAAATTAAAATCATATCGCATCAATTTCAAGACCAGTCTTTCAAGTCTTGGAGATAATTCCTCTAGTGGCTTTTTTAGTATAGCCAACAAGGGTTTATGATCCGTCTGGGCTGTGAACTTTCTTCCATACAAATGATAGTTAAATCTTTGGCATCCATACCAGAGAGCTAAGAGCTCCTTTTCAATCTGGGCATATTTTTTCTGAGTGTTATTCAAGGATGCGGATGCAAAAGCGATGGGTCTTCCCTCTTGCATCAAGACAGCCCCAAGCCCATGTTGACTAGCGTCCACTGAAAGTGTTACCTTCCGATGGGGGTCAAAGAGGCCAAGAACTGGAGGATTTGATACCAAATTTTTCAGCTCAATGAATTCTTTTTCTATAGCCTCATTCCATGTCCACAGGGTATTCTTTTTTAGGAGTTGTCTTAACAAGACAGTTTTATCTGCCAGATTATGCATGAATTTAGCTAGATAGTTCACAGTTCCCAAAAATCTTTGAAGAGATGTCTTGTCCATTGGTCTTTTTATTTTTTGTATTGCTTCTAATTTAGATGGATCTGCAGAGATGCCATTCTTGGATATCTCATGTCCAATGAACTTAACTTTTTCTTGGGCCAGTTGCATTTTATTGAATTCAAACTTTAAATTATTTTTTCTAGCAATTTCCAAAACCGTAATCAGTCTACTATTGTGCTCCGTGAGGGAGTTTCCGTATATTATTATATCATCCATGTATACTTTTACTCCTTCAATTCCTGTAAACATACTTTGCATTTTTTTATAGAAAACTTCTGGAGCGCTGCAAATACCAAAAGGTAACCGATGGAATCTGTAATACCCATAAGGTGTAGCCATTGTTAAAAGGCTAGATGACTTTTCGTCTAACTTGATTTGCCAAAAGGCTGACTTAGCATCAAGTACTGTATAGATGGGTGATTTTGTGATATCAGCAATGATGCCTTCAGGGGCAGGAAGTTGACGATATTCCATTTTAATCCATGGATTTAGCTCTCTAGGGTCCATACAGATACGAACCTTTCCATTTGGTTTCTTAATGATTACCATCGGGTGTGCCCACTCTGCTGGTTGGTCTACCTTTGAGATGATCTTTTGTTCCTCCATCGATTTTAGCTCCATCTCAACTGGTTTTTTCAGTGCAAACGGAATTCGGCGAGCTAACTGAATTCTTGGATGTGCATTTTCTCTCAGGATCACAGAATGCTCTCCAGGGAGTGTTCCGATCTCATCAAAGACATCTCTGTAGGACTCTATTATCTTTGTAGGTGAAGCATCCATCTTTGTCCTAGTATGGTCCTGTTCCAACGACTCTACTTTTAATATCAGCTCTAATTTTTTACACGCTGCCAATCCCAAAATTGGTGGAGCTGGCAAATCCACGACTAGAAATTCAAGGATTTCAGATTTTTTCCCAGAGGTACATGAAGCCTTGCATTTGCCCCTTATTGGTACTTTTTCTCCTGTATATGAATAAACCGCAATCCCAGTTGGATATATGCAGGGTTTATTTTGCCAATTTTTAATGGTATCCAATGGCAGGATGTTCACCTGTGCTCCTGTGTCTAATTTAAAATTAACTGAATTATTCTCCACCAAGATTATTTTAGTCCACTCTAGACCAGTAATGCTATCTAGGGATAGGTATTGAAGACACATTTCTTCTTCCTCTTCAGCTCTTTCCTCCAACATATGCACTCTGTTCCTACACATTTTAGCAAAATGGTTTGGTTTTTTACATGAATTGCATATTTTACCATATGCAAAACATTTACCATATGGATGTCTGGAACCACAATTTTGGCAAACCTTTGCATTAGGATGTTCCTCAGATACATTAGGTTTTCTACCAACTGGATATTTGAAATTCTTTTTATATTGCTTTTTATATTTTATAGAATGTAAATCAACATCTTCTCTAGTTATATTTTTTACTTGTTGTCTAGAAGTTTCAGTAGCTCTTCCCAAGTCTATGGCTTTAGCTAAAGAAAGATCAGGATCTTGTAGCATCCTTTCTTTTAAAGCTTTGTCTTTAATTCCAATTATAATTCTATCTCTGACCAAGGAATCTGCAAGCTCTCCAAATTCGCAGTCCATGCTTTTATTTTTCAATTCAGTTACATAGTCATCAAAATTCTGATTCTCCCCTTGTTCCGTTGTAAAAAACTGGTACCTCTTATAGGTTGTGTTTTTATATGGTTTAAAGTGTCCATCAAACAGTTCAAGTATATCCGGAACAGTCGGAGAGGCATCAGTTTCTTGTATTTTAAATGTAGAGTATATATCTAGGGCTAACTCACCAATATTATAGAGTAGAATAGCCCTTTGTCTTGGAATAGATTTTTTATCTATTTCTGTGGCTATGTAAAACATTTGGAATCTCTTTTTCCATTTACCCCATGCTTCTGATGGGTTTGTTCCAGGCACAAATGGCTGCAAACTATTCCCGGTACTCGAGGCCATTTTTCAACGTGTTAGGCTTAATTGATATTTGAAATTTTACTTATCTTTCAAAATCCCGGCGCTGCCACCATGTTGTATCTTTTATACGGGTTCATTTACCTTTAGCTTTATATATATTTAATATAGTTACAGCCTTTATGTATATAGACAATTAATATACCGCCGTGCTAGAACAATTATATATTTATTATGCGGCGTTGTTTACATACTGTGTTGCCAGATCTTTTGTAGCACAGATTATAACTATATACAACAATCGGGATTCAGACAATAACATTGAAAGATACACTCAAAGACAAAACTTAAGGAGGTTGTACCTTTTAGCATGCATATCGGGATTCAGAGAATAACACTGAAAGATACACTCAAAGACAAAACTTAAAGAGGTTGTACTTTTTAGCATGTATATCGGGATTCAGAGAATAACACTGAAAGATACACTCAAAGACAAAACTTAAGGAGGTTGTACCTTTTAGCATGTATATCGGGATTCAGAGAATAACACTGAAAGATACACTCAAAGACAAAACTTAAGGAGGTTTTACCTTTTAGCATGTATATTAGGGTTCAGACAATAACTCTGAAAGTTACACTCAAAGACAAAACTTAAGGAAGTTGTACCTTTTAGCATGTATATCGAGATTCAGACAATAACTCTGAAAGTTACACTCATGGACAAAACTTAAGGAGGTTGTACCTTTTAGCATGTATATCGGGATTCAGACAATAACTCTGAAAGTTACACTCATGGACAAAACTTAAGGAGGTTGTACCTTTTAGCATGTATATCGGTATTCAGACAATAACTCAGAAAGTTACACTCAAAGACAAAACTTAAGGAGGTTGTACCTTTTAGCATGTATATCGGTATTCAGACAATAACTCTGAAAGTTACACTCAAAGACAAAACTCAAGGAGGTTGTACCTTTTAGCATGTATATCGGGATTCAGACAATACCTCTGAAAGTTACACTCATGGACAAAACTTAAGGAGGTTGTACCTTTTAGCATGTATATCGGTATTCAGACAATAACTCTGAAAGTTACACTCAAAGACAAAACTTAAGGAAGATGTACCTTTTAGCATGTATATCGGGATTCAGACAATACCTCTGAAAGTTACACTCATGGACAAAACTTAAGGAAGATGTACCTTTTAGCTTGTATATCGGGATTCAGACAATAACCCTGAAAGTTACACTCAAAGACAAAACTTAAGGAGATTGTACCTTTTAGCATGTATATCGGGATTCAGACAATAACTCTGAAAGTTACACTCAAAGACAAAACTTAAGGAAGATGTACCTTTTAGCATGTATATCGGGATTCAGAGAATAACACTGAAAGATATTACAGTGATATTTATTGAAGACACACAAAATAACCAAGTGTGAACAAAATTGCCTCTGTCTTCCTTTAAAAAAAATAGATGAATGGTGATATCAGATTTTCCACTTCCAGTTTTGTCTACGAGTGTTTTTTAATTCAACATGAAGCGCCTCTACCTTGAGGTATGTTGAATTAAACAAGTTTGATTGTAGGTTTTAGTGTACAAAGCATTATTATCCCATTGTATAGTTAAGTTATACAAGGTCATGGAGTCTGAATTTAGTCCATAGGTCTCCACGAATGGTAAAAAGAGCTGCTGTTGTTGGTTGGTTATCCAGAGGCCACCACATGGCAGTCAGACTTTGTCCCCCCTCCCCCCATAAGCATTATTGTAATTTTCATTGACAAGTAGTACAACATTACAAGAAAATAAGACCAAATAAATTGTGTGTGATGTTTCGGTAACAGCATTGTTACCTATTTATTTGAATTAGGTCTTATTTTCTTGTAAGACATAATTGTAGACACTGAATGCACTAAAAGTATTTAGCATTTTGTCTAATGATGATTACAATGCTGTTACAGAAACATCACACACTATTTATTTATATGGATTTGTTATTAATACCTTGATAGATTAGAAACACAAGGTAATAAGACCAAATCCAAATAAAAAAAATTAGTGTGTGACATTTCAGTAACAGCATTGTTATCTTTTTCTATGAAAAATAGACACTTCGGCCAGTTAGTGTTTTTTATTTTTTCATTGTTATCATCATCAGACAAAAGAAACTTTTTACCCGATTTTCTGGGTAACTATTGCTCACATAATCCAATTTGTGATTGATCATTCAGGTAGTACTACATGTTTACCTGTGTTGTAACCTCCGCCCTTGCCGGTCCCAAGCCCGGATGAAAAAGGAGGAGAGGGAGCAGTAACAAGCTCACTAAAAAACCTGGGTTCAGCTGGCCCGGCTGATAGTACCCTGTAAGGGCTCCTAATCCAGGGATACAGGATAAGCAGCGTTTGTACTCCATGTTAGAAGTGGCTGCACATGGCGTCTGTTCCTCAAGTCAGAGGCGGCCATTTATTTTGGAGCTAAGTTGGCCTGCCACTGAGTAGTGCTCCCAGTCTTAATGACAAAGGCAGACGCATTCTACTTCACCAAGTGTGGAGATAAGAAGAAGAAGACCTGTGTTGTGATTGGATGTTAGAAATAAAGAGACTGAAGTATACAAGAGCTCTCAATTTTATTTTCCCAGGTAGAAGGTTCGTTTGCGTGAACCAAGTGTACAAAAATAATACAACTTTAGCGGAGGAGGACTATAAACCCGGAGGAGGAGGTTGAGCATGAACTACCAGCTTGTAGTGCGCAGTGGAGGAGGTAGTTGTTGCCATTGTATACCATTGCTCTTCCATTAGCACCACTCATTTGCATAGCTACATACTGCACATTGCTACATCCATTCAATAAAAAACCAAAACTATAAGATGATTTTTACTGAAAATAGCTCCATCAAATATTGTCAAACTGAAAAAAAAAAATTAATCTAAGTTTTAAGGCTCACGACGTAATGAATAAAAAAAAAAGAGAGAGAGAGAGATCAAATTCAAATCAATAAATAGTGTGTGACATTTCAGTAACAGCATTGTTACCATCATCAGACAAAAGTACCTAATCTGATTAAGTACAATTTGGATTATAGATTAGAAACACAAGATATATATAATCCAAATTGTACTCACTTACATTCAGTACTTTAAGAAAAAGGCATCTCCTTATCATGTAACTGAAAGTTGCTGATGGCTTGCTCCATCTATCGGAATAAATATCAACGAGAAATTTCTTAATTTATGCACCTTATCCCAGTACAATATCACATTTGTACTATTTTTTCACATTCAGTACTGTTGTATGATGATGTTAACAATGTTGTTACCTATAGATCATACACTATTTATTTGTTTTTGGTCTTATCCAAATTGTACTTAATCAATAAACGTTGAGGATGTAAGGACTGTCTTAAACAAACCAATTGATAAATGGTCATCTTTGAAACTTTTCATATTTTCCAACTTTGAAGAGTGTACCTATAATGTAGTCTAATGATAGTAACAATGCTGAAAGGTCACAAATATTTCAATAATTTGTTCTTATTACCTTACAATTCTCACAAGGTAATAAGACAAATAAATAAATAATGTGTGACATTTCAGTAACAGCATTAAAAACTCAAGGTAATAAGACCAAATCCAAATAAATAAATAGTGTGTGAATATAAATCTATATATATAAAATTGAATGTCTGTCTGTGTGTGTGTGTGTGTGTCCTCTATGGATTCAAAAAACATACACCCAATCGCCGTGAAAATTTGGGATATTATTAGGCATATCCCCGGAAAGGTTTACGAAAAATAATATCTTGAATATCTTTAATATCCTTAGAGTTATTTGCAGATTTGTAGCTTTAACTCGCAAGCAGCGCCGCCATTGAGACGGAGATAGGCTTAGGTTTGCTGCTCCTGATGACCTTGGGTCTGCCCCACCCCGTGAGAGAATGGATTCGCCCGGCCGCCGGCCGACAGTCCAAGTACCCACCGACCAATCAGGGCAGAGTTGGTGACACAGCTATGCCAAGTAGACAAGAAAAAAAGCCTCGCGGGAGCTTGCCCAAGATGACCTCCGGGAACTTCGTCCATCTTCCATAAACGACCATGAATTTATTCAACCTTATCGAGTATTTTTCAAGGGACCGGGAAAAAATGTTCACTAGATAAAACGATGATTTTGTAATGTAGAAAATTAGGAAAGACAAAATTCAGAATGACACGGCACACAGGGACCGGGAAAAAATGTTCACTTTATCGAGAGATTCGTTAGACAAACCTTTACTCGGGTAAAACACGGGCGAAGCCGGGTACATCCGCTAGTGTTCTAATAAAAGACACAATTTGATATTTGCGGAAGAGCGATTGCTCGAAGCATATTATATATTTATAATTGTATGTAATTCTGCTGTCCTCAAAGCTCATGTCCATAGTTCTTCTAAAATACCCATTCCAAGAGTCTAGCAACAGTATCACTATAAAAGGAAGTTCCAAAAAATGCAATATAACAGCGGTATGATAGATTAAACTGGTGAAACCGCTGAGGGGGTTCACCACTGATGAGCCAGGCCCTCCCTTTAATTTTTCCATTGCAGTAAGGGTAGTAGAAATTGTTTAATGTCAAAAAGAATCTTACGCCTTTAAAATAGTTTCGAATTTTGATAACAGGTGGCGCGCTAGTGCATCATACATACCTTTATTTATTTATTTGATCTTGTTACCTTGTGTTTATAATCTAAAGGTATATTGGTTGTGGAATAAAGAGGGAAACATAGAGGCTGAAGATTGGAGAGAGGTTTGACTACCTATCTATATGGAGCTATTTTCAGTATAATTCAACAAGGGAAAATTTCTTTGTTGTGTATTGGTGTTTTCTATTTCTCTGATTGCCATCTTATTATTGCCATTTGACAATCAATGTGTTTTAAGAGGAAGCTCCTGGTGATAGAAATATAGAGAAAGAAAAAAAAATTTAAGATTGGATTTAAAAGAAAAAAAAAAATAACAGAAAAATATTTTTTATATATGTCATAATTTGTACATAGCTGTATGCAACCCCGACCCAATATGTATGCAATGTATGTTTTAAAAGATTTAATAAAAGAACAAAGGTAACTGGAGGATAGAACGCCTTAGAGAAAGGCCTAGAAAAGAGGCTTAAAAGTGAGCAGAATCATTAGCAAAATTACAGCCAATTTTATTATCGCGAAACTAATAAAAGTTGAGTTCAACGACCAGTATTTCCTGGTCGTGTCAGGACAAGTCCAAAAGACAAAGAAATTAGGAAGGACCAATCAGAGAGTAGGACCTCAGAAGGTCAGCCAATAGAAAACGGTCACGTTACACCTTTCCACCAATGGGAAAGGAGAAAGGTCCTCGTGTTAAATCGAGAACCGAGGATTGTCAGTTGTGCTTTCGCTCCCACCGAGACAACATCTAAAAAAGTTGCTCTTTCGCTCCCACCGAGATAGTATCTAAGTCAATCACCGCCATGTGATCAGATAGTTAATAATCAAAACCCGCTCCATCTTCTCTCAAGCCTTTCTTTCCTCCAACCCGTTGCCTTTTATTTTCAAAACCCCATCACGTGTCCTGGTTATTCCCCACTGTATGCTCAACTTTCCACTCAAACGACTGCGCTTCCAACAATCTTCACCATTCTCATCCAACAACAAGAAATTCCGCAACGATATTGTGACATATATATATATTTTTAAAGTTCTCTTCTAAAATTTTCTTCAAAATATTTTAAAAGTTTATTTCCTCTTTATCAATTTATTGCACAAAACACTTGAAAAGTTTCAAATTTTTATGCAAATTAAATTGACAAAAAGATTCGAGTTATCCCTCAAGAAAAAAAAATATTTAGAAAAAATACATCCCTACGTAGGTCCCCCTTTTTTTAATTCTAATTATATTCAATGGTTTGTGTCTTTTAACTTAAATATAATAAATGATTGACTTTCTAATAAAGGGAAAGATCTATAAACACAAGGTAATAAGACTAAATACAAATAAATAAATAGTGTGTGACGTTTCAGGTAACAGCGTTGTTACCATCTTCAGACAAAAGTACTAAATGGTAACAATGCTGTTACTGAAACGTCACCTACTATTTATTTATTTGGATTTGGTCTTATTACCTTGTGTTTATAATCTATAATCTAAATTGTGCCTTATCAGAAAAATCTATTTAAAAAATTCAAAAACAAATGTATATAGAAGAAAATAAAATGTTATAGAAAATGGTGTGCATTTACAAGATGTTTTTCTAACTTTGATAGAGGAAAATCCAAAAAATAAACTAAAATTTTAAAGACATGTAGTTTCTATGTCTGTGCCAAAAAATTCTCTTATTCTACTATTAAAAAAAAAAAACTTTTTGATCTATACATTTATTATATAAGATCACAAAGAGTTTCTTTAAAAACTTTCCTTTTGTTTTTTTTTTTTTTTTGCAAAAAGAGAGATAAGGACCAATATATATTTGAATATAAATTAGGAAACACAAGTTATTAAGACCAAATCCAAATATATAAATACTGTGTGACGTTTCTGTAATAATGTTGTTACCAAAACATCAAACACTATTTCTTTATTTAGATTTGTGGTCTTAATATCTTGTGTTTTGAAATATATATATACACTCATAGACAGAACTTAAGGAAGTGCTAAGTCTTTTTTGTTACCAGTCGTCTTATTTTTTTAGGAAGAGACAGAGGTTGTTCACACTTGGTTATCTTGTATGTCTTCAATAAAGGTAACTGTAATATCTTTCAGAGTTATTTGTCTGAATCCTGATATACATGTTAAAAGGTACAACTTCCTTATGGTTTGTTCACACTTGGTTATCTTGTATGTCTTCAATAAAGGTAACTGTAATATCTTTCAGAGTTATTGTCTGAATCCTGATATACATGGTAAAAGGTACAACTTCCTTATGGTTTGTTCACACTTGGTTATCTTGTATGTCTTCAATAAAGGTAACTGTAATATATTTCAGAGTTATTGTCTGAATCCTGATATACATGTTAAAAGGTACAACTTCCTTATGTTTTGTTCACACTTGGTTATCTCGTGTGTCTTCAATAAAGGTCACTGTAATATCTTTCAGAGTTATTGTCTGAATCCTGATATACATGTTAAAAGGTACAACTTCCTTATGTTTTGTTCACACTTGGTTATCTCGCGTGTCTTCAATAAAGGTCACTGTAATATCTTTCAGAGTTATTGTCCGAAACCTGATATACATGCTAAAAGGTAAACTTCCTTAAGTTTTGTCCATGAGTGTAATATAATAACAAATAATAATTTGGCACACACATAGAAACTAAGTCTTTTTAAAATATATGAGTGGAGCATCACATAAAATTTTATTTATAAACTGAGAGTAAAAAAGATTCACATTTCCTCAAGATAAAATGAAGTTCATTCTTTACATAAAAAAATAGTTTTATATTTGTCACAAAAACATTATATTCTCACATTTTTTCTATTTTCTATGTTTATGACAATTTTAACAAAAAATTGCATATGTTCATATTGAGCGGAGAAGTCAACAATTTTGCATATTGGTGGGGATATACAATGGCAGCCAGCTGGGTACAACAATTCTCTAGGCAGGCAGGGATCAAGCCTCTACAGAGTTATCCCTAGTTTCAAATTTTAAAACAAAATTCAAAGATTCAGAATTCAGCCACCACTTGCGAATACTGTACATTTTATGATCCCCTTTGATAATTATGAAAGCCATTTGTTGGTTGTTAGAAAGTTTTTTAAAGAAGAGATTTAAAAAAAAATGACTGCATTAGCCATGAGTCTTTTAGTGTTTTTATTTCTTTTCCAAAATTTTTTAGACTTGCTGTCACTTGTATCTAAGGAATTTCTGTAATAAAGGTAACAGATATTGGCTAAAAACATTGAGAAATAAATTTAAAAAACACTAGAATCTTGGTTGATGCAGTAATTTGTCCTTTGGTAATATAAAGTTTTAGTCTAGATGAAATTCCATTGATAACGCACTATATTAAAAATATTAGATAGCAGAGCGCCATCTAGTGAAAAAAAAATCAACTAAATGTTGATTTAGGCTTGTTCCATAATTTTTTCCCAACCCATTTCTTGATAAATTAATAAAAGCTAATCACAATGCATTTCAGGCTGTTGGTCCTCATCCGCATAGTGTAGGTTGTACCTCAACGACCAAAATGGAAGCTTCCTGAGAAATTATATATTTTTGCTATTTTTCCACACAGCAGGTGTTAACACTTTCTTTCTCAACCATAGACTAATTAATGGATCAACAATTTAGTAAAGCCAAAATTATAGCAAAATTGTTACCACTGTCAGATAATTTTGTGTGTATTATTTATTAAAAGAAATTTAATATGAGAATAGTGCTCATAGGTTCTCACACACATAGCGCTATATTGTTTTAACTCTAGAGATTGGTGTGTATACCACTCAAGGTGCTTCGACTCTCGCGGCGAGATTCAAAGCTAATAAAAATATCCCCAATTCCTTGAAATGCACGGAAAGACCGATCATCCATCCCAGATTTTGCCTGTTCGGTGTAGAAAGCTGCACAACCAACAACATGATCCTGGAAAGCCTCCAAAATAACGAGGATATCAAGAACCTCTCCGGGACAAGAATGTTCAAGATTGCCCACCGTCCAATAGACAACCCTCATGGCTACACCACAGTCTTCCTCGAGGTTGACAACGAGGTGTCAAATTTCTTGGGCCATCGTGGAAAGATTCCCATTGCAGGACTCATCCAAACGGTACGAAAAAAGTATCTCCCTAAAACAATGTTACCGCTGCTGCAGCTTTGGCCACCGCGCTACAGCTTGCCCTGCTGTCCAACCCATCTGCTTCAAGTGTGGCACGGTCGGCCATGAGGGTCACTCTTGCCCAAACTCTTCTGCAAAATGCCATAATTGCTGCAAGAAGACCGGAGCAGTATTTGAGAAGCTAAGCCACTATGCCACAGCCCGGACTTACCCTCTGGTGAAGGCCAAATTAGCTCAACTCACCCGAAATGACTAGATCCTTCAAAGTTCTCCAAGCAAATCTCAGAAAATCACATTCTGCAGTACTCGAACTCTCCAGCATAGCAGCAGAACAAATAATAGACGCCATTCTGCTACAAGAATTACCAAAGAATTTCAAATGGCCTGACTCAAATTTCGTCACCTTCATCCCGAATGATAACTACACCCCTGCAGGACTTGTTATTCGAGCAGACCTCAACCCCCTTTCTGGGTGGTCCAACACCTTATACCTGGTCCAACGGGGCCCTGCGCTCCTCCATAGACGTCACCCTAGCATCAAGCTCCCTCGCCATCCATGCCACTAGAGTTTGTCTCCAGGAGATGGCCTTCTCAGACCATCTCCCAATCCTTACCAATTTCTCAAATATCCTACCTTCGGAGCCCACTAGTTCGTGGGTCGAGTCTTCATGTCTGGAAGCAGCGTTTGCAGCTTTCCTAGGGAACACCCTCCACCACGTGGCCTAACGCCTCCAGACCGCACTTACCCCAGGAGATATTGACGAAGCAGTTATTCTCCTCACCACCTGTCTCCAAGAGGCCTGCGATGCATCTATGAAGAAGAAGTCCAAGTCACCAAGACCATCAAAACCTTGGTGGAACAAAGAACTTTCTAAGCTCCGCAATATTGTGGTGGCTCTCCGCCGCTGCTCCCAAAACACCTTCTTTCCCACCAGGAGCTTCTTCAAAGGCCTTTACAGAGCCTGCCACAATAAACTCAAAGCGGCTATAAGGCGAGCAAAGCGTCAATCCTGGATATCACTGTGCCAAGAGGTCTCCTCAGCCGCATGGAGCTCAATTCACCGCTATATCTCCAAAGGTCGGAGAGGCTCTTTAGGGCCACCTCTGCTCAAACACAAAGATGGTACCCCACTAACCTCAGAGGAAACCTGTCGAGAGGTACTTCAGAACTATTTTCCAACAGATTGGACTGTGCCAAGACCAACAGTGGACTGGCTCCCAACCTTTAACCAAGAACCGGCTTTCACAGCGGCTGAAATCTTCCGCGCGATCCGATGATGAGGATGGAGAAAGTCCTCAGGTCCCGACAGACTTGGAGTCAGGTGCATACTCCTCGGTGGACCAGCACTGCATGAACTCTTATCGCAAATCTTCACCAAATGCCTGCGCCTCGGACACTTACCAACCCCTTGGAAAGCTGGACTACTGGTTCTCATCCCCAAACAAAACTCCACCTCATCCAACCCACTGGACAATTACCGTCCAATCACTATGATCAATACATTAGCCAAAGTTTTTGAACGATGCATCCTAGCGAGGCTGCAATGGCTAGCAGACCAGCATGGCTGGTTCTCGCCCATGCAATTTGGCTTCGTCCCTGGGCGTTCGGCAGAAGGAGCCCTTGACTCAATCAACAACTTTATCAACGACGGCCTGAAGCACTGGAGAAAGACAGTGGCAATAAGCTTGGACATTAGCCATGCCTTCGACACAGTTCAAAGACATACCATCATTCAAGGACTCCGGGACCTCAACTGTCCAGAAGAGCTTATACAACTCTCTGCAAGCTCTCTCAGAGGCAGGAAAGTGATCTACCAAGCCTGGGACTCCACTCTCACCGCGCACACAGTACTGGGTGTTGCACAAGGGGCACCGCTAAGCCCCTTCTTTTCAACATTGTAGCCAGGAAAGCTCTTTCCCTTCCAAAGCCCCAAAACTGCCAAATAATTTGCTTTGCAGACGACTTCACCTTGATTTTCAGAGCTTTCCGTAGATTACCAACAAAGGAGATTAACAAATTTTTTAAAACTTTCAGCTTATGGGGTAAAGGGCATGGATTGACCTTTAATCTTAAGAAGACCCAGGCCTGCCTCTTTCATTGGAAATCCAAACGCCCTAGTTACCAAAATATAAAATTCCTCGACCAGCCTATTTTAATCAACAACCATATAAAAATACTGGGCATAACTTTTGACACCACACGCACATTCGTTCGCCACTCGGACAACATTTTCAACAAATGCAAATGGATGCTTCCTCGATTAATTAGCACAATTAGGGAACAATATGGACTCACTTACAGCTCAGGCCTGAAAATAATCAAGATGGTAATTCTCCCTGCTCTGCTCTACGGCTCGGGTGTTTGGGGCAAGAGAGTGCCCGACACTAATGGCACTCGCAAACTACGTAGTCTCCACTATAAATTCGCTAAAATTCTTATTAGGGGGGGCCCCTGTACCCCCACAATTCCAGCTATCTCACTCATTGGCGGCCCTCCATTGTAAATTTCAATCAAGGCACATCTGGCGTACAAGGAAGCAATAAAAAAGGGTCCTTTTGAGACACGTCCAAGACCGAGCGCAGTCCACTATCCACCCCTTAGAAAACTACTTCAGTTTTCAAAGTCGCTTCCAGAAAATGCAACCATCATATACACCGATGGATCGCGGTCCCTCAAAGGCGTAGGCGGGGCAGTTTTTCTGCCACCCCCCTCCACTTCAATACAACTAAAACTCCATGATCTTTGCACCTCCTTCCAAGCAGAATTACTTGCTATCCTATACGCAACTAGAGCGATCCAGCTCATGCAAAGACAACCAACAGCAATCGCTTCTGATTGCCTGGCAGCTCTCCATGCCATTTGTAACCCAGAACTTCCAAAAACCTCACTCATAGCTGAGATAGTTCGCAATCTAAACTATTTAAACGTACAGCTCTGCTGGGTTAGAGGCCACAGCGGCATAGAAGGCAATGAGCATGCAGATAAATTAGCCAAGGCAGCAGCTGAATCAAACTTGCCCATATCCTACTCCACTCTATCCAAAAAGTTTGTTCGAGCCCGCAGCGAACAGTATTCACTCCAACTCTGGAAGGAATTATATGTCACAGATCACTCCACAAGAAACCTCAGGAGAATAGCTGCATTCCCAAACACTCTCATGGCGATCCTGCCCAAAATAAAATTATGTGGCACCACCTCAACAATCCTCACAGGTCATGGCTTTGTCAAAGCCGATGCTGCAAAATTATCTAGAGACGATCCTACCTGCCCACACTGCCACGAGGAAGACCAAACTGTCGACCACCTTCTCTTCAGATGTCCCGCCTACCACCTTCATAGGTTCCAAACAGCCACCCTCCTAGGAATAAATATATTTGCCCCTGAAGACCTGCAGAACATCCCCAAGCACAAGTCAGCCTGGCGACACCTGATAAACTAGATGTCTGCTGCCACCATTAGACGTGAAGTCGCACGGATGCGCGCGCATCATCATTATGATCATTATCATTATCTAATGATAATTATTATTATTATTATCAACATATATAGTCACGACCGTCTTTCCTGGCCTCTGTCACGGATTAGGTTAGGTTAGGTTTTTTTGGTGTTTTTTGAGGCGCGCGCTTCAACCAATATAAATTTGTATATATAAATAAAGATTGAAATATCTATATTAATTATTTGAAAAATTAATATTTTTAAGGCGCGCGCGCCTTATTCAATACTAGCGGATGTGTACCTGGCTTCGCCCGGGTTTTATCTGAGTGAAAGTTTGCCTAACGAATATTATTGAAAATAATTTTCCGGAACATAAACTATTATGATAATTATGATAATAATATTCATTACATTATATTTTTTATTATATATTTATATAATACGAATGGCCCGGGCAACGCCCGGGTTTTACCCGAGTGCGTATATATTTTAAAAACGTTTTAATTCAAATACTATTCGTTACAATTATAAATTGGCGCCATGGATGTCACTCTTGTGAAACGTCCCGTTCCAAACTGTGTGTTTTTAAAATGTTTTAATTAAAATACTATTCGTTACAATTATAAATTTGAACGATAGGCTCATTATTTCTTTATACCGTTATATTATATATATTATATTTATTATATATATATTACACGTTATTTGTTTTCTTGGCCGACTGTTTTACATATGGTGTTATCTTAAAATTGCTTGTTTTGAATATTTTTTAGATTGAGATTATTAGCTAGTATGTAAAAAAATTAACTCTATTGAAATTTAATTTTGTATTTATATATAAATAAAATTAACTCTGAAAGTTTTTAGTGAACAACACTTATGAAATTTGCATTTTATTAATATAGATATAATATATTGAAATTTCAAATTAACATATTTAAATTTATATATTTTTTTAATTTTAAAATTTTTATATTATCAATGACATTTAAATTAATATATATATATATATATTTTTTTTCAATCTGTTTTTAAAATGTTTATTCCATTCCTTTTTTTTACTTTTTTACTACTTAGCTTACCTTAGTGCTGTCACTCTGGTTAGCATATTCTATATATAAACATAATGTATGATTTTATGTGTTTTTCTCAAAGTATTTTCGATAATGAATCAATCACACATACAACACCGAAATCTAAACATGATGCATCTCACAGGAGACACAGAGAGAGGAATAAAAAACATCGGAACAGAAGCAGGTCCCCCAGGGAGACCTCACAAGCCCGGCTGGAAAGAATCCGACTGGAGCAGTTGAAAGAGAAAATGGAACTCAAGAGACAGAAGGATCTCATGAAGCAGATGGAGACTCCGGAGCAGAAGCGGCTGAGGAGACTGGCCAAGAAGGAAGCCAAGGAAGGGAAGAAAAAGAAGGAGATGGGCTGGGATGAGGAGTACATGGGTTATACCAACACCGACAATCCTTTCGGCGACGCCAATCTCCTCAAACCCTTCGCGTGGAGCAAGAAGATGGAGAAAGAAGGATTGGTGAGCCTCACTGAGGAGGCCATAGAGAAACGGAACAAGAAGATCTTGAAGGCCAACAAGAGGGAGCTGGAGAAAGTGAAGCGGCGACGACTGGAGCGAGAGAGGGAGAGAGAAAGCCGGGATGAAGAGTTGACTCGGATACAGAGAGAGAAGGAGGCTGCCCAGTTCAAGGAATGGGAAAAACAAGAGGACATTTTCCATCTCCAGCAAGCTATCCTACGATCCAAGATCCGGATTGAAGATGGCAGAGCCAAGGCTATAGACCTCCTTGCGCGGTACATCAGTGCGGAGGAAGGAGATCTCACCGTTGAAATGAACGAACCATACATCTACCTCAATGGCCTGAGCATCTCTGATCTGGAGGACCTCCAAGAAGACATCCGGGTCTACAAAGAACTGGAAAATGGCCGCAATCAGGATTACTGGAAAGACCTTGAAATTATTGCGGAGGACGAGCTACACAAGCTCAGGAAGAAGGATGACCAGGTAGGGAGGAGAGACGGCATCAACCCTGCCATAGCCGGGGATGTGATGGGAATATTCCGAGGCCGGGGACCAGAGGAGCTGGAGGCCCTCCATGCCCACATCGAGGCCAAGATCAGAGCGGAGGATGAGGGGGTTGACATAGGGTACTGGGAGACCCTGCTGTCACGGCTACGGGCCTTCATGGCACGGGCCAGACTGCGCCAGAGGCACCAGGACAACCTTCACCGCAAGCTGCTCCAGCTCAAGAAGGAGCAAGGTGTAGAGACGGGCCCACTGTTCCCCTGTGCCAAGACCATAGATCCCAAGCCCTCAACTTCCACCCAGCCACCACAAGCTGTTAAAGAGGACCTCCCACCACCAGCTCCCAGCAAGGAACCTACGCCGCCTGCGCAGCCACAACCGCAGGATCCACCCTCTCCCCAGCCTGGACCCTCCACAGCTCCTCCTGACGAGGAGGAGATGGAGACCAGTGTCACCCAGGAAGAGGCGGAGTATGAGACTGGCGGCTACAGTCCCAGACTGATCCCTCTCTCCTCCCTGGAGCCCGGGACTCTGCTGACAGATTCAGAGGAGGACTGGAAACGTCTGTTGTTCCAGAGATCCCAGCTGCTGGGTACTGGCAAGGTGGAGAATGAGCTGACCAAGGAGGAGCAGGCCTTTGAGCGGGAAGCACGCAAGGGAATGGTGGACGATGAGGCGTCGTTCAGCGTGGAGTCACCCCTGGACAAGACCTACCTCTGGTCGGACAAGTACCGGCCCAGGAAACCCCGGTACTTCAATCGGGTGCACACCGGCTTCGAATGGAACAAGTACAACCAGACCCACTACGATATGGACAATTCTCCACCCAAGATTGTCCAGGGCTACAAGTTCAATATCTTCTACCCAGACCTGATAGACAAATCCATCACGCCACAGTTCTTCCTGGAGCCCTGCGCAGATAACAAGGACTTTGCTATCCTGAGGTTTCACACTGGGCCGCCATACGAGGACATTGCCTTCAAGATTGTCAACAGGGAGTGGGAGTACTCGTACAAGCGCGGCTACCGCTGCCAGTTCTACAACAACATCTTCCAGCTCTGGTTCCACTTCAAAAGATACAGATACCGCCGTTAACTACGCCGCTTCATTAAACTCTCATATCTTAAAAAAAAAAAAAAAAAATGTAACCATGTTATTATCTATATAGTGTCACATTCTGCATAGTTATTTTGTAAAAATATGTAACATACAGAGTTCAAAACAACGACCTCACCCATGCAGGCTCGGTCACGCTCCGCCGCGTTACGTGCAGAAAACATCCTTTGTTCTGAGCATAGCTGCTTTTGTTTTTTTGAGTTTAGTTCGTTGTTACTCTAAATCTCCTAGAGTCAGTTTAACTTTTTCATTATTAATAAAATATAGTTACTTGTTTTATGAGAACGCGGTCTGGTTTATTTTATGAGATGGCGAACGCTGATCAGAGACCTTTAGAAGCACCTACGGTCGAGGCGTGTGTAACAACTGGTGGAGATGCCGGTTTTGACCCTATACCCTTTAATCCAAGCTTGAACATCAGGAAGTATGCTGGAGACGAAGACCCACGCCAATGGATCACTTATCTGGAAGAATTTGGGTTTCTTTACCGCTGGGCGGATTACATCATCACCCGCTACGCCGCCATGAACCTAGTCGGACCTGCTAAAACTTGGTATGAATTCCACAAGGTCAATCTTGCCACCTGGGAAATTTTCAAGACTCGCCTCATCCAGGACTTCGCGTCGCTGGAGAACAAGGACGAGATGAGGCTCAAACTGAACAGAATGCAGGGGTGGGTACATCTCTATCACAGCAGTCGCAATGTTCTCTATCTTAGGTGTGTAAAGCTGCTGTTCTGGGTCCATGTCAATTTTCTGTTGTTGTCGTCGTGTCCAATGAAGAGCCTCAGATGTCTCCGTACATCTCTATCACAGCAGTCGTAATGTTCTCTATCTTGGGTGTGTAAAGCTGCTGTTCTGGTTCCATGTCAATTTTCTGCAAGGCTGCGGTAATTGCTTAACATAAGAATATGGTTGCTAGGATTAATAGTTGAGGTAATTTTAAGACTGTCAGCTTAGCTCACTAATCAAACTATTAGAACCATTTTAAAATCATTTGAACCCACGTTTTTATATACTTATACTTTATATACCAAATTAATCTTCAGGCCGGTCTACTGTTGTATTGGATTGGTTTTCTTATATTTCCTGCATTAATAAGGAATTCAGCTTAGGAGTGTTTAGGGAACCTATGTACATATAATTACATAAGGTCTGTAGAGGTGCATAGAAAAGTTGATTTCCTTGAAAAGTGCGGCAGCTGGTCGCTGGAATAAAGTATAAAAAGGTTGAAAAGTATAAATCGTTTTCTATCTCTATTATAGAGCCAACATGCAAAATGGTATTTTACACTATGCAAATATAGATATGACCATGTTGGAAGAATAAGCCTTGAAGGAAAAAATAGACAAAGGAAATGTTTTTATAATCTAATAGAATGGTATGGAGACTCTCGTAGACAAAACTTAGGGAAGTTGTACCTTTTACCATGTATATCGGGATTCAGACAATAACTCTGAAAGTTACACTAATGGACAAAACTTAAGGAAGTTGTACCTTTTAGCATGTATATTTATTTTATTTATTATCATTTACAAAGCACGCGATATCCGTCTTGGATATTTGCATGCATACAAAAGTTTGGGAGCTTATTTACAGTAATTATTAATATGATTTTAGTTATTATAATAGAAATTATTAACATATTTGTCAGTTAGTTAACGATTTAATTACCCTATAATGAATATTAGTGAACATCACAGATAAGAACAGAAATTTAGAGCTATTTACAGCATATAACTATATACCAGTTATTACAGTCCAGGCTATCTATTACTAAAAAACATTCTACAAAATCTATTAAAATTTATATACATATATCTATTATTAACTATTTGATTTAGACAATTTATATTTATTTGATTTTTGACTCTCAAGTCCTCTACAAGTCGACAGTCCGTTAGAATATGTACAGGATTTTCTTCTTCTGCACCACATGAGCATTTAGGCGAATCCGTCTTTCTGACCTTGTACAAATATGATCTAAAGTTACCGAGTCCAGTAAAAAATTGGACACTGTAAAAATTTGGCTTGACATATTTGGGTATTTGGGAGTCAGTGAAGAAGGACTTGAAAATGGTATTAGTCTTCTCATAGTATTTCTGCAATTTTTCCCTTATATAATTAGAAATTATATTCCTACTTGAAGAGTCAAATCGGTTGTAATTTATTTCGGTTTTCAACATGTTAGATTCAATATAATCAGTAAGTTTGGGGACTTGTGCAAGTATGTGTGTACAGTCCGATGATGTTGTACTGTAGGCCTATATACAATGTTTTAATATTTTATATTGAAGAGAATTTAGTTTGTCCTTAGACTTTTTGTTTATGAATGGATACCATATTTGATAACCATAAGTAATTGTACGTCGATATAATGTCTTATACAATATCAGTCTTCGTTTAAAGTCTAGACCCCATGCTTTCTTTGTCAGGCCAAATACAAGGTGTGTCCCATAAGTTCCCGGACTGGGTCCATAAAAAAATAAATTAATGAAAAATGTAAATGAATTTGACTGTTTATTATAGAAAAATATCTGGCTACACGGTGGTACCAATATCGAGGCGGTACTTGCGCGCGTGCCAAGGTTATTCTAATTTATTTAAAGGTCACACCTAGCGCTGCGGCGATTTTCCGATGGAACAAAAATTGAAGCAGAGGATTTGCATAGAATTTTGTGTGAAACTTCAAATATCAGCAACCGAAACTTTTGAAATGCTTAATAAAGCATCCCCCAATGATGCCCCAAAGAGAACAACTGTTTTTGAATAGCATTCTAGATTTAAAGCTGGCAGAATTTCCATTGAAGATGATCCTCGTCAAGGACGCCCAAAATTTCAAAGGACTGATGAAAATGTGCAAAAAATCACCGATTTGATAAAAGAAAATCCTCGAACCACTTTGCTGGAGCTAGAGCAAGACACAGGCGTCTCTAAAACAACGATTGGAAGGATCGTAACCGAAGATTTGAAGCTCAAAAAGACTCCTGCAAAATTCATCCCAAGATTCCTCACCAATGAGCAAAAACTGTGTCGGCTTGCAACCTGTGAGGACATGATGGAAATGACAAGAACAGATCCAGAATGGAAAGACAAGATAATCACAGGCGACGAGACATGGGTCTATGGCTATGACCCTGAAACCAAACCTCAATCTGCCGAGTGGAGAGGTTAGGGTGAGCCTAGACCCAAAATATCCAGAAACAAGGTGTTGCTGGTCGCTTTTTCGGATAACAAGGGCATTGTTCATCACGAGTATCTTCCTGCAGGCCAAACAGTTATTAAGGAAATGTATTTGAGCATTCTTCGCCGTCTAAGGGAAGCGATTCGAAAAAAAAGGCCAGAAAAATGGACTAATGGTGACTGGATCCTACACCATGACAATGCCCGCCCTCACACAGCGCACTTGGTGACGAGTTTTTTGGCGAAAAACGGGACAGAAATCCTACCTCAACCACCCTATTCCCCAGACATCGCACCAAATGACTTTTTCCTGTTCCCCAAACTCAAAGCAGTTCTAAAAGGAAGACATTTTGACACCAGGGAAGACATAATAGAAAAATCGCTGCTGGCATTGAAGAGCATTCCAAAAGAGACCTATAAAAACTGTTTCGACAATTGGGAGAAACGATGGCGCTGGTGCGTTGAAGCAAGGGGGGATTACTTTGAAAAGTTTTATTAAAAAATTTTTTAAAAATCTTACCTTTTTTTTTTTTATGGACCCAGTCCGGGAACTTATGGGACATACATTGTAGGTATCCACTAGCTCTAGTTACTTTTATGATCATTTCATTAACGTGAGGTGTAAAGTCAAGTTTGCTTCTGACTCTGTGATTTTTAATAGTCACTCCTAGGATCTTAAGTTCTTCAACCGGTTTAATTAACTTGCTACCTGAGACTATTATATCGCTATTGCATTTATATAAATATATAATATTTTTGTTTTTTCATCTGACAATTTTAATTTACGACTTTCACACCACTTATTGATTTTTCTTAATACATTATCTATTGTCTTTCTTAGTTGTTCAGGAGTTTTATTCCAACATCGGGATTCAGACAAATACTCTGAAAGTTACACTAATGGACAAAACTTAAGGAAGATGTACCTTTTAGCTTGTATATCGGGATTCAGACAATAACTCTGAAAGTTACACTCAAAGACAAAACTTAAGGAGATTGTACCTTTTAGCATGTATATCGGGATTCAGACAATAACTCTGAAAGTTACACTCAAAGACAAAACTTAAGGAAGATGTACCTTTTAGCATGTATATCGGGATTCAGAGAATAACACTGAAAGATATTACAGTGATATTTATTGAAGACACACGAAATAACCAAGTGTGAACAAAATTGCCTCTGTCTTCCTTTAAAAAAAAAATAGATGAATGGTGATATCAGATTTTCCACTTCCAGTTTTGTCTACGAGTGTTTTTTTAATTCAACATGAAGCACCTTTACCTTGAGGTATGTTGAATTAAACAAGTTTGATTGTAGGTTATAGTGTACAAAGAATTATTGCTTATTATTATCCCATTGTATAGTTAGTTATAAAAGGTCAAGGAGTCTGAATTTAGTTCATAAGTCTCCACGAATGGTAAAAAGAGCTGCTGTTGTTGGTTGGTTATCCAGAGGCCACCACATGGCAGTCAGACTTTGTCCCCCCTCCCCCCATAAGCATTATTGTAATTTTCATTGACAAGTAGTACTACATTACAAGAAAATAAGACCAAAACCAAATAAATTAATAGTGTATGATGTTTCGGTAACAGCATTGTTACCTATTTATTTGAATTAGGTCTTATTTTCTTGTAGACATAATTGTAGACACTGAATGCACTAAAAGTATTTAGCATTTTGTCTAATGATGATAACAATGCTGTTACAGAAACATCACACACTATTTATTTATATGGATTTGTTATTAATACCTTGATAGATTAGAAACACAAGGTAATAAGACCAAATCCAAATAAAAAAAATTAGTGTGTGACATTTCAGTAACAGCATTGTTATCTTTTTCTATGAAAAATAGACACTTCGGCCAGTTAGTGTTTTTTATTTTTTCATTGTTATCATCATCAGACAAAAGAAACTTTTTACCCGATTTTCTGGGTAACTATTGCTCACATAATCCAATTTGTGATTGATCATTCAGGTAGTACTACATGTTTACCTGTGTTGTAACCTCCGCCCTTGCCGGTCCCAAGCCCGGATGAAAAAGGAGGAGAGGGAGCAGTAACAAGCTCACTAAAAAACCTGGGTTCAGCTGGCCCGGCTGATAGTATCCTGTAAGGGCTCCTAATCCAGGGATACAGGATGAGCAGCGTTTGTACTCCATGTTAGGAGCGACTGCACATGACGTCTGTTCCTCATGTCAGAGGCGGCCATTTATTTTGGAGCTAAGTTGGCCTGCCACTGAGTAGTGCTCCCAGTCTTAATGACAAAGGCAGACGCATTCTACTTCACCAAGTGTGGAGATAAGAAGAAGAAGACCTGTGTTGTGATTGGATGTTAGAAATAAAGAGACTGAAGTATACAAGAGCTCTCAATTTTATTTTTCCAGGTAGAAGGTTCGTTTGCGTGAACCAAGTGTACAAAAATAATACAACTTTAGCGGAGGAGGACTACAAACCCGGAGGAGGAGGTTGAGCATGAACTACCAGCTTGTAGTGCGCAGAGGAGGAGGTAGTTGTTGCCATTGTATACCATTGCTCTTCCATTAGCACCACTCATTTGCATAGCTACATACTGCACATTGCTACATCCATTCAATAAAAAACCAAAACTATAAGATGATTTTTACTGAAAATAGCTCCATCAAATATTGTCAAACTGAAAAAAAAAAATTAATCTAAGTTTTGAGGCTCACGAGGTAATGAATAAAAAAAAAGAGAGAGAGAGAGATCAAATTCAAATCAATAAATAGTGTGTGACATTTCAGTAACAGCATTGTTACCATCATCAGACAAAAGTACCTAATCTGATTAAGTACAATTTGGATTATAGATTAGAAACACAAGATATATATAATCCAAATTGTACTCACTTACATTCAGTACTTTAAGAAAAAGGCATCTCCTTATCATGTAACTGAAAGTTGCTGATGGCTTGCTCCATCTATCGGAATAAATATCAACGAGAATTTTCTTAATTTATGCACCTTATCCCAGTACAATATCACATTTGTACTATTTTTTCACATTCAGTACTGTTGTATGATGATGTTAACAATGTTGTTACCTATAGATCATACACTATTTATTTGTTTTTGGTCTTATCCAAATTGTACTTAATCAATAAACGTTGAGGATGTAAGGACTGTCTTAAACAAACCAATTGATAAATGGTCATCTTTGAAACTTTTCATATTTTCCAACTTTGAAGAGTGTACCTATAATGTAGTCTAATGATAGTAACAATGCTGAAAGGTCACAAATATTTCAATAATTTGTTCTTATTACCTTACAATTCTCACAAGGTAATAAGACAAATAAATAAATAATGTGTGACATTTCAGTAACAGCATTAAAAACTCAAGGTAATAAGACCAAATCCAAATAAATAAATAGTGTGTGAATATAAATCTATATATATAAAATTGAATGTCTGTCTGTGTGTGTGTGTCCTCTATGGATTCAAAAAACATACACCCAATCGCCGTGAAAATTTGGGATATTATTAGGCATATCCCCGGAAAGGTTTACGAAAAATAATATCTTGAATATCTTTAATATCCTTAGAGTTATTTGCAGATTTGTAGCTTTAACTCGCAAGCAGCGCCGCCATTGAGACGGAGATAGGCTTAGGTTTGCTGCTCCTGATGACCTTGGGTCTGCCCCACCCCGTGAGAGAATGGATTCGCCCGGCCGCCGGCCGACAGTCCAAGTACCCACCGACCAATCAGGGCAGAGTTGGTGACACAGCTATGCCAAGTAGACAAGAAAAAAAGCCTCGCGGGAGCTTGCCCAAGATGACCTCCGGGAACTTCGTCCATCTTCCATAAACGACCATGAATTTATTCAACCTTATCGAGTATTTTTCAAGGGACCGGGAAAAAATGTTCACTAGATAAAACGATGATTTTGTAATGTAGAAAATTAGGAAAGACAAAATTCAGAATGACACGGCACACAGGGACCGGGAAAAAATGTTCACTTTATCGAGAGATTCGTTAGACAAACCTTTACTCGGGTAAAACACGGGCGAAGCCGGGTACATCCGCTAGTGTTCTAATAAAAGACACAATTTGATATTTGCGGAAGAGCGATTGCTCGAAGCATATTATATATTTATAATTGTATGTAATTCTGCTGTCCTCAAAGCTCATGTCCATAGTTCTTCTAAAATACCCATTCCAAGAGTCTAGCAACAGTATCACTATAAAAGGAAGTTCCAAAAAATGCAATATAACAGCGGTATGATAGATTAAACTGGTGAAACCGCTGAGGGGGTTCACCACTGATGAGCCAGGCCCTCCCTTTAATTTTTCCATTGCAGTAAGGGTAGTAGAAATTGTTTAATGTCAAAAAGAATCTTACGCCTTTAAAATAGTTTCGAATTTTGATAACAGGTGGCGCGCTAGTGCATCATACATACCTTTATTTATTTATTTGACCTTGTTACCTTGTGTTTATAATCTAAAGGTATATTGGTTGTGGAATAAAGAGGGAAACATAGAGGCTGAAGATTGGAGAGAGGTTTGACTACCTATCTATATGGAGCTATTTTCAGTATAATTCAACAAGGGAAAATTTCTTTGTTGTGTATTGGTGTTTTCTATTTCTCTGATTGCCATCTTATTATTGCCATTTGACAATCAATGTGTTTTAAGAGGAAGCTCCTGGTGATAGAAATATAGAGAAAGAAAAAAAATTGAAGATTGGATTTAAAAGAAAAAAAAAATAACAGAAAAATATTTTTTATATATGTCATAATTTGTACATAGCTGTATGCAACCCCGACCCAATATGTATGCAATGTATGTTTTAAAAGATTTAATAAAAGAACAAAGGTAACTGGAGGATAGAACGCCTTAGAGAAAGGCCTAGAAAAGAGGCTTAAAAGTGAGCAGAATCATTAGCAAAATTACAGCCAATTTTATTATCGCGAAACTAATAAAAGTTGAGTTCAACGACCAGTATTTCCTGGTCGTGTCAGGACAAGTCCAAAAGACAAAGAAATTAGGAAGGACCAATCAGAGAGTAGGACCTCAGAAGGTCAGCCAATAGAAAACGGTCACGTTACACCTTTCCACCAATGGGAAAGGAGAAAGGTCCTCGTGTTAAATCGAGAACCGAGGATTGTCAGTTGTGCTTTCGCTCCCACCGAGACAACATCTAAAAAAGTTGCTCTTTCGCTCCCACCGAGATAGTATCTAAGTCAATCACCGCCATGTGATCAGATAGTTAATAATCAAAACCCGCTCCATCTTCTCTCAAGCCTTTCTTTCCTCCAACCCGTTGCCTTTTATTTTCAAAACCCCATCACGTGTCCTGGCTATTCCCCACTGTATGCTCAACTTTCCACTCAAACGACTGCGCTTCCAACAATCTTCACCATTCTCATCCAACAACAAGAAATTCCGCAACGATATTGTGACATATATATATTTTTTTAAAGTTCTCTTCTAAAATTTTCTTCAAAATATTTTAAAAGTTTATTTCCTCTCTATCAATTTATTGCACAAAACACTTGAAAAGTTTCAAATTTTCATGCAAATTAAATTGACAAAAAGATTCGAGTTATCCCTCAAGAAAAAAAAAAAATATTTAGAAAAAATACATCCCTACGTAGGTCCCCCTTTTTTTAATTCTAATTATATTCAATGGTTTGTGTCTTTTAACTTAAATATAATAAATGATTGACTTTCTAATAAAGGGAAAGATCTATAAACACAAGGTAATAAGACTAAATAAAAATAAATAAATAGTGTGTGACGTTTCAGGTAACAGCGTTGTTACCATCTTCAGACAAAAGTACTAAATGGTAACAATGCTGTTACTGAAACGTCACCTACTATTTATTTATTTGGATTTGGTCTTATTACCTTGTGTTTATAATCTATAATCTAAATTGTGCCTTATCAGAAAAATCTATTTAAAAAATTCAAAAACAAATGTATATAGAAGAAAATAAAATGTTATAGAAAATGGTGTGCATTTACAAGATGTTTTTCTAACTTTGATAGAGGAAAATCCAAAAAATAAACTAAAATTTTAAAGACATGTAGTTTCTATGTCTGTGCCAAAAAATTCTCTTATTCTACTATTAAAAAAAAAAACTTTTTGATCTATACATTTATTATATAAGATCACAAAGAGTTTCTTTAAAAACTTTCCTTAACTACTCCTTAACTATTCCTTATGGTTTGTTCACACTTGGTTATCTTGTATGTCTTCAATAAAGGTAACTGTAATATCTTTCAGAGTTATTGTCTGAATCCTGATATACATGGTAAAAGGTACAACTTCCTTATGGTTTGTTCACACTTGGTTATCTTGTATGTCTTCAATAAAGGTAACTGTAATATATTTCAGAGTTATTGTCTGAATCCTGATATACATGGTAAAAGGTACAACTTCCTTATGGTTTGTTCACACTTGGTTATCTTGTATGTCTTCAATAAAGGTCACTGTAATATCTTTCAGAGTTATTGTCTGAATCCTGATATACATGTTAAAAGGTACAACTTCCTTATGTTTTGTTCACACTTGGTTATCTCGTGTGTCTTCAATAAAGGTCACTGTAATATCTTTCAGAGTTATTGTCCGAAACCTGATATACATGCTAAAAGGTAAACTTCCTTAAGTTTTGTCCATGAGTGTAATATAATAACTAATAATAATTTGGCACACACATAGAAACTAAGTCTTTTTAAAATATATGAGTGGAGCATCACATAAAATTTTATTTATAAACTGAGAGTAAAAAAGATTCACATTTCCTCAAGATAAAATGAAGTTCATTCTTTACATAAAAAAAATAGTTTTATATTTGTCACAAAAACATTATATTCTCACATTTTTTCTATTTTCTATGTTTATGACAATTTTAACAAAAAATTGCATATGTTCATATTGAGCGGAGAAGTCAACAATTTTGCATATTGGTGGGGATATACAATGGCAGCCAGCTGGGTACAACAATTCTCTAGGCAGGCAGGGATCAAGCCTCTACAGAGTTATCCCTAGTTTCAAATTTTAAAACAAAATTCAAAGGTTCAGAATTCAGCCACCACTTGCGAATACTGTACATTTTATGATCCCCTTTGATAATTATGAAAGCCATTTGTTGGTTGTTAGAAAGTTTTTTAAAGAAGAGATTTAAAAAAAATGACTGCATTAACCATGAGTCTTTTAGTGTTTTTATTTCTTTTCCAAAATTTTTTAGACTTGCTGTCACTTGTATCTAAGGAATTTCTGTAATAAAGGTAACAGATATTGGCTAAAAACATTGAGAAATAAATTTAAAAAACACTAGAATCTTGGTTGATGCAGTAATTTGTCCTTTGGTTATATAAAGTTTTAGTCTAGATGAAATTCCATTGATAACGCACTATATTAAAAATATTAGATAGCAGAGCGCCATCTAGTGAAAAAAAAAATCAACTAAATGTTGATTTAGGCTTGTTCCATAATTTTTTCCCAACCCATTTCTTGATAAATTAATAAAAGCTAATCACAATGCATTTCAGGCTGTTGGTCCTCATCCGCATAGTGTAGGTTGTACCTCAACGACCAAAATGGAAGCTTCCTGAGAAATTATATATTTTTGCTATTTTTCCACACAGCAGGTGTTAACACTTTCTTTCTCAACCTTAGACTAATTAATGGATCAACAATTTAGTAAAGCCAAAATTATAGCAAAATTGTTACCACTGTCAGATAATTTTGTGTGTATTATTTATTAAAAGAAATTTAATATGAGAATAGTGCTCATAGGTTCTCACACACATAGCGCTATATTGTTTTAACTCTAGAGATTGGTGTGTATACCACTCAAGGTGCTTCGACTCTCGCGGCGAGATTCAAAGCTAATAAAAATATCCCCAATTCCTTGAAATGCACGGAAAGACCGATCATCCATCCCAGATTTTGCCTGTTCGGTGTAGAAAGCTGCACAACCAACAACATGATCCTGGAAAGCCTCCAAAATAACGAGGATCTCAAGAACCTCTCCGGGACAAGAATGTTCAAGATTGCCCACCGTCCAATAGACAACCCTCATGGCTACACCACAGTCTTCCTCGAGGTTGACAACGAAGTGTCAAATTTCTTGGGCCATCGTGGAAAGATTCCCATTGCAGGACTCATCCAAACGGTACGAAAAAAGTATCTCCCTAAAACAATGTTACCGCTGCTGCAGCTTTGGCCACCGCGCTACAGCTTGCCCTGCTGTCCAACCCATCTGCTTCAAGTGTGGCACGGTCGGCCATGAGGGTCACTCTTGCCCAAACTCTTCTGCAAAATGCCATAATTGCTGCAAGAAGACCGGAGCAGTATTTGAGAAGCTAAGCCACTATGCCACAGCCCGGACTTGCCCTCTGGTGAAGGCCAAATTAGCTCAACTCACCCGAAATGACTAGATCCTTCAAAGTTCTCCAAGCAAATCTCAGAAAATCACATTCGCAGTACTCGAACTCTCCAGCATAGCAGCAGAACAAAGAATAGACGCCATTCTGCTACAAGAATTACCAAAGAATTTCAAATGGCCTGACTCAAATTTCGTCACCTTCATCCCGAATGATAACTACACCCCTGCAGGACTTGTTATTCGAGCAGACCTCAACCCCCTTTCTGGGTGGTCCAACACCTTATACCTGGTCCAACGGGGCCCTGCGCTCCTCCATAGACGTCACCCTAGCATCAAGCTCCCTCGCCATCCATGCCACTAGAGTTTGTCTCCAGGAGATGGCCTTCTCAGACCATCTCCCAATCCTTACCAATTTCTCAAATATCCTACCTTCGGAGCCCACTAGTTCGTGGGTCGAGTCTTCATGTCTGGAAGCAGCGTTTGCAGCTTTCCTAGGGAACACCCTCCACCACGTGGCCTCACGCCTCCAGACCGCACTTACCCCAGGAGATATTGACGAAGCAGTTATTCTCCTCACCACCTGTCTCCAAGAGGCCTGCGATGCATCTATGAAGAAGAAGTCCAAGTCACCAAGACCATCAAAACCTTGGTGGAACAAAGAACTTTCTAAGCTCCGCAATATTGTGGTGGCTCTCCGCCGCTGCTCCCAAAACACCTTCTTTCCCACCAGGAGCTTCTTCAAAGGCCTTTACAGAGCCTGCCACAATAAACTCAAAGCGGCTATAAGGCGAGCAAAGCGTCAATCCTGGATATCACTGTGCCAAGAGGTCTCCTCAGCCGCATGGAGCTCAATTCACCGCTATATCTCCAAAGGTCGGAGAGGCTCTTTAGGGCCACCTCTGCTCAAACACAAAGATGGTACCCCAATAACCTCAGAGGAAACCTGTCGAGAGGTACTTCAGAACTATTTTCCAACAGATTGGACTGTGCCAAGACCAACAGTGGACTGGCTCCCAACCTTTAACCAAGAACCGGCTTTCACAGTGGCTGAAATCTTCCGCGCGATCCGATGATGAGGATGGAGAAAGTCCTCAGGTCCCGACAGACTTGGAGTCAGGTGCATACTCCTCGGTGGACCAGCACTGCATGAACTCTTATCGCAAATCTTCACCAAATGCCTGCGCCTCGGACACTTCCCAACCCCTTGGAAAGCTGGACTACTGGTTCTCATCCCCAAACAAAACTCCACCTCATCCAACCCACTGGACAATTACCGTCCAATCACTATGATCAATACATTAGCCAAAGTTTTTGAACGATGCATCCTAGCGAGGCTGCAATGGCTAGCAGACCAGCATGGCTGGTTCTCGCCCATGCAATTTGGCTTCGTCCCTGGGCGTTCGGCAGAAGGAGCCCTTGACTCAATCAACAACTTTATCAACGACGGCCTGAAGCACTGGAGAAAGACAGTGGCAATAAGCTTGGACATTAGCCATGCCTTCGACACAGTTCAAAGACATACCATCATTCAAGGCCTCCGGGACCTCAACTGTCCTGAAGAGCTTATACAACTCTCTGCAAGCTCTCTCAGAGGCAGGAAAGTGATCTACCAAGCCTGGGACTCCACTCTCACCGCGCACACAGTACTGGGTGATGCACAAGGGGCACCGCTAAGCCCCTTCTTTTCAACATTGTAGCCAGGAAAGCTCTTTCCCTTCCAAAGCCCCAAAACTGCCAAATAATTTACTTTGCAGACGACTTCACCTTGATTTTCAGAGCTTTCCGTAGATTACCAACAAAGGAGATTAACAAATTTTTTAAAACTTTCAGCTTATGGGGTAAAGGGCATGGATTGACCTTTAATCTTAAGAAGACCCAGGCCTGCCTCTTTCATTGGAAATCCAAACGCCCTAGTTACCAAAATATAAAATTCCTCGACCAGCCTATTTTAATCAACAACCATATAAAAATACTGGGCATAACTTTTGACACCACACGCACATTCGTTCGCCACTCGGACAACATTTTCAACAAATGCAAATGGATGCTTCCTCGATTAATTAGCACAATTAGGGAACAATATGGACTCACTTACAGCTCAGGCCTGAAAATAATCAAGATGGTAATTCTCCCTGCTCTGCTCTACGGCTCGGGTGTTTGGGGCAAGAGAGTGCCCGACACTAATGGCACTCGCAAACTACGTAGTCTCCACTATAAATTCGCTAAAATTCTTATTAGGGGGGGCCCCTGTACCCCCACAATTCCAGCTATCTCACTCATTGGCGGCCCTCCATTGTAAATTTCAATCAAGGCACATCTGGCGTACAAGGAAGCAATAAAAAAGGGTCCTTTTGAGACACGTCCAAGACCGAGCGCAGTCCACTATCCACCCCTTAGAAAACTACTTC
The DNA here is from genome assembly GCA_030710605.1 of Cordylochernes scorpioides. Lineage (NCBI taxonomy): Eukaryota > Metazoa > Arthropoda > Arachnida > Pseudoscorpiones > Chernetidae > Cordylochernes > Cordylochernes scorpioides. The sequence goes on along the minus strand of CP092879.1, from coordinate 75,489,513 downwards.
AGTTTTCAAAGTCGCTTCCAGAAAATGCAACCATCATATACACCGATGGATCGCGGTCCCTCAAAGGCGTAGGCGGGGCAGTTTTTCTGCCACCCCCCTCCACTTCAATACAACTAAAACTCCATGATCTTTGCACCTCCTTCCAAGCAGAATTACTTGCTATCCTATACGCAACTAGAGCGATCCAGCTCATGCAAAGACAACCAACAGCAATCGCTTCTGATTGCCTGGCAGCTCTCCATGCCATTTGTAACCCAGAACTTCCAAAAACCTCACTCATAGCTGAGATAGTTCGCAATCTAAACTATTTAAACGTACAGCTCTGCTGGGTTAGAGGCCACAGCGGCATAGAAGGCAATGAGCATGCAGATAAATTAGCCAAGGCAGCAGCTGAATCAAACTTGCCCATATCCTACTCCACTCTATCCAAAAAGTTTGTTCGAGCCCGCAGCGAACAGTATTCACTCCAACTCTGGAAGGAATTATATGTCACAGATCACTCCACAAGAAACCTCAGGAGAATAGCTGCATTCCCAAACACTCTCATGGCGATCCTGCCCAAAATAAAATTATGTGACACCACCTCAACAATCCTCACAGGTCATGGCTTTGTCAAAGCCGATGCTGCAAAATTATCTAGAGACGATCCTACCTGCCCACACTGCCACGAGGAAGACCAAACTGTCGACCACCTTCTCTTCAGATGTCCCGCCTACCACCTTCATAGGTTACAAACAGCCACCCTCCTAGGAATAAATATATTTGCCCCTGAAGACCTGCAGAACATCCCCAAGCACAAGTCAGCCTGGCGACACCTGATAAACTAGATGTCTGCTGCCACCATTAGACGTGAAGTCGCACGGATGCGCGCGCATCATCATTATGATCATTATCATTATCTAATGATAATTATTATTATTATTATCAACATATATAGTCACGACCGTCTTTCCTGGCCTCTGTCACGGATTAGGTTAGGTTAGGTTTTTTTGGTGTTTTTTTGAGGCGCGCGCTTCAACCAATATAAATTTGTATATATAAATAAAGATTGAAATATCTATATTAATTATTTGAAAAATTAATATTTTTAAGGCGCGCGCGCCTTATTCAATACTAGCGGATGTGTACCCGGCTTCGCCCGGGTTTTATCTGAGTGAAAGTTTGCCTAACGAATATTATTGAAAATAATTTTCCGGAACATAAACTATTATGATAATTATGATAATAATATTCATTACATTATATTTTTTATTATATATTTATATAATACGAATGGCCCGGGCAACGCCCGGGTTTTACCCGAGTGCGTATATATTTTAAAAACGTTTTAATTCAAATACTATTCGTTACAATTATAAATTGGCGCCATGGATGTCACTCTTGTGAAACGTCCCGTTCCAAACTGTGTGTTTTAAAATGTTTTAATTAAAATACTATTCGTTACAATTATAAATTTGAACGATAGGCTCATTATTTCTTTATACCGTTATATTATATATATTATATTTATTATATATATATTACACGTTATTTGTTTTCTTGGCCGACTGTTTTACATATGGTGTTATCTTAAAATTGCTTGTTTTGAATATTTTTTAGATTGAGATTATTAGCTAGTATGTAAAAAAATTAACTCTATTGAAATTTAATTTTGTATTTATATATAAATAAAATTAACTCTGAAAGTTTTTAGTGAACAACACTTATGAAATTTGCATTTTATTAATATAGATATAATATATTGAAATTTCAAATTAACATATTTAAATTTATATATTTTTTTAATTTTAAAATTTTTATATTATCAATGACATTTAAATTAATATATATATATATTTTTTTTTTCAATCTGTTTTTAAAATGTTTATTCCATTCCTTTTTTTTTACTTTTTTACTACTTAGCTTACCTTAGTGCTGTCACTCTGGTTAGCATATTCTATATATAAACATAATGTATGATTTTATGTGTTTTTCTCAAAGTATTTTCGATAATGAATCAATCACACATACAACACCGAAATCTAAACATGATGCATCTCACAGGAGACACAGAGAGAGGAATAAAAAACATCGGAACAGAAGCAGGTCCCCCAGGGAGACCTCACAAGCCCGGCTGGAAAGAATCCGACTGGAGCAGTTGAAAGAGAAAATGGAACTCAAGAGACAGAAGGATCTCATGAAGCAGATGGAGACTCCAGAGCAGAAGCGGCTGAGGAGACTGGCCAAGAAGGAAGCCAAGGAAGGGAAGAAAAAGAAGGAGATGGGCTGGGATGAGGAGTACATGGGTTATACCAACACCGACAATCCTTTCGGCGACGCCAATCTCCTCAAACCCTTCGCGTGGAGCAAGAAGATGGAGAAAGAAGGATTGGTGAGCCTCACTGAGGAGGCCATAGAGAAACGGAACAAGAAGATCTTGAAGGCCAACAAGAGGGAGCTGGAGAAAGTGAAGCGGCGACGACTGGAGCGAGAGAGGGAGAGAGAAAGCCGGGATGAAGAGTTGACTCGGATACAGAGAGAGAAGGAGGCTGCCCAGTTCAAGGAATGGGAAAAACAAGAGGACATTTTCCATCTCCAGCAAGCTATCCTACGATCCAAGATCCGGATTGAAGATGGCAGAGCCAAGGCTATAGACCTCCTTGCGCGGTACATCAGTGCGGAGGAAGGAGATCTCACCGTTGAAATGAACGAACCATACATCTACCTCAATGGCCTGAGCATCTCTGATCTGGAGGACCTCCAAGAAGACATCCGGGTCTACAAAGAACTGGAAAATGGCCGCAATCAGGATTACTGGAAAGACCTTGAAATTATTGCGGAGGACGAGCTACACAAGCTCAGGAAGAAGGATGACCAGGTAGGGAGGAGAGACGGCATCAACCCTGCCGTAGCCGGGGATGTGATGGGAATATTCCGAGGCCGGGGACCAGAGGAGCTGGAGGCCCTCCATGCCCACATCGAGGCCAAGATCAGAGCGGAGGATGAGGGGGTTGACATAGGGTACTGGGAGACCCTGCTGTCACGGCTACGGGCCTTCATGGCACGGGCCAGACTGCGCCAGAGGCACCAGGACAACCTTCACCGCAAGCTGCTCCAGCTCAAGAAGGAGCAAGGTGTAGAGACGGGCCCACTGTTCCCCTGTGCCAAGACCATAGATCCCAAGCCCTCAACTTCCACCCAGCCACCACAAGCTGTTAAAGAGGACCTCCCACCACCAGCTCCCAGCAAGGAACCTACGCCGCCTGCGCAGCCACAACCGCAGGATCCACCCTCTCCCCAGCCTGGACCCTCCATAGCTCCTCCTGACGAGGAGGAGATGGAGACCAGTGTCACCCAGGAAGAGGCGGAGTATGAGACTGGCGGCTACAGTCCCAGACTGATCCCTCTCTCCTCCCTGGAGCCCGGGACTCTGCTGACAGATTCAGAGGAGGACTGGAAACGTCTGTTGTTCCAGAGATCCCAGCTGCTGGGTACTGGCAAGGTGGAGAATGAGCTGACCAAGGAGGAGCAGGCCTTTGAGCGGGAAGCACGCAAGGGAATGGTGGACGATGAGGCGTCGTTCAGCGTGGAGTCACCCCTGGACAAGACCTACCTCTGGTCGGACAAGTACCGGCCCAGGAAACCCCGGTACTTCAATCGGGTGCACACCGGCTTCGAATGGAACAAGTACAACCAGACCCACTACGATATGGACAACCCTCCACCCAAGATTGTCCAGGGCTACAAGTTCAATATCTTCTACCCAGACCTGATAGACAAATCCATCACGCCACAGTTCTTCCTGGAGCCCTGCGCAGATAACAAGGACTTTGCTATCCTGAGGTTTCACACTGGGCCGCCATACGAGGACATTGCCTTCAAGATTGTCAACAGGGAGTGGGAGTACTCGTACAAGCGCGGCTACCGCTGCCAGTTCTACAACAACATCTTCCAGCTCTGGTTCCACTTCAAAAGATACAGATACCGCCGTTAACTACGCCGCTTCATTAAACTCTCATATCTTAAAAAAAAAAAAATGTAACCATGTTATTATCTATATAGTGTCACATTCTGCATAGTTATTTTGTAAAAATATGTAACATACAGAGTTCAAAACAACGACCTCACCCATGCAGGCTCGGTCACGCTCCGCCGCGTTATGTGCAGAAAACATCCTTTGTTCTGAGCATAGCTGCTTTTGTTTTTTTGAGTTTAGTTCGTTGTTACTCTAAATCTCCTAGAGTCAGTTTAACTTTTTCATTATTAATAAAATATAGTTACTTGTTTTATGAGAACGCGGTCTGGTTTATTTTATGAGATGGCGAACGCTGATCAGAGACCTTTAGAAGCACCTACGGTCGAGGCGGGTGTAACAACTGGTGGAGATGCCGGTTTTGACCCTATACCCTTTAATCCAAGCTTGAACATCAGGAAGTATGCTGGAGACGAAGACCCACGCCAATGGATCACTTATCTGGAAGAATATGGGTTTCTTTACCGCTGGGCGGATTACATCATCACACGCTACGCCGCCATGAACCTAGTCGGACCTGCTAAAACTTGGTATGAATTCCACAAGGCCAATCTTGCCACCTGGGAAATTTTCAAGACTCGCCTCATCCAGGACTTCGCGTCGCTGGAGAACAAGGACGAGATGAGGCTCAAACTGAACAGAATGCAGGGGTGGGTACATCTCTATCACAGCAGTCGCAATGTTCTCTATCTTAGGTGTGTAAAGCTGCTGTTCTGGGTCCATGTCAATTTTCTGTTGTTGTCGTCGTGTCCAATGAAGAGCCTCAGATGTCTCCGTACATCTCTATCACAGCAGTCGTAATGTTCTCTATCTTGGGTGTGTAAAGCTGCTGTTCTGGTTCCATGTCAATTTTCTGCAAGGCTGCGGTAATTGCTTAACATAAGAATATGGTTGCTAGGATTAATAGTTGAGGTAATTTTAAGACTGTCAGCTTAGCTCACTAATCAAACTATTAGAACCATTTTAAAATCATTTGAACCCACGTTTTTATATACTTATACTTTATATACCAAATTAATCTTCAGACCGGTCTACTGTTGTATTGGATTGGTTTTCTTATATTTCCTGCATTAATAAGGAATTCAGCTTAGGAGTGTTTAGGGAACCTATGTACATATAATTACATAAGGTCTGTAGAGGTGCATAGAAAAGTTGATTTCCTTGAAAAGTGCGGCAGCTGGTCGCTGGAATAAAGTATAAAAGGGTTGAAGAGTATAAATCGTTTTCTATCTCTATTATAGAGCCAACATGCAAAATGGTATTTTACACTATGCAAATATAGATATGACCATGTTGGAAGAATAAGCCTTGAAGGAAAAAATAGACAAAGGAAATGTTTTTATAATCTAATAGAATGGTATGGAGACTCTCGTAGACAAAACTTAGGGAAGTTGTACCTTTTACCATGTATATCGGGATTCAGACAATAACTCTGAAAGTTACACTAATGGACAAAACTTAAGGAAGTTGTACCTTTTAGCATGTATATTTATTTTATTTATTATCATTTACAAAGCACGCGATATCCGTCTTGGATATTTGCATGCATACAAAAGTTTGGGAGCTTATTTACCGTAATTATTAATATGATTTTAGTTATTATAATAGAAATTATTAACATATTTGTCAGTTAGTTAACAATTTAATTACCCTATAATGAATATTAGTGAACATCACAGATAAGAACAGAAATTTAGAGCTATTTACAGCATATAACTATATACCAGTTATTACAGTCCAGGCTATCTATTACTAAAAAAAATTCTACAAAATCTATTAAAATTTATATACATATATCTATTATTAACTATTTGATTTAGACAATTTATATTTATTTGATTTTTGACTCTCAAGTCCTCTACAAGTCGACAGTCCGTTAGAATATGTACAGGATTTTCTTCTTCTGCACCACATGAGCATTTAGGCGAATCCGTCTTTCTGACCTTGTACAAATATGATCTAAAGTTACCGAGTCCAGTAAAAAATTGGACACTGTAAAAATTTGGCTTGACATATTTGGGTATTTGGGAGTCAGTGAAGAAGGACTTGAAAATGGTATTAGTCTTCTCATAGTATTTCTGCAATTTTTCCCTTATATAATTAGAAATTATATTCCTACTTGAAGAGTCAAATCGGTTGTAATTTATTTCGGTTTTCAACATGTTAGATTCAATATAATCAGTAAGTTTGGGGACTTGTGCAAGTATGTGTGTATAGTCCGATGATGTTGTACTGTAGGCCTATATACAATGTTTTAATATTTTATATTGAAGAGAATTTAGTTTGTCCTTAGACTTTTTGTTTATGAATGGATACCATATTTGATAACCATAAGTAATTGTACGTCGATATAATGTCTTATACAATATCAGTCTTCGTTTAAAGTCTAGACCCCATGCTTTCTTTGTCAGGCCAAATACAAGGTGTGTCCCATAAGTTCCCGGACTGGGTCCATAAAAAAATAAATTAATGAAAAATGTAAATGAATTTGACTGTTTATTATAGAAAAAATATCTGGCTACACGGTGGTACCAATATCGAGGCGGTACTTGCGCGCGTGCCAAGGTTATTCTAATTTATTTAAAGGTCACACCTAGCGCTGCGGCGATTTTCCGATGGAACAAAAATTGAAGCAGAGGATTTGCATAGAATTTTGTGTGAAACTTCAAATATCAGCAACCGAAACTTTTGAAATGCTTAATAAAGCATCCCCCAATGATGCCCCAAAGAGAACAACTGTTTTTGAATAGCATTCTAGATTTAAAGCTGGCAGAATTTCCATTGAAGATGATCCTCGTCAAGGACGCCCAAAATTTCAAAGGACTGATGAAAATGTGCAAAAAATCACCGATTTGATAAAAGAAAATCCTCGAACCACTTTGCTGGAGCTAGAGCAAGACACAGGCGTCTCTAAAACAACGATTGGAAGGATCGTAACCGAAGATTTGAAGCTCAAAAAGACTCCTGCAAAATTCATCCCAAGATTCCTCACCAATGAGCAAAAACTGTGTCGGCTTGCAACCTGTGAGGACATGATGGAAATGACAAGAACGGATCCAGAATGGAAAGACAAGATAATCACAGGCGACGAGACATGGGTCTATGGCTATGACCCTGAAACCAAACCTCAATCTGCCGAGTGGAGAGGTTAGGGTGAGCCTAGACCCAAAATATCCAGAAACAAGGTGTTGCTGGTCGCTTTTTCGGATAACAAGGGCATTGTTCATCACGAGTATCTTCTTGCAGGCCAAACAGTTATTAAGGAAATGTATTTGAGCATTCTTCGCCGTCTAAGGGAAGCGATTCGAAAAAAAAGGCCAGAAAAATGGACTAATGGTGACTGGATCCTACACCATGACAATGCCCGCCCTCACACAGCGCACTTGGTGACGAGTTTTTTGGCGAAAAACGGGACAGAAATCTTACCTCAACCACCCTATTCCCCAGACATCGCACCAAATGACTTTTTCCTGTTCCCCAAACTCAAAGCAGTTCTAAAAGGAAGACATTTTGACACCAGGGAAGACATAATAGAAAAATCGCTGCTGGCATTGAAGAGCATTCCAAAAGAGGCCTATAAAAACTGTTTCGACAATTGGGAGAAACGATGGCGCTGGTGCGTTGAAGCAAGGGGGGATTACTTTGAAAAGTTTTATTAAAAATTTTTTAAAAAAATCTTACCTTTTTTTTTTTTATGGACCCAGTCCGGGAACTTATGGGACATACCTTGTAGGTATCCACTAGCTCTAGTTACTTTTATGATCATTTCATTAACGTGAGGCGTAAAGTCAAGTTTGCTTCTGACTCGGTGATTTTTAATAGTCACTCCTAGGATCTTAAGTTCTTCAACCGGTTTAATTAACTTGCTACCTGAGACTATTATATCGCTATTGCATTTATATAAATATATAATATTTTTGTTTTTTCATCTGACAATTTTAATTTACGACTTTCACACCACTTATTGATTTTTCTTAATACATTATCTATTGTCTTTCTTAGTTGTTCAGGAGTTTTATTCCAACATCGGGATTCAGACAAATACTCTGAAAGTTACACTAATGGACAAAACTTAAGGAAGATGTACCTTTTAGCTTGTATATCGGGATTCAGACAATAACTCTGAAAGTTACACTCAAAGACAAAACTTAAGGAGATTGTACCTTTTAGCATGTATATCGGGATTCAGACAATAACTCTGAAAGTTACACTCAAAGACAAAACTTAAGGAAGATGTACCTTTTAGCATGTATATCGGGATTCAGAGAATAACACTGAAAGATATTACAGTGATATTTATTGAAGACACACGAAATAACCAAGTGTGAACAAAATTGCCTCTGTCTTCCTTTAAAAAAAAAATAGATGAATGGTGATATCAGATTTTCCACTTCCAGTTTTGTCTACGAGTGTTTTTTTAATTCAACATGAAGCACCTTTACCTTGAGGTATGTTGAATTAAACAAGTTTGATTGTAGGTTATAGTGTACAAAGAATTATTGCTTATTATTATCCCATTGTATAGTTAGTTATAAAAGGTCAAGGAGTCGGAATTTAGTTCATAAGTCTCCACGAATGGTAAAAAGAGCTGCTGTTGTTGGTTGGCTATCCAGAGGCCACCACATGGCAGTCAGACTTTGTCCCTCCCCCCCATAAGCATTATTGTAATTTTCATTGACAAGTAGTACTACATTACAAGAAAATAAGACGAAAACCAAATAAATTAATAGTGTATGATGTTTCGGTAACAGCATTGTTACCTATTTATTTGAATTAGGTCTTATTTTCTTGTAGACATAATTGTAGACACTGAATGCACTAAAAGTATTTAGCATTTTGTCTAATGATGATAACAATGCTGTTACAGAAACATCACACACTATTTATTTATATGGATTTGTTATTAATACCTTGATAGATTAGAAACACAAGGTAATAAGACCAAATCCAAATAAAAAAAATTAGTGTGTGACATTTCAGTAACAGCATTGTTATCTTTTTCTATGAAAAATAGACACTTCGGCCAGTTAGTGTTTTTTATTTTTTCATTGTTATCATCATCAGACAAAAGAAACTTTTTACCCGATTTTCTGGGTAACTATTGCTCACATAATCCAATTTGTGATTGATCATTCAGGTAGTACTACATGTTTACCTGTGTTGTAACCTCCGCCCTTGCCGGTCCCAAGCCCGGATGAAAAAGGAGGAGAGGGAGCAGTAACAAGCTCACTAAAAAACCTGGGTTCAGCTGGCCCGGCTGATAGTATCCTGTAAGGGCTCCTAATCCAGGGATACAGGATGAGCAGCGTTTGTACTCCATGTTAGGAGCGACTGCACATGACGTCTGTTCCTCATGTCAGAGGCAGCCATTTATTTTGGAGCTAAGTTGGCCTGCCACTGAGTAGTGCTCCCAGTCTTAATGACAAAGGCAGATGCATTCTACTTCACAAAGTGTGGAGATAAGAAAGAAGAAGAAGACCTGTGTTGTGATTGGATGTTAGAAATAAAGAGACTGAAGTATACAAGAGCTCTCAATTTTATTTTCCCAGGTAGAAGGTTCATTTGCGTGAACCAAGTGTACAAAAATAATACAACTTTAGCGGAGGAGGACTACAAACCCGGAGGAGGAGGTTGAGCATGAACTACCAGCTTGTAGTGCGCAGTGGAGGAGGTAGTTGTTGCCATTGTATACCATTGCTCTTCCATTAGCACCACTCATTTGCATAGCTACATACTGCACATTGCTACATCCATTCAATAAACAACCAAAACTATAAGATCATGTTTACTGAAAATAGCTCCATGAAATATTGTCAAACTGAAAAAAAAAAAAAGGTTAATCTAAGTTTTGAGGCTCACGAGGTAATGAATTAAAATAAAAAAAAGAGAGAGAGAGAGACCAAATTCAAATCAATAAATAGTGTGTGACATTTCAGTAACAGCATTGTTACCATCATCAGACAAAAGTACTGAATCTGATTAAGTACAATTTGGATTATAGATTAGAAACACAAGATATATATAATCCAAATTGTACTCCCCTTGGCAGAGCTGACTGCTATAGGCGCGTCCCCAGGTGGCGGATAGGGGAACGACCTTCAGATATGAAGGCCAGCTGCGAAACAAGCAGAATAACTCTGACAAATAAGCAGTCGCGGACCAACAGCAGCATTGTTAGAAGAGGAGTAGACCTCTTTAAAAATCCTGACTTCAACTGACCCGGTTGATAGACCTCAGCAAGGGTCCCACTCCAGGGATACGGAGGAGCTGTGTCTGTACTCATGTTAGAGTCGGCAGCAAAGGCGTCTGCTTCCATGTTAGGAACGGCCTCAAACTACAGGCAAATTCAGACTTTCACCAAAGTGTGCCTGGATCATGGTGCCATGATCAACGAAAGCTGCACCCCTATACCCCATTCCATGAGATCAGATGTTGATTTGCATGCTGCATCGCCCGTCGCGCAGAATAAACAGGGGCGCGTTCAGAACTTAGGTAGAGGGTTCTGTCCGATAAGTATAATACAGTCTCCACAAACTTCACACTCTGCAACTTCCAAGCAATTGAGCATTCGGCAGTGCAACATAAATGGATTGTGCTCAACAGCAACAAAAATAAAATTAGAAGAAATAATGGAAATAGCTGAAAAACAAAAGATACAAATTATAGCCCTACAGGAAACCAAATTAAATAAAAAGTACAATCTCAAATATAAAAACTTCAATATCCTCAGAAAAGACAGAAATAAAGAAGGGGGTGGCCTTGCATTTTTAATCAAGAATTTGTACTATGAAGACATAGCCATTAATATTCCAAACACATCAGACCTCGAAGCCCAAGGTATCAAAGTCTACCTCAATCAAAACAAAACCATCAACATATTCAATATGTATCACCCACCAAACAATAAACTTATTGACGATGGAACAATGGCTCAATTTCTTACAGACAACACAATTATTGTAGGTGACCTTAATGCCAAACATCAACTATGGGGATGTTCCATGCCAAACCCAAGAGGCAAAATACTTTCAAACATATTTGACGACAATGCCTTCATGTGCTTAAATGATGGGAATCCCACCCACCATTCCTACAGCTATAATACTGCACAAGCACTTGATATAAGTTTCTCCAGTCCTGACATTTTCCACAAATGCAAATGGCAAATATTAAAAAGTATTGGAAGTGATCATTTGCCTATTTTGATAGAAATTAGCACCAAGACCAAAACCAGCTCAATTAAAGAAAAATTCTGGAACTTCAAAAAGGCTAATTGGAATCTTTACCAGCAAAACACCAATGAAGACTTTAGAAAAGCACCCACTAGAATAAAAGATCTGGAACAAAATTGGATATCTTTCAAAAATACCATTATTAAAGCAGCCAAAGTTTCAATACCAAGAGGTAATATTAAGAAATGGATTCCAAATTATACACACCAGGCAAAAGATATTCAAACACTTATAACTAAAAGAAATGAACTACAAAAAAAGTGCACCCAAAACCAAACAAATTATAGAACTGAACTGAACATTGTGAATGCAAAAATAAAAAGATTATACGTAAATATGAAAAGGGAAAAATGGAAACAAACTTGTGAAAACCTGAACCCAAGAAACCCAAATACAAAACTTTGGCATTTGGCAAAAAAAATTGACAGAGCCCAGCCACAAACTGAAAACACAAATATGATTAAGAATACATATGGTACCCCAGCAACTAATGACAAAAATGCTGCTAATCTTTTAGGTAATTCATATCAAATAAGTAGTAAAATCAAATTTGAAATAAAAGATAAGAAAGTTGAAAAAAAGGCCCGAAAGATTATCCATGACTGTAAAAACGTCACTAGCACTCATAATATTTTCCATGAAAAAATCAATATGAAAGAGCTAGATTATGCATTAGAAAACACTGACCTGAACAAGACTCCTGGGCCAGATGGAATCCATGGCCAAATGATATCAAACTTGGGCAAAAATGGCAAAGAAAAACTTCTTGATATTTTCAATAACTCCTGGAAAACTGGAAAATTGCCTCAAGACTGGAAAACTGCAACAATAATTCCTATTAAAAAACTTGACAAATCTGCTGATGACCCAAAAAACTACCGACCTATCTCCCTCACAAGTATTTGCTGCAAATTAATGGAAAAAATTATACTCAGACGACTCACCTACCACCTCGACACAAGAAATCTCTTACCAAAAGAACAATATGGATTTAGGAAAGGACATGGGACAATAGACCAACTCTTATTTTTCACACAAAAGGTAAAAGATGCACAAAACAGAAAACCAACTAACCACACAATAGCTGCTTTTTTAGACCTTACACAAGCTTTTGATAAGGGGTATGGAAAAACAAGTTAATTACAAAATTATACAAGCATTTCAAAATTGATGGAAAAGCTATCACTTGGATAAATGATTTCCTTAAAAATAGATACATCAGGGTCAAATATAATGGCACTCTATCTAAAACCTTCAAATTGTACCAAGGATTACCACAAGGTTCAGTCCTTAGCCCAACTCTCTTCACCCTATTTATTGCAGGCATAGAAGAAAAAATTTCACATAAAACCAATATTGGACTTTTCGCTGATGACATTATTCTATGGAGCAGCAATACTAACTGGAAAAAAGCTGAAAGAGATTTGAACAAGACTCTTTTCCACCTAGAAAAATTTGCTAATAAACATAAATTAGAATTTAACCCCCAAAAATCTGAAACCTGTCTTTTTACTACCGACAAGAAACAATACAAAATAAGACCAAAAATTATTCTGAAAGAACAACAATTGCAATATAATAAACATCCTAAATATCTTGGCTACACCCTGGATCCAGAAATTAACTCCAGTAAACATATTGAAGAAAAGGAAGAGACCGACTAAAAATCCTGAAATATATTTCAGGAAGAGAGTGGGGAGCCGATGCAACCACACTAAAATTAACTTACACATCTCTAATTAGACCTATCCTGGAATATGGATATCAAATCTATGGTACAGCATCTGAAACAAATCTAAAATCACTGGAAAGGATACAACTAAGTGCAGCTAGAATTATTACAGGTCTTCGAAATACCTGCCCTAATGATATTGTACTTTACGAGGCAGACATTATGCCCTTAAAGGATAGAAGAAGCTACAATCTGCCAAAATATATAAACAAAATCAAGAGTTATGGAAACAAACACAGAACTTCCAAGTACATACTTAATTGGGAATCCAATTTAAGACTCAAAAAAGAAGGCCCTCTACACCTGGCTAAAAGAAATGAATTTTTAAAATATAAAGTGGAAAAAAATTATTTAGCAGAAAAAATTTCTCCATGCAAACCACTACAAAATGTTATTTTTAATGCCACTTTAAATGAACCCACCAACAAACACTACCAAAATCCAGATACTTTAAACAGTTATCATTAGAAATAATTAATAACATTCCTAAAAATGCAATAACTATCTATACCGATGGTAGCAGAGACGAGCTAGGACACACTGGCAGTGGCTGTCTCATCAAAACCACAAATGGCATTGAGAAAATGAACAGAAGAAACCCAGATTTTTGCTCAGTCTTCAGATCAGAACTTATAGCCATCTATGAAGCCTTAAAATCCATCAGAACTACTAATTATCAAGATATCTGGATTCTTACTGATAGTAGAAGTGCCATACAACACTTGAGTCACACAGGGGAACTCAGAGACAAAGTAAGCAGGAACATAATTGGTTATCTCCAAAAACTCTCAAAAACCTCAAAAATTCACCTTCAATGGATACCCTCACACGTTGGCATTGAAGGCAATGAAGCTGCTGATGTGCTAGCGAAAAAAGGCACAAAAGAACCCTTGCCACAGAAAAATAAACTTACTTTTAAAGAAATAGAAACAATAGCCAAAACAAAAATAAACAAGAACTGGAGGATCCCACCTAAGCACAGTTGGTACAGTGGAGTGAACCCAGGAGGTGCTCTGAACATCAGAAATAGACAGCATCAAACAACACTAACAAGATTTAGAACAGGCCATCTCAAGCCATTGAAGATAGAAAATAATAACAAAATTTATCCCACTTGCCCAAAATGTAGTTTGGTACCTGCAGCTCCAGAACACATTTTGGCTTGCATTAGAAGCACTAAACAGGACCTTTGGGAGAGGCCGCTGCTCATCATTAAACAGCTCGAGGAGCATGAACTCATGGAATTCGTGTAATCTTTACACAAGGGGATAAGAAACAACAACAACAACAACAAATTGTACTCACTCACATTCAGTACTTTAAGAAAAAGGCATCTCCTTATCGTGTAACTGAAAGTTGCTGATGGCTTGCTCCATCTATCAGAATAAATATCAACTATTCTCGTTGATTTTTAATTATTCCAGAATTGGCCAAATACCCATTCTTGATTAATCAAGATTATTCAATTCTGGAATAATTAAAAATCAACGAGAATAGTTGATATTTATTCCGATAGATGGAGCAAGCCATCAGCAACTTTCAGTTGCACGATAAGGAGATGCCTTTTTCTTAATTTATGCACCTTATCCCAGTACAATATCACATTTGTACTATTTTTTCACATTCAGTACTGTTGTATGATGATAATGTTGTTACCTATAGATCATACACTATTTATTTGTTTTTGGTCCAAATTGTACTTAATTAATAAACATTGAGGATGACTGTCTTAAACAACCCAATTTGATAAATGGTCATCTTTGAAACTTTTCATATTTTCCAACTTTGAAGAGTGTACCTATAATGTAGTCTAATGATAGTAACAATGCTAAAAGGTCACAAATATTTCAATAATTTGTTCTTATTACCTTACAATTCTCACAAGGTAATAAGACCAAATAAATAAATAATGTGTGACATTTCAGTAACAGCATTAAAAACACAAGGTAATAAGACCAAATCCAAATAAATAAATAGTGTGTGAATATAAATGTTCTAATAAAAGACACAATTTGATATTTGCGGAAGAACGATTGCTCGAAGCATATTATATATTTATAATTGTATGTAATTCTGCTGTCCTCAAAGCTTATGTCCATAGTTCTTCTAAAATACCCATTCCAAGAGTCTAGCAACAGTATCACTATAAAAGGAAGTTCCAAAAATGCAATATAACAGCGGTATGATAGATTAAACTGGTGAAACCGCTGAGGGGGTTCACCACTGATGAGCCAGGCCCTCCCTTTAATTTTTCCATTGCAGTAAGGGCAGTAGAAATTGTTTAATGTCAAAAAGAATATTACGTCTTTAAAATAGTTTCGAATTTTGATAACAGGTGGCGCGCTAGTGCATCATACATACCTTTATTTATTTATTTGACCTTGTTACCTTGTGTTTATAATCTAAAGGTATATTGGTTGTGGAATAAAGAGGGAAACATAGAGGTTGAAGATTGGAGAGAGGTTTGACTATCTATCTATATGGAGCTATTTTCAGTAAAATTCAACAAGGGAAAATTTCTTTGTTGTGTATTGGTGTTTTCTATTTCTCTGATTGCCATCTTATTATTGCCATTTGACAATCAATGTGTTTTAAGAGGAAGCTCCTGGTGATAGAAATATAGAAAGGAAAAAAAAAAAATTGAAGATTGGATTTAAAAGAAAAAAAAAATAACAGAAAAATATTTTTATATATAATTTTTTTAAAAGTTCTCTTCTAAAATTTTCTTCAAAATATTTTAAAAGTTTATTTCCTCTTTATCAATTTATTGCACAAAACACTTGGAAAGTTTCAAATTTTTATGCAAATAAAATTGACAAAAAGATTCGAGTTATCCTTCAAGAAAAAATATATATATTTAGAAAAAATACGTCCCTAAGTAGGTCCCCCTTTTTTAAATTCTAATTATATTCAATGGGTTGTGTCTTTTAACTTAAATATAATAAATGATTGACTTTCTAATAAAGGGAAAGATCTATAAACACAAGGTAATAAGTTAAAATAGCATGGAAACTTTCTCCGTGGATTATAAATACCAGAGAATAAAACGTAAGGAGAAAAGATTTTTTTTTTTAATAATCAACTTTGATTATTAAAAAATCTTTTCTCCTTACGTTTTATTCTCTGGTATTTACAAGGTAATAAGACTAAATATAAATAAATAGTATGTGACATTTCGGTAACAGCATTGTTACCATCTTCAGACAAAAGTACTAAATGGTAACAATGCTGTTACTGAAACGTCACCTACTATTTATTTATTTGGATTTGGTCTTATTACCTTGTGTTTATAATCTAAATTGTGCCTTATCAGAAAAATCTATTTGAAAAATTTAAAAACAAATGTATATAGAAGAAAATATAATGTTATAGAAAATGGTGTGCATTTACAAGATGTTTTTCTAACTTTGATAGAGGAAAATCCAAAAAATAAACTAAAATTTTAAAGACATGTAGTTTCTATGTCTGTGCCAAAAGTTCTCTTATTCTACTATTAAAATAAAAGATTTAAAAAAAAACTCTTTGATCTATACATTTATTATAGAAGATCACAAAAAGTTTCTTTAAAAACTTTCCTTTTTTTTTTTTTTTTAAAAGAGAGATAAGGACCAATATATATTTGAATTATAAATTAAGGAACAGAAGGTATTAAGACCAAATCCAAATATATAAATACTGTGTGACATTTCTGTAATAATGTTGTTACCAAAACATCAAACATCTTTATTTGGATTTGGTCTTAATATCTTGTGTTTTGAAATATATATATACACTCATAGACAGAACTTAAGGAAGTGGTAAGTCTTTTTTGTTACCAGTCGTCTTATTTTTTTAGGAAGAGACAGAGGTTGTTCACACTTGGTTATCTTGTATGTCTTCAATAAAGGTAACTGTAATATCTTTCAGAGTTATTTGTCTGAATCTTTGATATACATGTTAAAAGGTACAACTTCCTTATGTTTTGTTCACACTTGGTTATCTTGTATGTCTTCAATAAAGGCTACTGTAATATCTTTCAGTTATTGTTTGAATCCTGATATACATGTTGAAAGGTACAACTTCCTTAAGTTTTGTCCATGAGTGTAATATAATAACTAATAATAATTTGGCACACACATAGAAACTAAGTCTTTTTAAAATATATGAGTGGAGCATCACATAAAATTTTATTTATAAACTGAAAGTAAAAAGATTCACATTTCCTCAAGATAAAATGAAACTCATTCTTTACATTAAAAAAAAAAAAAAGAGTTTTATATTTGTCACAAAAACATTATATTCTCACATTTTTTCTATTTTCTATGTTTGGGACAATCTTAACAAAAATTTGCATATGTTCATATTGAGCGGAGAAGTCAACAATTTTGCATATTGGTGGAGATATACAATGGCAGCCAGCTGGGTACAACAATTCTCTAGGCAGGCAGGGATCAAGCCTCTACAGAGTTATCCCTAGTTTCAAGTTTGAAAACAAAATTCAATGTTCAGAACTCAGCCACCACTTGTGAATACTGTACATTTTATGATCCCCTTTGATAATTATGAAAGCCATTTGTTGGTTGTTAGAAAGTTTTTTTAAGAAGAGATAAAAAAAATTACTGCATTAACCAAGAGTTTTTTAAGAGTTGTGATTTCTTTCCTAAAATTTTTTAGACTCGCTGTCACTTTTATCCAAGAAATTTCTGTGATAAAAATAACAAAATGAAACATTGAGAAACAAATAAAGAAAAAAACACAAATTAAAAAAAAAAAAAAAAGCTTCATTTGTTCTCACATAATGCTATATTGTTTTTAAGTTTTAACTATAGAATGGTTTTAACTCTGAGAAGTTTATTGATTGTAACAATAAGAGAGAAATTTTGTATTAAGAAGTTCCTGTTATAAATTCCTTTCCTAATTAATCATCCATCATAATACAACCTCTTGGTAATAAGATCAAATCCAAATAGATAAATAGTGTGTGACATTTTGGTAACAGCATTGTTACCATCTTCAGACAAAAGTTACTGAATTATGATGTAGTACTGAAATAGGGTAAAGTACTGATGATGGTAACAACGCTGTTACCGAAACGTCACACACTATTTATTTATTTGGATTTAGTCGTATTACCTTGTGTTTATCATCTATAATCCATATTGTGCCTTATCATGTATTTGGTTTTATTACCTTGTGTTTATCATCTATAATCCATATTGTGCCTTATCAACATAACCTCTTTATTCAAAATCTTTCAACAACCACTTAAGTTTCACAAATTGGGGGGATAATTTTAGCTGAAAATTCTCTTTTTGCATTTAGAGTATTCGCAAAGATGGTGGCTTTATATCTGAAGAGAGAAATATTTAAAACCATAAATTGGGAAAGAAAAAAAAAAAAAATAGCCCTAAGCTCAATTTTTTTTTTTGGGTATTTTCAATTTTTTTTTTGTTTCCTTGAGGCAAGAGAAGGGAAATATGTATATAGGGAAGAGAGGAGAAGCATCTGATAGGTCAAAAATAAATAAATAAATAGCACTGTGGAGAGTCATAGATAAAATCAACAATTCAACAATCTTGCAACAGTGTCAACCCAACTCCGCACAGATTTGATATGGTTTTACACGGCCGGTCAATCTAAAAAAAAATAAATAATAATTTTATCACTTTCCTATATATGAGAGAAAAAAGGAGAAAAAAAACACCAAAAAATTCCTCTCTTCTCAAAAAAATATACAATTTTTCAAAATACAGTAGAACTTCCCTGTAAAGGACAACACCTAATTGCAGAGCCAAAATGTCATTTAAGGAGAGATGTCCTCTTATCAGAGAGTTACTAAATAGTCAAAATGGTAATTTTTGCAAATAAAAACGGTCCTTTATAGAGAGGTGTCCTCTAGCGTGAGTATCCTCTCATGGAGGTTCTACTGTAAGTAAACAATAAAATAAACCCTACCAAACCAAAAACATATTTAAAAAAAAAAAATAAAGACTAAAATATATATTTTTTAGATATATAGATGTGTGCAAGCAGTTTTTTCTTGATTGTCAAAGAATTTTGAGAGAAAAATCAACTTTTTTTTGGTTTGTGAGGGGCGGGGTAAAGGGGCAGGACAAAAGGAAGGGGGGAAGAGAGCTGTGATTGGTTGGAAGGGGTGGGGGGGTGGGTACTTTGAGAGGTGCGGATTGGTCCATAGTGGCAGTGAGCATTGGTTCTTCAGTAAATGGCTCAGCTAAGAGTGGAGGAGGAGTTATTGCCGTAACTTTCTACGGAGTAAAGATTAGATTATAGATAGGTAGGTATGCATATTAGTTTTTATGCTGCTGTTATTGGTAGAATTATTTAGATTTTTTTTTTGCTAAATTTTTTTTTCTCCCTCAATCTTATTTACATATACTCTATATATATATTTATAAGAGATTATATATGACATAATAAAAATATGATTTTTATTATTCATTAATATAATTAAAATTTGATAATCATAACTATAATATTTATTAATATTGTTTTCATAATATAACTAAAATTATAATTTAAATAATCAAAGAACTAAACACAAGTTAATTTTTAAAAATGTAAAGAAATCCTTAACAAAAAGAATACAACCATATAGTTTTTTTTGTTTATATATAGATAATAACATGGTTAAATTTTAAGTTGATAATTGATTGTATTATAAAATAAAATACAATGGAGGGAGCTAAACATAAGGTTGAAATGGACAGTGAATCGTCTCTTTCACAAAGAGAAGGAAGCGTGAAACGCCCGCGTATTGGTGAGCCTTCTTGCAACTTCGAGTTTAACCAGATCAAGGCTATCCATCAGAAGGCTACAAGAAAAATGACTGACGTAGCAAAGTCGAACGGCATGACCACAGAACAACTTCAGTCAATGCTATCCCTGATGGGATGGGCTCTAAAAGGAACTGAGGATATAATACTTGATGTATATAAGGGGATAAATCACGCCAAAGAACATCAAATCCTCAAGGAGAAACCCTACATAAACGCCACAGCCAAGCCGAATGTCACAAAACCGATCCCACTCACAAAAAAGCAGCAGACCAAACCCGCCCCAAAAAAATTCACAACCGCTTATGAATCACATGTACTCATAAAGTCAGACAATCCATCCAAGGAAGCACGTGAAATTCTACGTGAAGTAAAAAAAGCAGACCCCCTCAATCCTGAATTCCTCTGACGTGGCAGCCTCCCTCAATGGAAAAGGACGGCTGGTCATCCACACCAGAACCACTCAAGGTGCTTCGACTCTCGCGGCGAGATTCAAAGCTAATAAAAATATCCCCAATTCCTTGAAATGCACGGAAAGACCGATCATCCATCCCAGATTTTGCCTGTTGGGTATAGGAAGCTGCACAACCAACAACATGATCCTGGAAAGCCTCCAAAATAACGAGGATCTCAAGAACCTCTCCGGGACAAGAATGTTCAAGATTGCCCACCGTCCAATAGACAACCCTCATGGCTACACGACAGTCTTCCTCTAGGTTGACAACGAAGTGTCAAATTTTTGGGCCATCGTGGAAAGATCCCCATTGCAGGACTCATTCAAACGGTACGAAAAAAGTATCTCCCTAAAACAATGTTACCGCTGCTGCAGCTTTGGCCACCGCGCTACAGCTTGCCCTGCTGTCCAACCCATCTGCTTCAAGTGTGGCACGGTCGGCCATGAGGGTCACTCTTGCCCAAACTCTTCTGCAAAATGCCATAATTGCTGCAAGAAGACCGGAGCAGTATTTGAGAAGCTAAGCCACTATGCCACAGCCCGGACTTGCCCTCTGGTGAAGGCCAAATTAGCTCAACTCACCCGAAATGACTAGATCCTTCAAAGTTCTCCAAGCCAATCTCAGAAAATCACCTTCTGCAGTACTCGAACTCTCCAGCATAGCAGCAGAACAAAGAATAGACGCCATTCTGCTACAAGAATTACCAAAGAATTTCAAATGGCCTGACTCAAATTTCGTCACCTTCATCCCGAATGATAACTACACCCCTGCAGGACTTGTTATTCGAGCAGACCTCAACCCCATCCCACTCAGCTCTAATGACCCCAACATTGTCACTGCCCTGATTCGATTAGGCAGCCAAGCGGTCGTCATTGCCTCAGCATACTGGCATAACAGTGCATCAGAAAACACTTTCCTACCAACTCTGGAACATACTCTAAATAGAACTCCCTTCCCGTGCATCCTTGGCATGGATGCCAATGCCCACTCTCCAACCTGGGGCAGCGGAGCCGTCCGCGACACTCGTGGAGCTAGTTTGGAGGCCTCCGCTTCACTAATGGGCCTACACTTTCTGGGTGGTCCAACACCTTATACCTGGTCCAACGGGGCCCTGCGCTCCTCCATAGACGTCACCCTAGCATCAAGCTCCCTCGCCATCAATGCCACTAGAGTTTGTCTCCAGGATATGGCCTTCTCAGACCATCTCCCAATCCTTACCAATTTCTCAAATATCCTACCTTCGGAGCCCACCAGTTCGTGGGTCGAGTCTTCATGTTTGGAAGCAGCGTTTGCAGCTTTCCTAGGGAACACCCTCCACCACGTGGCCTCACGCCTCCAGACCGCACTTACCCCAGGAGATATTGATGAAGCAGTTATTCTCCTCACCACCTGTCTCCAAGAGGCCTGCGATGCATCTATGAAGAAGAAGTCCAAGTCACCAAGATCATCAAAACCTTGGTGGAACAAAGAAGTTTCTAAGCTCCGCAATATTGTGGTGGCTCTCCGTCGCTGCTCCCAAAACACCTTCTTTCCCACCAGGAGCTTCTTCAAAGGCCTTTACAGAGCCTGCCACAATAAACTCAAAGCGGCTATAAGGCGAGCAAAGCGTCTATCCTGGATATCACTGTGCCAAGAGGTCTCCTCAGCCGCATGGAGCTCAATTCACCGCTATATCTCCAAAGGTTGGAGAGGCTCTTTAGGGCCACCTCTGCTCAAACACAAAGATGGTACCCCACTAACCTCAGAGGAAACCTGTCGAGAGGTACTTCAGAACTATTTTCCAACAGATTGGACTGTGCCAAGACCAACAGTGGACTGGCTTCCAACCTTTAACCAAGAACCGGCTTTCACAGCGGCTGAGATCTTCCGTGCGATCCGACGATGTGGATGGAGAAAGTCCCCAGGTCCCGACAGACTTGGAGTCAGGTGCATACTCCTCGGTGGACCAGCACTGCATGAACTCGCAAATCTTCACCAAATGCCTGCGCCTCGGACACTTCCCAACCCCTTGGAAAGCTGGACGACTGGTTCTCATCCCCAAACAAAACTCCACCTCATCCAACCCACTGGACAATTACCGTCCAATCACTATGATCAATACATTAGCCAAAGTTTTTGAACGATGCATCCTAGCGAGGCTGCAATGGCTAGCAGACCAGCATGGCTGGTTCTCGCCCATGCAATTTGGCTTCGTCCCTGGGCGTTCGGCAGAAGGAGCCCTTGACTCAATCAACAACTTTATCAACGACGGCCTGAAGCACTGGAGAAAGACAGTGGCAATAAGCTTGGACATTAGCCATGCCTTCGACACAGTTCAAAGACATACCATCATTCAAGGCCTCCGGGACCTCAACTGTCCTGAAGAGCTTATACAACTCTCTGCAAGCTCTCTCAGAGGCAGGAAAGTGATCTACCAAGCCTGGGACTCCACTCTCACCGCGCACACAGTACTGGGTGTTGCACAAGGGGCACCGCTAAGCCCCTTCTTTTCAACATTGTAGCCAGGAAAGCTCTTTCCCATCCAAAGCCCCAAAACTGCCAAATAATTTGCTTTGCAGACGACTTCACCTTGCTTTTCAGAGCTTTCCGTAGATTACCAACAAAGGAGATTAACAAATTTCTTAAAACTTTCAGCTTATGGGGTAAAGGGCATGGATTGACCTTTAATCTTAAGAAGACCCAGGCCTGCCTCTTTCATTGGAAATCCAAACGCCCTAGTTACCAAAATATAAAATTCCTCGACCAGCCTATTTTAATCAACAACCATATAAAAATACTGGGCATAACTTTTGACACCACACGCACATTCGTTCGCCACTCGGACAACATTTTCAACAAATGCAAATGGATGCTTCCTCGATTAATTAGCACAATTAGGGAACAATATGGACTCAGCTACATCAGTGCGGAGGAAGGAGATCTCACTGTTGAAATGAACGAACCATACATCTACCTCAATGGCCTGAGCATCTCTGATCTGGAGGACCTCCAAGAAGACATCCGGGTCTACAAAGAACTGGAAAATGGCCGCAATCAGGATTACTGGAAAGACCTTGAAATTATTGCGGAGGACGAGCTACACAAGCTCAGGAAGAAGGATGACCAGGTAGGGAGGAGAGACGGCATCAACCCTGCCGTAGCCAGGGATGTGGTGGGAATATTCTGAGGCCGGGGACCAGAGGAGCTGGAGGCCCTCCATGCCCACATCGAGGCCAAGATCAGAGCGGAGGATGAGGGGGTTGAAATAGGGTACTGGGAGACCCTGCTGTCACGGCTACGGGCCTTCATGGCACGGGCCAGACTGCGCCAGAGGCACCAGGACAACCTTCACCGCAAGCTGCTCCAGCTCAAGAAGGAGCAAGGTGTAGAGACGGGCCCACTGTTCCCCTGTGCCAAGACCATAGATCCCAAGCCCTCAACTTCCACCCAGCCACCACAAGCTGTTAAAGAGGACCTCCCACCACCAGCTCCCAGCAAGGAACCTACGCCGCCTGCGCAGCCACAACCGCAGGATCCACCCTCTCCCCAGCCTGGACCCTCCACAGCTCCTCCTGACGAGGAGGAAATGGAGACCAGTGTCACCCAGGAAGAGGCGGAGTATGAGACTGGCGGCTACAGTCCCAGACTGATCCCTCTCTCCTCCCTGGAGCCCGGGACTCTGCTGACAGATTCAGAGGAGGACTGGAAACATCTGTTGTTCCAGAGATCCCAGCTGCTAGGTACTGGCAAGGTGGAGAATGAGCTGACCAAGGAGGAGCAGGCCTTTGAGCGGGAAGCACGCAAGGGAATGGTGGACGATGAGGCGTCGTTCAGCGTGGAGTCACCCCTGGACAAGACCTACCTCTGGTCGGACAAGTACCGGCCCAGGAAACCCCGGTACTTCAACCGGGTGCACACCGGCTTCGAATGGAACAAGTACAACCAGACCCACTACGATCTGGACAACCCTCCACCCAAGATTGTCCAGGGCTACAAGTTCAATATCTTCTACCCAGACCTGATAGACAAATCCATCACGCCACAGTTCTTCCTGGAGCCCTGTGCAGATAACAAGGACTTTGCTATCCTGAGGTTTCACGCTGGGCCGCCGTACGAGGACATTGCCTTCAAGATTGTCAACAGGGAGTGGGAGTACTCGTACAAGCGCGGCTACCGCTGCCAGTTCTACAACAACATCTTCCAGCTCTGGTTCCACTTCAAAATATACAGATACCGCCGTTAACTACGCCGCTTCATTAAACTCTCATATCTTTTAAAAAAAAAATTTAACCATGTTATTATCTATATAGTGTCACATTCTGCATAGTTATTTTGTAAAAATATGTAACCGCCAGGTGGCCAAATCGAGCGGACGTGCATCGCATCGCTCCTCGAATTGGGTAAATATTTAACTTAGATAGTTTTATAATAATATAGGACATTATATATTGAATTATAACAATAATTGAAATTGAATTATAGTCGATAAAACTTTGCTTTTTATCTATTATAGATATTTTCTTCAATTAAATGGACAAAGAAAAAATAAATTTGCATAAGATAAAAAAAAAAAAACGGATTTGCTAATAAGAACACTTACCGTAAAATTAGATGAAATCTATGAGTATTTTGACAATAAAGTCAAACAGAGAACCAAAAAAACATTACAAAAAATTATCTTTCCTTTTTGTCCACAATGGTAAGGCAGACAAAAGATGGCATTACGGCCATTAAGGATATTAACAATCGGGATTTTGTGGATCAACTTTCTGTTCAAGTGTCCGACGTCCTTGATCAAAAACTAGACAAATTCAAGGGAGAACTCAAGACACTGAGGCCCTCTTTCTCAGAGGTTTTGAAAACACAGACATCGAGAGATACTATAGAGAGTAAACAAATTAGTGACAAAGAATTTTTAATTATAGCGCAGCCATTTGATGAAGGAAAAAATCAAGATGTACACCACGCTATTGTTGAAAGGATCAGAGTGCTAAGAGAGGAGAATAAGAAAGTTCGAATCAATAAAATTATAAATACCAAAAAATCCATTATTATAAAAACGTCGGATGAGAAGGAATGTAATTTTCTAAAAGAGGAATTATGCAAATCAACCCAACTAACAAATATATGTAAAACATTTGTTCCGACCAAAAGAGATCCTACGATAATGGTTAAAAACATTAGTAAAATCACCGAAGTAAATTCCTTCGAAGAAACAATCTGTCAAATGAACGACGAACTAAAGGATATGAAAAGCGAAATTAAAGTGCTATTCAGCACTAAATCTAACACCTCTACCCACAACATAGTTTTACGAGTTTCTCCTAAGAGGTTTATCAAACCATTAGGAAATTAAACAATAAAATATACACTGATTGTGAGCGTTGTGTTGTTGTAGATAAGATATTGGTGAAACAATGCCAGAAATGTCTGAAATTCAACCCCACCCACAAAACGGCAGAATGCCCTAACACCCCAACATGCAGGACATGTGGAATCAGTGGAGTTCATGATTGCTCAGGAATTCCCAAATGCTTTAACTGTTCCCAACATCCTAAGTATAGAAACAGGCCCTCATCACACAGAGCAAATTCTGAGGAATGTCCTATATATAAAACACAAATAGACAGAATAATCGAAATAACAAGTTATTTCCCAACAGAACAATCAAGTAACTAACTAGTACTATTAGTACTATTATATCTAACCCACCGGATACTCTTTTGATTCAAGTACCACATGTTTTGCACAATGATGGCAACTAAACAAGGAATAAAATGTATTCAACAAAATATAAGGAAAAGTGTCATAGCATTAGATGAACTTCGAGCCTCTGTTCTGTCCAACCCTCCTGACCTATTATTTATTCAAGAGCCTTATATGTTAGGGAATGATGTGATATTCAATAATGACTCACAAATTGTTTACTCTAAAACTGATAAAACAGTCTACACAGCAACGATTATTCTTAATAGTAGCATTAAATATACGACAATTGATAGATTCACTAATTCCTTTTGTACAACTATTTCTATTTATTCAGAGAATTCAAACATTATTATTTCAAAAATCTACATTCACCCTAATAACTTCGGTAATACTCACCAAATATTTATTAAAGAACTTTTGGAGACTTTCGGGCCACAGCCAATAATCCTCTGTGGTGATTTTAACTCTCGACACCCTGTATGGTACAACCGGATAATTAACTCTAATGGCTACAAATTCCACTCTATTGTGGATGAATACAACTTGTTTATTCATAACCTTAAAACGCCTACATGTCGAAATGCCAGTATAATAGATTTAACAATATCAAACAAAAATTCTATAAAGCTGATACAGAATTGGAGCACATCAACTCTTACAAGTATTTCCGATCATGTAGCAATAACCTTTGACATACGATATAATTTTAAAGCGCAGAGAATTGGACAAAAGTCAACATGGAAATTCATTGAAAAAAATGCCAACTGGGAAAAATTTACTGAAGAGATATCATTTCAAAATGTACATAACTTGTCTAATGAAATAAATCAGGCATCTAATACTACAGATATTGACAGGATTGTGATGAAACTTACGTACATAATTAGTGAGGCAGCTTATTCGTCTCTGGAAATCAAATCAAACTCTTTCAAGCATATATCTAATATAAAGTGGTGGAATGGCAATCTTGAAAAAATGAAAAATGATTTTCATTATATTAGAAACTTATATTATCGGCATAAAGTTATCAATAAAATAACTTTTAAATTTGCAAGAAACAAGTACATTAACGCTATCGTAAGAGCTAAGAGAAAAAGTTGGAGAATATTCATTGAAGAAAATGAATCAAACAACCCATTTGGAAACGCCTATAAAATATTTAAATCTCTGAGATCATCCAACAACAATAGAGGACTTCCTATGATCGATAATATACCAGATACTTTGAAAAAAGAAAAAATGAAAAGTCTCTTGAATGATTTATTTCCAGTGATGATGTACACTCAGATAAAGAGGAGCATGTTATTATTAGAAACTATAAACCTGAATATAAAAACAAAAATAACATTTTCATAGAAATAAAAGATGTTGAAAATATCATTTCAAAATTAAATATCAAGAAAGCACCAGGTCCAGATTTTATCAGCAATAATATGATCAAACATGCAGGTACACTCTTAATCCCGATTTTACAACAAATATTCAACAAATGTATTGAATTAGGTTACTATCCGGATATATGGAAAGGCTCTACTGTAAAGATCATTCCAAAACCTAATAAAATGAACTATGAAACAAGCAAAAGCTATAGACCAATATCATTGACATCAAACATTTCAAAAATTTTCGAAAACATAATTAAAAACAAAATCAATAAATATTATGAAGAGAACAATCTAATGAGTCCAAGGCAACATGGTTTTACTAAACATAAATCAACGAACAGTGCAATGGAAGATATAATGGAAACCATATTGAAACACAGACAAGGAGAACTGACTTCTTTGATTACAGTGGATATAGCAGGCGCTTTCGACAACGCATGGTGGCCAGCAATTATTAGAAGACTCGATTTGGATAACATTCCTTCCAAATTAATAAGAATTATACAATCTTATTTAAGCAGTGAAAGAAGAGCAAATGAAGATACAAATGTTACAAAAAATCTGACAAAAGGATGCCCTCAAGGCGGCCCTATATCCCCAATATTATGGAATATTTTGTTAAACGACTTGCTGAAGAGTTTCAAATATCCGAACGCAGAAATAATTTGATACGCAGACGACATTTCCATCATTTGCTGGAGCAAGTCTGTCGAGGACCTCAAAATATTAAGCGAATATATTCTATGCTATGTGATTCAATGGTGTAATAGGAATAAATTATCAATAAGTCCAGAGAAAACGAATTTACTTTACTTACATAATAAACCTAAAGTTCCAATTGAAATATTGAATATTATTTTAAACCCAGTAGATCAGGTTAAGATATTAGGAATAAAATTTTCAAATCATAGAATAAAAAAGAAGATTAATTTTACCCCACATATCAACGACATATTGTGCAGGAGCTTAAGATTAAGAGCGTAAGAGCGTAAGTTCAAAACAACGACTACTCACCCGTGCAGGCACGGTCACGCTCCGCCGCGTTACGTGCAGAAAACAACATTAATATTGTTTTCATAATATAACTAAAATTATAATATAAATAATCGAAGAACTAAACACAGAGTTAATTTTTAAAAATGTAAAGAAATCCTTAACAAAAGGAATACAACCATATAGTTTTTTTTGTTTATTAAATAAATTGTAAATAAAGCTATAATTTATAAAATATTTTAATTGAGTGAAACTTAAATAACTAAACCACATTTAATATTAATATTCACTCGCGCAGAATGGCCCGGTCACCTTCCTCTTTCCCATCTCCTCATAGAAGCTCCCACAGGAAGAAACACAAACATCACTCCCGCCACAGATCCCCAACTCCAGCTTCTTCATCCCCATCTTCCTCAGACTCCGAGCACCATCACAAGAGACACAGAGAGAAAAATAAAAAACATCGGAACAGAAGATCCCCAACTCCAGCTTCTTCATCCCCATCTTCCTCAGACTCCGAGCACCATCACAAGAGACACAGAGAGAAAAATAAAAAACATCGGAACAGAAGATCCCCAACTCCAGCTTCTTCATCCCCATCTTCCTCAGACTCCGAGCACCATCACAAGAGACACAGAGAGAAAAATAAAAAACATCGGAACAGAAGATCCCCAACTCCAGCTTCTTCATCCCCATCTTCCTCAGACTCCGAGCACCGTCACAGGAGACACAGAGAGAGGAATAAAAAAACATCGGAACAGAAGCAGGTCCCCTAGGGAGACCTCACAAGCCCGGCTGAAAAGAATCCGACTGGAGCAGTTGAAAGAGAAAATGGAACTCAAGAGACAGAAGGATCTCATGAAGCAGATGGAGACTCCAGGGCAGAAGCGGCTGAGGAGACTGGCCAAGAAGGAAGCCAAGGAGAGGAAGAAAAAGAAGGATATGGGCAGGGATGAGGAGTACATGGGTTATACCAACACCGACAATCCCTTCGGCGAAGCCAATCTCCTCAAACCCTTCGCGTGGAGCAAGAAGATGGAGAAAGAAGGATTGGTGAGCCTCACTGAGGAGGCCATAGAGAAACGGAACAAGAAGAT
Source organism: Cordylochernes scorpioides (assembly GCA_030710605.1). NCBI lineage: Eukaryota > Metazoa > Arthropoda > Arachnida > Pseudoscorpiones > Chernetidae > Cordylochernes > Cordylochernes scorpioides. The sequence goes on along the minus strand of CP092879.1, from coordinate 75,460,146 downwards.
CTTGGAGGCCAACAAGAGGGAGCTGGAGAAAGTGAAGCGGCGACGACTGGAGCGAGAGAGGGAGAGAGAAAGCCGGGATGAAGAGTTGACTCGGATACAGAGAGAGAAGGAGGCTGCCCAGTTCAAGGAATGGGAAAAACAAGAGGACATTTTCCATCTCCAGCAAGCTATCCTACGATCCAAGATCCGGATTGTAGATGGCAGAGCCAAGGCTATAGACCTCCTTGCGCGGTACATCAGTGCGGAGGAAGGAGATCTCACCGTTGAAATGAACGAACCATACATCTACCTCAATGGCCTGAGCATCTCTGATCTGGAGGACCTCCAAGAAGACATCCGGGTCTACAAAGAACTGGAAAATGGCCGCAATCAGGATTACTGGAAATACCTTGAAATTATTGCGGAGGACGAGCTACACAAGCTCAGGAAGAAGAATGACCAGGTAGGGAGGAGAGACGCCATCAACCCTGCCGTAGCCAGGGATGTGGTGGGAATATTCCGAGGCCGGGGACCAGAGGAGCTGGAGGCCCTCCATGCCCACATCGAGGCCAAGATCAGAGCGGAGGATGAGGGGGTTGACATAGGGTACTGGGAGACCCTGCTGTCACGGCTACGGGCCTTCATGGCACGGGCCAGACTGCGCCAGAGGCACCAGGACAACCTTCACCGCAAGCTGCTCCAGCTCAAGAAGGAGCAAGGTGTAGAGACGGGCCCACTGTTCCCCTGTGCCAAGACCATAGATCCCAAGCCCTCAACTTCCACCCAGCCACCACAAGCTGTTAAAGAGGACCTCCCACCACCAGCTCCCAGCAAGGAACCTACGCCGCCTGCGCAGCCACAACCGCAGGATCCACCCTCTCCCCAGCCTGGACCCTCCACAGCTCCTCCTGACGAGGAGGAGATGGAGACCAGTGTCACCCAGGAAGAGGCGGAGTATGAGACTGGCGGCTACAGTCCCAGACTGATCCCTCTCTCCTCCCTGGAGCCCGGGACTCTGCTGACAGATTCAGAGGAGGACTGGAAACGTCTGTTGTTCCAGAGATCCCAGCTGCTGGGTACTGGCAAGGTGGAGAATGAGCTGACCAAGGAGGAGCAGGCCTTTGAGCGGGAAGCACGCAAGGGAATGGTGGACGATGAGGCGTCGTTCAGCGTGGAGTCACCCCTGGACAAGACCTACCTCTGGTCGGACAAGTACCGGCCCAGGAAACCCCGGTACTTCAACCGGGTGCACACCGGCTTCGAATGGAACAAGTACAACCAGACCCACTACGATCTGGACAACCCTCCACCCAAGATTGTCCAGGGCTACAAGTTCAATATCTTCTACCCAGACCTGATAGACAAATCCATCACGCCACAGTTCTTCCTGGAGCCCTGTGCAGATAACAAGGACTTTGCTATCCTGAGGTTTCACGCTGGGCCGCCGTGCGAGGACATTGCCTTCAAGATTGTCAACAGGGAGTGGGAGTACTCGTACAAGCGCGACTACCGCTGCCAGTTCTATAACAACATCTTCCAGCTCTGGTTCCACTTCAAAATATACAGATACCGCCGTTAACTACGCCGCTTCATTAAACTCTCATATCTTTAAAAAAAAAATTTAACCATGTTATTATCTATATAGTGTCACATTCTGCACTAAAAATACAAGAATATGACTTCGAAATAATTTATAAATCCGGGAAAAAACATTTGGATGCAGATGGTCTTTCACGAGGTCCATTACCAGAAACTGATTTTGACGATAACTATGATAGTTTGTTTTTCAACCCAGTCATCGAGGATTCCGACGAATATATCGAAAACATCAAGAGATGCCTCGGTGACACGGAGGGCAAACGATCGATTGTTGAAAATTTTAAAGAAGAAAACGGATGTCTGTACAAAAGAAATCCGAGGCCAGAAGGAAGAGCCTGGCTGCTGGTGGTACCCAGAGTGAGAAGGAAGGACATTTTAAAAGAGCACCACAATCATATGATCTGTGGCCATTTAGGTGTGACCAGAACAATGCACCGTCTAAAGGATAAATATTTCTGGCCATCCATGCTGAAGGATGTGGTGGAGTATGTTAGGACCTGCCATCTGTGCCAAAGCAGGAAGGGTTCTAATCAGTTGTCTGCTGGCCTACTTCATCCGATCCCTGCTGCAAATTATCCCTTCGAGAGAGTTGGGATCGACTTTTTGGGACCATTGCCATCTACGAAGAACAGAAAGAAGTGGATGATAGTATTGACCGACTATTACACAAAATATGCGGAAACGAAGGCTGTCATCGATGCCACAGCGAGGGAGGTTGCTAAATTTCTGACAGAAAATGTTATTTTGAAACATGGAGCCCCACGGTATCTGATTAGCGATAGAGGAAGCCAATTCACGAGCAATTTGGTGAAAGAAATAACCAAGATATGTCAAATTCAACATTGCCTCACAACAAGCTATCACCCACAGACAAATGGCCTCACAGAGCGATTAAACAGAACATTGATCAATATGATAAGCATGTACGTGAACGTAGATCAAAGGAATTGGGACGAGATACTTCCATTCATAACCCATGCTTACAATACGACAATACAAGAAACAACCAAATATTCCCCGTTCTTCCTTTTGTATGGAAGGGAACCAGTCTCGATTTTAGATGACACGAATATCTTCATTGAGCCAGATTCGGAGGATTATGACGAGTACGTGAGCAAGTTGATGGAAAGAATCGTGAGAACGAGAGATATTGTGAAAGTTAATACCGAGAAAAGTCAGGCAAAGATGATTAATTATTACAACCAAAAACATCGGCAAACTGGTTATGAACCAGGTGATTTAGTAGCGCTGTGGACTCCAATAAGAAAACCTGGAAAATGTGAGAAACTTTTGAGACGCTATTTCGGACCCTACATCGTGCTGAAAAAAATTCCGATGTGAACTACTCCATCGTGCCAGAAGATAACCCTGGGAACCGCACACAGCCTACAACAGTTCACATAAGCAGAATCAAGCCTTACTTTGCGAGAATGGAAGACGGTCACGAGGACGCGACCATTTCGGAGGAGGGAGAAGTGTCACATTCTGCATAGTTATTTTGTAAAAATATGTAACATACAGAGTTCAAAACAACGACTACTCACCCGTGCAGGCACGGTCACGCTCCGCCGCGTTACGTGCAGAAAACATCCTTTGTTCTGAGCATAGCTGCTTTTGTTTTTTTGAGTTTAGTTCGTTGTTACTCTAAATCTCCTAGAGTCAGAGTTTAACTTTTTCATTATTAATAAAATATAGTTACTTGTTTTATGAGAACGCGGTCTGGTTTATTTTATGAGATGGCGAACGCTGATCAGAGACCTTTAGAAGCACCTACGGTTGAGGCGGGTGTAACAATATAAACAAAAAAAACTATATGGTTGTATTCCTTTCGTTAAGGATTTCTTTACATTTTTAAAAATTAACTCTGTGTTTAGTTCTTTGATTATTTAAATTATAATTTTAGTTATATTATGAAAACAATATTAATAAATATTATAGTTATGATTATCAAATTTTAATTATATTAATGAATAATAAAAATCATATTTTTATTATGTCATATATATATATAGAAATAAAAAAAAAAAAAAAACATAAATAGTAATAAAGTTTTATATAAAATTTTTAAAAATAATAATAATACTGATAAAAATAATTTAAAAATCACAAATTTTTTAGTACATTTATATGAGGAAATATATACAGTGGTACCTCGACATACGAGTTTAATTCGTTCCGCAACCTTGCTCGTATCTTGAATTACTCGTATCTCGAAGCAAATTTTCCCATACAAAACAATTGAACTACCGTTAATCCGTTCCAACCTCCAAAATGTCACCCCAGTTATTTTTGTTACGTGGTTTTAAATAATAAAAACGTATTTATAAATTACAAATATTTATTGCACACAAAAACAAAAAAGAGAATGTAAAGAAATAAATTAGATATCCTCACTGGTCTTTGCCTTTTTCGCTACATTTTTCTCGCTTTCACCTGTAGGCCGTTTAGAAAAAAACATGTCCAAGGAGGTTTGTTTCTTCCTCCCTCTCAGAATGTTCCGGAAATGAGTTAGGCAAGTGTCATTAAAATGGTCAGATGCACGACCTGTTGCAACTTTCTCTGGGTGTTTTTTTTCCACGAACTGTGAAACTCTCTCCTACTTTCCTATGATCTCCTTTATCTCACTTGTAGAAATAACCTCCTCCTCTGACTCCTCAAAACCAATTACTTGCATAACCTCAGTATGCTGCTGTGACTGTAACTCTTGTATCTCCTCAAAACAAATCAACAACAAAACAAAAGTACTGGTCAAAAAGAAACATTTAAAATCACAGATCAATATCTTCAACACTACCGAACCGAACTCGTATCTCGAATTTCGCTCGTAACTAAAAGCAAAAAATCACTTGCTCATCGGCTCGTATCTCGAAGAACTCATATGTTGGGGCGCTCGTATGTCGAGGTACCACTGTAAATCGTTGCATTTCTTTTTTTCCCCCACATATTTATAATAAATAAAATTTAAAACGCACACAAAAAATAGGAAAACAAAAATGAAAATTATTTTTTTTTTTAAATACTAAATTATTTTTTTAAATACTAAATTATTTTTTTAAAAGACTAATATATATATATTTTTAAATCCTAAATAATAATTTACAAAAACAAACATATATATAATAATAAGTTGTTTTTTTTTCTATACGAAAAAAAAAGTATTTGGCAACACTGTAGAAAAAAAAAAGATCACAGAATAATACTAAAAATAATAAAGAGAGATAAGGAGAGAAATATTTGAGCCCCTCAATGCACAGATTGATTAACTCCATAAATAATCGGGAAAAAAATGTTTAATTTTTGTTGAAAGTCTAAAAATCTATATGACATATAGATTTTTAGACTTTCAACAAAAATTAAACATTTTTTTCCCGATTATTTATGGAGTTAATCAATCTGTGCATTGAGGGGCTCATTTATAGATCAATGAAAAATTAAAAGACTAAAAATGTTGGAAGAAATGAGTGAGAAGATAATATAAATGAGGAAGTTGAGAAAGTTTAAAAAAACAAAAAGAGGAAAAAATGATGAAAAAAAAATAAAAAACCAAACGATGGTGGGAGGGAGTAAGGAAGAAGTTGAGCATCAGAGAACATTGTGTGTCTTATTTACAATCTCACTAAGGCAGGTAGAGATGGCAACCATCTCTCTAACCAGTAAAGAGCCGACGGCATTCAAGACAAATTGGAAGGATGACACAAAAAAAAGAGTACAGTAGAACCTCCCTGTAAATGACAACACCTAATTGCAGAGCCAAAAGTTAACTTTAGGGAGAGGTGTCTTCTTACCAGAAAGTTGCTACAGTAGAACTATCTCCCTGTAAAGGAAAACACATAATTGCAGAGCCAAAAGTTAACTTTAGGGAGAGGTGTCCTTTTACCGGAAAGTTGCTACAGTAGAGCCTCCCTGTAAAGGAACACATAATTGCAGAGCCAAAGTTTCCTTTAGGGAGAGGTGTCCTCATACTGGAAGTTGCAAAATTAGTAAAAATGGTCATTTCGCAAATTAAAACTGTCCTTTGTAGAGAGGCATCCTCTAACACAAGTGTCCTCTCATGGAGATTCTACTGTACAAAACAACAAAGATATAGATCCAACAACCTCAGCTCATTTGTGTCCCAAAAAAATAAAAAATAAAAACAGCATTCTCTATATATAAAAAAAAAATAAATAAATAAATAACATAAATAACAAAAATTAATCATTTTTTTGAAAAAAGAAGACTTTTTGTTAGTTTGGAATGTAAAGCAGTTATCATCATCATCAACAAGGTCCAGTGTTGCATATACACAACAAGGAGGGATGTGTAAATAAGACAGTCAACAATGGTGGTCAACTGTCGGTTGTCGCCGGCACGTGGTGCTGGAAAGAATAGGGCGGGGGATGAAGGAAGAACAACCGGCTCAGAACGGCCAACACAAAGCCCTCCCCAAGAAGCAAGGCACTGCGAACATCTATCACAACACAACATCAATGTAACTCGCCACATTCTAAATAATTAAAGATAAAGCACAATTTGTTGTTTCTTATCCCCTTGTGTACAACAACAACAAAAAGCCTTTATTTAGGGTCACTGACCCTATACAGGATTCACCAGAGGTATGCATAAGAACAAAGCAGTGAGACAAAGGAAATAACGATATAGACAGAAGAAAAAGAAAAAACAAGAAAGAGAAAGCAAGAAAAACAACACAAAAAGAGTAGCAGTAAGAAAGTGAGGAGTAAGTTTCACTTGGCCTTCTTCTGAGATATGGACTTGTGGAAACCATAAAATGCCGTAGCAATATACTTATTCTGGGTCATATTGTCAATTATTGATGGAAGTGAAGCACAGAGTATTCCCTTGTGTAAAGATTACACAAAAGTGGAGTGAACCCAGGAGGAGCTCTGAACATCAGAAATAGACAGCATCAAACAACACTAACAAGATTTAGAACAGGCCATCTCAAGCCATTGAAGATAGAAAATAATAACAAAATCTACCCCCACTTGCCCAAAATGTAGCTTGGCACCTGCAGCTCCAGAACACATTTTGGCTTGCATTAGATGCACTAAACCGGACCTTTGGGAGTGGCCGCTGCTTATCATAAAACAACTCGAGGAGCATGAACTCATGGAATTCGTGTAAAGCACAATTTGGATTATAGATACAAATAAATTAATAGTGTGCGACGTTTCAGTAACAGCATTTTTACCATCATCAGACACAAAAAGAAGATTCTAATACTAAACAAAATGGCTTCAGAGGACGAGTTTAATACTTTATTTTATGAATATTCGAAACTATTATAGATGCGTATGATTCTTTTGAGAATTAAACAATTTCTATACTGCCCTTACTACAATGGAAAAATTAAAAGGAGGGCCTGGCTCATCAGTGGTGAACCCTCCCAGTGGTTTCCTCTAATCTACCATACCACTTTTATATCATATCAATCTTTCGTAGGTATTATAAACCCTTCTAAGAAGAGAAAAAAGCTAATGGTGAAGAGTTTCTTTATTGAAGAGGTAAACACAAGGTAATAAGACCAAATCCATGTTTCTTGTTTTATTATATGTTTTCTTATCAAAGTTTCAGGTTTTACAAACCCAGAGTATATATATGTTGGATCGTTTTTGAAGACAACTCTCAGATTTATAAAATTATTTTATTAATCATTAAACATTTTTAGATATATATAGAAACGAGTTAATTATCTCGCATTTAAGGCAACAAAATATTCATCTAATTTTTATACATTTTCTAACCAGATTCAACTTGTGAAAACAGACGACAAAGAAAAGAATAAACAAATTTATAATAGAGGGTAAGTTCCTATTTTGGATTTGGTCTTATTACCTTGTGTTTATAATCTATAATCCAAATTGTGCCTTATTAATTTTATTCAAGAGGTATAAGCTTGGCAAGTTTTCAGACAATAATTCCTTCAACAGGCTGAATACAAATATGAATAGGTATTCAGCCCCTGCTGAAGGATGTTATTCGCCAAAAACTTCTTTCTTATCTCCACTCAATCATATTAGAGTATCAAGCTTGTAAAACTTGAGATCCTCAGGAGCAGTAACAAGCTCATAAAAAAACCTGGGCTCAGCTGGCCCTGCTGATAGTACCCTGTAAGGGCTCCAGGGATACAGGATGAGCAGCGTTTGTACTCCATGTTAGGAGTGGCTGTACATGGTATCTGTTCCTCATGTCAGAGGCAGCCATTTCTTTTGGAGCTAAGTCGGCCTGCCACTGAATAGTGATCCCAGTCTTAATGACAAAGGCAAGACGCATTCTACTTCACCCAGTCATGATGGTTGTCCAAAAACACCATCAAGGGTCACAACTTGATACCCTAATATGATTGAGTGGAGATAAGAAAGAAGAAAATGATGGTTGTCAAGTCTCAAGTTCTACAAGCTTGATACCCTAATATGATTGGGTGGAGATATGAAAGAAGAATAAGAAGATGATGGTTGTCAAGTCTCAAGCTCTACAAGCTTGATACCCTAATATGATTGATTGGGTGGAGATAAGAAAGAAGAAGAGATTAGGATGTGTGGTCTTACTATGATAACAAAAAGAGTGAGTGAACTCACAGATGGCGGAGACAGCGGGGGACACGGCAGGAGGGTGGCAAGGTGTCATCTCCAGCTTGGCCAGCAAGTCGAAAAGCAGGAACTGGAAGCGCACCAGGATGAAGTGCAGCTGCAGCACCAGGAACTTCCCCCGCACATAGAAGCCGTCCAGCACCGCCGCCGCCATCCGTGTGAAGATCACCAGACCGTACATCCCCAGGAAGAAAGAGAGGGCGTTGAGACAGAGGAGGTAGGGGGAGAGACTGGTCAGGTTCAGCTGTAAGTCACAGACCTCACAGTTCAGCTCCCTACTTTAACAATGTACCATGGAGAGAATTGCCATGGAATAATAAACTTACTTTTAAGGAAATAATATGACACAATTTGGATTATAGATTATAAAGACAAGGTAATAAAACCAAATCCAAATATTTCATATTCATATATTCAGTACTTTTGTCTGAAGATGGTAACAACGCTGTTACCAAAACGTCACACACTATCTATTTATTTGGTCTTATTACCTTGTGTTTTTAAAGAAATAGAAACAGTAGCCAAAAAAAAAAAAAAATGAAGAACTAGAGGATCCCACCTAAGCACAACTGGTACAGTAGAGTGAACCCAGGAGGAGCTCTGAACCTCAAAAATGGCAAGCATAAAAAAAAACTAACAAGATTTAGAACAGGCCATCTCAAGCCATTGAAGATAGAAAATAACAACAAAATCTACCCCACTTGCCCAAAATATAGCTTGGTACCTGCAGCTCCAGAACACTTATTGGCAGGCATTAGATACACTAAACAGGACCTTTGGGAGAGGCCACTGCTTATCATAAAACAGCTAGAGGACATGAACTCATGGAATTTGTGTAATCTTTACACAAGGGGATAAGAAACAACAACTATATAAGAAGTTCGGAAAAGTAAAATCCTCTGCAATATATAACATAATAAATAAAATGGCTTCCAAGGATGAGTTTATTATAAAAAAAACTCTAACTGGCCGAAGTGTCTATTTTTCATAGAAATTATTATATACAGTTAAACCTCGCTATAGCACCCCCTCTAAATAGCACCTTCCTCTCTATAGTGCCCGATTTTAAACAATAAAATGTAAACATTTTACATTAAAAGTGACCTCTCTATAGCACCCCCTCTAAATAGCACCTTCCTCTCTATAGTGCCCGATTTTAAACAATAAAATGTAAACCTTTTACATTAAAAGTGACCTCTCTATAGCACCCCCTCTAAATAGCGCCTTCCTCTCTATAGCGCCCGATTTTAAACAATAAAATGTAAACATTTTACATTAAAAGTGACCTCTCTATAGCACCCCCTCTAAATAGCGCCTTCCTCTCTATAGCGCCCGATTTTAAACAATAAAATGTAAACATTTTACATTAAAAGTGACCTCTCTATAGCACCCCCTCTAAATAGCGCCTTCCTCTCTATAGTGCCCGATTTTAAACAATAAAATGTAAACATTTTACATTAAAAGTGACCTCTCTATAGCACCCCCTCTAAATAGCGCCTTCCTCTCTATAGCGCCCGATTTTAAACAATAAAATGTAAACATTTTACATTAAAAGTGACCTCTCTATAGCACCCCCTCTAAATAGCGCCTTCCTCTCTATAGCGCCCGATTTTAAACAATAAAATGTAAACATTTTACATTAAAAGTGACCTCTCTATAGCACCCCCTCTAAATAGCGCCTTCCTCTCTATAGCGCCCGATTTTAAACAATAAAATGTAAACATTTTACATTAAAAGTGACCTCTCTATAGCACCCCCTCTAAATAGCGCCTTCCTCTCTATAGCGCCCGATTTTAAACAATAAAATGTAAACATTTTACATTAAAAGTGACCTCTCTATAGCACCCCCTCTAAATAGCGCCTTCCTCTCTATAGCGCCCGATTTTAAACAATAAAATGTAAACATTTTACATTAAAAGTGACCTCTCTATAGCACCCCCTCTAAATAGCGCCTTCCTCTCTATAGCACCCTATTTTGGTGAGTCCCAAGAGGGGGCGCTATAGACAGATTTAACTGTATATTTCTTCTCAAGCTTTCCGGTTTTACAAACCCCCTTCTACGGGGTATATGTTACATGTATATGATATACATCCTATACTCCTGTAGAATGGGGTTTGTAAAACCAGAAGGCTTGAGAAGAAAATTCTATATACAAGTATCAGAGTCATCAACAATCAATTCTGTCATCGTTTGCTTTTGTGAATGGAATAAATACCCAAATATGGCCATTTCTTATAAGCATCGGTGGTTCAGTGGTAGAATGCTCGCCTGCCACGCGGGCGGCCCAAGTTCGATTCCCGGCCGATGCTTTTTTTTTACAATTTTTAAAACTCATTTATATTATTATCTTATATATAAAAGTCAATGTCTGTCTGTCTGTTTCGCGATAAACTCAAAAACTACTGAACCAATTGGTACCAAATTTTGCATGTCGCTTTTTATATTAAATGTTGCATGTTGCTATTCTATGGCACTTCTACCATTTATTATTGATGTTATTTCAGTATGAAGGAAATTGCATTCGGGGGAATTCTCGGGCGAAGCCGGGTCATTCGTCTAGTATATAAATAAAAAGCAAGAAAGTCATCCTAGGAACCTATTATATAGAGTGCTCCCAAACTATAGCTGAAACCTTTGACTCTCTTCAATCCTGATAACAATCAACCCCCCTTCATAGGATTAAAAGGAGAATAAGTTTTCAATATGAAAACCAAGTAATACAAGGTAATAAGACTAAACCAAGACAGTAACAACACTGTAACTGAAACGTCACACACTATTTATTTATTTAGATTTAATCTTATTACCTTATGTTTCTAATCCATAAACCATATTTGTTGTTGTTGTTTCTTAGCCCCTTGCATAAAGATTACACAAATTCAATGAGTCCAATTCAAATTTGTACCTTATCAAATGTTAGCCAAATGAAAATTTTAATTTTTAATAGCAAACCTCTTCCATCACGACATGAGAGGAATTGTCAAACAAATACTAATCATAATGATAAGGTACAATTTGGATTATTAGATTAGAAACAAAAGGTAACAAGACCAATTTATTGATTTGTTGCCTCAGGTTTCAAAACATTGAAAACACACAGATAAGATAACAAAGAGTGACATTTTAATTCCACACTATTGCTTCCTAAATGTCAACGGAAAAATATGTCCAGGGTAGCCTAGTGGCATCTGCCCGGTAACCGGAACAATTTGGGTTCGATTCCCATCCCTGGACACTTTTATTTTTCCGTTTATCATTACTCTTCACAATTCATCCTTTCATACCTCATCTCTAAGGTTAGAAATAATCATTATTTCTCCTTGAAATGAATTTGGATTTTTTGTTGAAAAGAAACACATGCGGGATAATTTTTAAAAATTTATAGTTTTACAATCACGGGCCGCATTATATTATATTGTATTATAATTTACTTATTTGATAAGACACAATTTGGATTGTAGATTATAAACACAAGGTAATAAGACCAAATCCAAATAAATAAATAGTGTGTGACGTTTCGGTAACAGCGTTGTTACCATCTTCAGACAAAAGTACTGAATGAGAAATTTTACCACAGCATGTTTTTAAATCTTTTCTGTTATCTTGTTTACACACTTGATAACAGTAACTATTTAAAACATGCTGTGGTAAAATTTCTCATTTGGTACTTTTGTCTGAAGATGGTAACAACGCTGTTACCGAAACGTCACACACATATTTATTTATTTGGATTTAATCTTATTACCTTGAATTTACTTATTTGTTTGTGGTTGTGCTTTGATTGTTTTAGCTGTAAATCTCCAAATTGTGTCTGAAAGGGAAAGAACTGTTCACCATCATAAATGTGGAGGTAAAATTTCCCAAGAACATTCGTTAATTTGACTTGTTCTTATCTAATCTAAACCTCCGATAAAGGACTACCTCCAGAAGTGACCAGGATATTAGCCATTGTGTTTCTTAGTTTGAAATTTCAGTTGTAAATACCCACAATATGAAAACGTATATTTGTAAACACTTCTTGTAGGAAATAGTTGATATGTTTTAATTAAACTCATTGAAGAGTGATTATCACTTGAAAGTTAAGCATTTTAAAATGAAACTCTTTGTGAGAAATATTTGTAGTTTTAAAAATGCTCTTCACACACACACAACATTTATAAGGCTTGGTTTAAGAAGGCTTGGTTCATCAGTGGTAAACCCTTCCAACGATTTCATCAATTTAATCTCCCAGATGCTTCATAAAGCTCTAATACTGTTGATGATTCTTCTTATATATGTTACACTGAAGGGTGGAATCTCAGAAATGGTATTCAAGCAAACTATGGACAGTAGAATTACATATACATATTTGCATCGAGCTCTTCTGCAAACAATAAGGCCATAATACACTATCTATATATGGGAAATAATAGACAGCATCAAACGACACTAACAAGATTTAGAACAGGCCATCTCAAGCCATTGAAGATAGAAAATAATAACATAATCTACCCCACTTGCCCAAAATGTAGCTTGGCACCTGCAGCGCCAGAACACATTTTGGCTTGTATTAGATGCACTAAACAGGACCTTTGGGAGAGGCCGCTGCTCATCATAAAACAGCTCGAGGAGCATGAACTCATGGAATTCGTGTAATCTTTACACAAGGGGATAAGAAACAACAACAACAACTTATATATGTTACACTGAAGGGTGGAATCTCAGAAATGGTATTCAAGCAAACTATGGACATAAGCTTTTAGGACAGTAGAATTACATATACATATTTGCATAGAGCAATGCTCTCCTGCAAACAATAATACACTATCTACATATAGGAAATGAAAGCATTAAAGCACAAATGTTTCTTTTACATCAAAGTTTACATCACTTATAGATATATAGACTTTATGATGCACTAGCGTGCCATCTGTTATCGAAATTCGAAACTATTTTAAACGCGTAAGATTCTTTTTGAAATTAAACAATTTCTACTGCCCTTACTGCAATGGAAAAAATCAGTAGAAATTGTTTAATTTCAAAAAGAATCTTACGCGTTTAAAATAGTTCCGAATTTTGATATAGCCTTTATGTCATAAGAATATGACTTGGGAGCAGGATTTTATGGTCATTAAAACCATGTTGTTGTTAAAACAATTGGGAAGGGTATATTAGAATTATGATGTTATAACCAAGTTGCTTCTATGATAAATCATCATTCAGTACTTTTGTCTGATGATGGTAACAACACTGTTACTGAAATATCACACACTATTTATTTATTTTGATTTGGTCTTATTACCTTGAAGCTTCTTATATGAGTATAAGGTAATAAAAGCCAAATCAAAATTATGTACCTTATCAAAATTTGCTATTATAAAAAGAGGTAATTATAATGAGGTTCCATTGTATATAGTGGAACTATCTATAAATAAGAAATAGCTATAGAAATGGATGGAAGAAAGGATAACATTATGAAACCATTGAATAAGAGGTAACTTCACAGGAAATGTCAGAATTCTCTAGCATTGGCTGCTGTTTGGTCATTTGCTGGATGAAGAGGATGCCAAGATGGAGATATTGAACAATGTACTGTATATTGGGTAGCATTCTTGCCAACACCATTTCCCTGCCAAACATCAGTATGGAGAAAAAAATAGGCATCTCCTGATTGTGAAACTAAAAGTTGGGTTGCATCCTCTATCAGAATAAATATAAACTAATCAATGAATTTTTTATTATTCCAGAATTGACCAAATACTTTTTTTTTTATTAATCAAGAAAAGCTAACCATGTATGTTTCAGGCTGAGATCCCAGTACAATTTCACTCTTTTGTACTATTTTTCACATCAGAATGGAGGGACTTTCAAAATACATCTTTTTCTATGAAAGTAGCCTATCCAATTAACAAGAAGATTGCCTATGCAATAGTTGGGCAGTAGTCCTCTACCACATTGTATTTTCATATTGGCATATTCAGCCAATTTCCTCTCTCCTCCCTTAATATGTTATGAAATCATAGCCACATATGATATGGAGGTAGTAGGCCTTAGTTTGAATTTTGCAAAGCTAATGTTGTGGCTTAGATCTGAAAATCCACTCATGGACAAAACTTATGGAAGTTGTACATTTCAGCATGTATATCGGGATTCAGACAATAACTCCGAAAGATATTACAATGACCTTTATTGAAGACACATAAGATAACCAAGTGTGAACAGCCTTTCTCTCCTTCAAAAAAAAAAAAAATAGACAACTGGGGACATCAAAGATTTTCCACTTCTCTAAGTTTTATCCATGAGTGTGTATAGTTCAGTCAAAGAATCTGAAGCACCTTACTGTGGTGGAACACCTCAGCTTTATATGATATCATGACAAACTCATAAAAAAGGACACCTTTGATGCCAACCTTGATATGAATTCAGATGCAGCTATTGGTTGATAGTGCCTACAGGCAGTACATAATCTCACCATTCATTTATAGCATTATAACACAAGGTAATAAGACCAAATCTAAATAAATAAATAGTGTAAAGTTATATACACACTATTTATTTATTTGGTCTTATTACCTTGTGTTTATAATCTACTAGCCGAATGACCCGGGCAACGCCCGGGGTTTACCCGATTAAATGCTTTTATTAAAATACTATTCGCTACAATTATAAATTGGCGCCGTGGATCTCATTCTTGTATAATATATAAATGTGTTTTAAAAATTGTAAATAAAAGATATGCATCGGCCGGGAATCGAACCCGGGGCACCCGCCACTATAATATATAAATGAGTTTTAAAAATTGTAAAAAAAAAAATGCATCGGCCGGGAATCGAACCCGGGGCGCCCGCATGGCAGGCGAGCATTCAACCACTGAACCAAAAGCAAACGGTGACAGAAGTGTCTTGCGCATTGGCGGCACCAAATGATGGGGGGGGGGTGGGCAAAGGTGGCGTGATCGTAGCCGACCAATAGGAGGGCGCCATTCCAAAAAAAAAAAGCAAACCGTGACAGAGGCGACGAAGAATGACGCTCGTAACTGTATATAGAATAATCCAAATTGTGCCTTAGCATTATAAGAGTTTTTATGGATTTCTATAGCTCTAACCCCACTCTGTGTTGTTGACTGGGGCTATACAGGTAACTTATCAGAGGACAACAAGAGGTGACTCTCTAAATGTGAGATAAGCTACTTATCTTGGCTATAACATGTGGCATCCAAACATATTACAACTTGGCATTGAAGATAAATTATGCACTCCTTTCTTTATTCTCTTTATATATTTATATATTCTTATGGTTTTTCTTTTTTACAACACAGCAGTGCAACCTTTAAATAAATATATAATAACACAAGGTAATAAGACCAAATCTAAATAAATAAATAGTGTGTGACGTTTCTGTAACAGCGTTGTAACCATTATCAGATAAAAGTGCTGAATCAATTTTCTATCGAATCCATTCTGTACTTTTGTCTGAGGATGGTAACAGCATTGTTAATAAACATTGCATATTATTTTTTAATATGAATTTGGTCTTATTACCTTGTGTTTTTAATCTATAATCCAAATTGTGCCTTATCATTCTTCTGACCTTTTACACAATAATTTAAGGAGGGTTTCTAACCTATAATCCTAATAACACCATACCATTCTTTTGACCATTTAAATGACAAAGGATGGAGGTTTTCTAATCTATAATCTACATTGTGTATGTACCTTCTGACCATTTAAATAACAACTCTGCCTTTTCCGGTCCCAAGCCCGGATGAAAAAGGAGGAGGGGGAGCAGTAACAAGCTCACTAAAAAACCTGGGTTCAGCTTGCCCAGATGATAGTACCCTGTAAGGTCTCCTAATCCAGGGATACAGGATGAGCAGTGTATGTACTTCATGTTACGAGCGGCTGCACATGGTGTCTGTTCCTCATGTCAGAGGCGGCCATTTCTTTTGGAGCTAAGTCAGCCTGCCACTGAGTAGTGCTCCCAGTCTTAATGACAAAGGCAGATGCATTCTACTTCACCCAGTCATGATGGTTGTCATGTCTCAGGCTCTACAAGCTTGATACCCTAATATGATTGAGTGGAGATAAGAAAGAAGAAGATTTAAATAACAAAGAGTGGAGGGTTTCTAATCTATAATCTACATTGTACCTTCTGACCATATAAAAAAATAAAGGTGTGGAGGGAGGGTGTACCTGGTGAAGGGAGGCCTGGGGCAGCAACAACAGACACAACACAGTGGAGGACCCTGCAGCGGCACCTGACGGCCCTCCAGTTTCTGCAGCACGCAGCCCACGTAGCAGGCCAGCAGCCAGAAGAAGGCCAACATGGGGAAGGGCAGGTAGAGGATCACCACCGTGGTCAGCACCGAGGCCGCTCTCGGCACCAGCAGTGTGATGAAGAGGCACAGGCCAACCACCTGCCATACCACGGACCACTGTAATGGGATTATCTTCTTCTTCTTTCTTATCTCCACTTAAATCATATTAGGGTATCAAGTTGTGACTCTTAATGGTGTCTGTTTGGCAACCATCATGACTGGGTGAAGTAGAATGCATCTACCTTTGTCATTAAGACTGGGACTCAGTGGCAGGTCGACTTAGCTCCAAAAGAAATGGCCGCCTCTGACATGAGGAACAGACGCCATGTGCAGCTGCTCCTAACATGGAGTACAAACGCTGCTCATCCTGTATCCCTGGATTAGGAGCCCTTATAGGGTACTATCAGCCGGGCCAGTTGAACCCAGATGATGGGATTGTAATCCATCATAACTAACACATAACCCTGTTTTTGTTAAATTTCATCCTTCAATTTAGTTAATAATTTCATAAATTTTCACCTAAGTGTGCCTGGATCATGGTGCCATGATCAATGAAAGCTGCACCCCTACACCCCATTTAATGAGGAGCATGAACTCATGGAATTCGTGTAATCTTTACACAAGGGGATAATAAACAACAACTAATAGGTAATCCCATAATATTATGTTCAAATCAATAGGCTTGAGGGATAAGTCTCTTTTAAATACATTTATTTCAAGCTTTCGGGCTCAACCGCCCTTCGACAGGAAAAATTATATTAGCTACTTAAGTTTTCAGATCCAATCTAAATATAAATTTAAATTTGTGAGACGCCTGTGTCTCGAGTGTAATGCGAGGCTTGCCGCGGGAGGGGGTGAGATCTTTGAAAAAGATGGCCGTTTAGCCCATTGAAATATCGGAAATAAAAGATTATTTAATGAATCGCAAAGTTCATGATACCGAGAGGGGTGTGGTGGCTGCAGGGAATATTACATTGTAAATTTCAGGTAAATCAATTTTTCTATTGAGGCTATGTAATTTGCTTGATAGGATAGATTCAATGATAAGTCTTTGGTGTTTGTTGGCAATATTGGAATAGTGAATTTTCGGTGATGTAATGTTGAAGGAATGGCCAGTTTCGTTTATGTGCTGTACTATTAAGGATCTATGGTCTAAGTTATC
Organism: Cordylochernes scorpioides; assembly: GCA_030710605.1. NCBI lineage: Eukaryota > Metazoa > Arthropoda > Arachnida > Pseudoscorpiones > Chernetidae > Cordylochernes > Cordylochernes scorpioides. The sequence goes on along the minus strand of CP092879.1, from coordinate 75,442,519 downwards.
AATATTTCTTTTGTGTTCATGAATTCTAATATTGACTTGTCTCCCGGTTTCGCCTACGTAGACTTTTGGGCAGTTCAAACATTCTATGGAGTAAATAGCGTTTCTTGGTGTGCTGCTAGGTTCATTGAGTTTCATGATCTGGTTTCGGAGAAGGGATCCAGTGGTAGGTGCGCAGGTGAAGTAGGTTTTGATTCCAAATTTCAATAAGAATCTCGCTATTGTGGAGGATAATGGTGAATATGGCATATTGCAGATAGATCTGTATATTGGAGACTGTGTCTTTTTAGTTGGGTCATAAAAGTGTCGCAATATAAAGGATATCGGGTATGCGCAGTCCCTGAGGTTAGCTAATATGTTCTGTGTTTCGAGGTTCTTGTACATCTGGAGGGAGCAGTGGGTATGGACTCGTTTTGATAGAGCAATGACTGTATTGATTTTGTGACTGATAGGACAGAAGGACGAGTATTGAACATAATTAGGACAGAAGGATGGTTTATAATAAACGGTGGTGTGCAATTCATGTTGGTGCCGGATGATTTTAACGTCGAGAAATGGAAGGGTATTATTGGTTTCTTTTTCAACAGTAAAGTGGAGATCAGGGTGATAATTGTTTAGATTGTAGAGGATGTCATCGGTTTTGGTGGTGGTGCAAATGCAAAAGATGTCATCGATGTACCTGCGCCAAAAGAATATATCATTGGGGAAATTGGCGGTAATCTTTCGGTCTATTGCGCGCATATGGGCTAAACGGCCATCTTTTTCAAAGATCTCACCCCCTCCCGCGGCAAGCCTCGCATTACACTCGAGACACAGGCGTCTCACAAATTTAAATTTATATTTAGATTGGATCTGAAAACTTAAGTAGCTAATATAATTTTTCCTGTCAAAGGGCGGTTGAGCCCGAAAGCTTGAAATAAATGTATTTAAAAGAGACTTATCCCTCAAGCCTATTGATTTGAACAGAAAATAAACAACAACGTTCACAAATAATATACACTCATGGACAAAACTTAAGGAAATGGAAAGTCTTTGATGTTGCCAGGTCATCATTTTTTTGTGAGTAGACGGAGGCAATTTTGTTCACACTAGGTTATCTCATGTGTCTTTAATTGTTGGGTGGAAGGTAGGACAGATGGCACACACACCTTTTAAAATATCTTCCTTTTTAATACCTGAAGCCCTGAGAGCATCCAGCCTCTCTGCTCACAACAAAACTACACTTTTCTTTTTTAACAAACAAGACATATGCAAATTCTCTATTATTAATTAATTTTTACACAAGAATTTACATATATATATTTACAATTTTTTTTTCTATAATTAAATTTAAAAATACAAATTATTTAAACAATTAAATTTACAAATAACATAGTATCCTATATTTAATGAAAAGATGATCAGCTGTAACATTAATAAAGGTCACTGTTATATATTTCAGAGTTATTGTCTGAATCCTGATATACGTACATATTAAAAGGTACAAATTCCTTAAGTTTTGTCCATGAATGTAGATAAAATATAAATACAGAGAAGTATAGCTTCTTGAATTCAACAGTTTTTAAATTCCAATCATCCTATTTACTTTGTGTGTTATCTCCACTCAACAATTATATCAGGGTATCAAGCCTGTAGAGCTTGAGATTTTTGTCTGCTGATAATGAGTAGATCTCATCAAAGGAGATTTGACATCTATAATGATTAGATGCAGTAGAATGCGCCTGCCTTTGTCATCAAGACTGGGAGCACTACTCAGTAGCAGGCTGACTTAGCTCCAATATGAAATCGCCGCCACTGACATGAGGAACAGACACCAAATGCAGCCCCTTCTAACATTGGGTTTCTTTACCGCTGGGCGGATTACATCATCACCCGCTACGCCGCCATGAACCTAGTCGGACCTGCTAAAACTTGGTATGAATTCCACAAGGTCAATTTTGCCACCTGGGAAATTTTCAAGACTCGCCTCATCCAGGACTTCGCGTCGCTGGAGAACAAGGACGAGATGATGCTCAAACTGAACAGAATGCAGGGGTGGAATGAACTCGCGATGCGATTTGCTGAAGATATATTGCTTCAATGCAGCAAAGTTCAGCCCAATATGGAAGAGATGGAAAAAATACAATTTGTAATCGGAGGTCTAAAGAAAGAGTACGCGCTGGCACTATATCTCAACCCCCCTAAAACCATCGACGAACTTCTGGAGGCATGCAAGAGAATAGATGGGTTCGAGAAGGAATACCTGGAACGAAAGGAGAAGAATAAAATTCTTATGAATCGGATTTCTCAAAAAGAAACTAATCATGCCAGATGGAACAGGCAACCAAGAGAGTTTCAATCATTTAAAACTGAAAATTATTCGAGGCCTATGAAGGGAGCACCAAGCCAAAACCAAACTTACTTCCCCCCACAGGAGACTCGTACATTTCCCCGATCCACTCAAAAGGATATATATAGACGAACTCCTTCTGGCAACACTTATGATAGAAAACCTCGGAATGATAGAGGTAGAACCGAGGACGGACGACCTATCTGCTTTAGATGTAATAGACCGGGTCATGTAGCAAAGTATTGCAGAATAAAATATGTTCGCATGGTTGAGGAAGTTGCCCCTAGCCTAGACAGCCCGCCTGATGACAAAAAACCGCTGAACACCCGGAACCTGAGCCCAGAAGTATACGCCGATGTGTGTGAGAGACCAAACATTCCAACTAGCAAAAGATTCGAGGTGTTGGAGGATTTAAACTAGAAAGCGCGCCTGTTCCAGTCAACCAGGGCATGTCGAAAATAGGCGCGATCACAGAGATGGATTCAAAAAGCCGAATAAATGTGAATGTTGATAAAATTGGAATATTGGAAGCCTTGGTTGACACAGGCGCGGATCTCTCGATTGTAGATTTAAGAACTGCTCTCGAAACAGGCGTTCGTATTGAAACCTATAATTGAAATTGTATTGGTCCAGATGGTAAAAGGCTTAATATATTGGGAAGCATTTCAATGGATATAAAAATTGACGAAAAGTCATTGAATCATAGATTTGTAGTTCTTGAATCCAATATGAAATCATTAATAATTGGAAGAGATCTTCTCAGGCGTTTAAATGCGAAAATAAATTGCAAACAGGATATTTTGGAATATGACATTGTGACCGAGTGTCAAGATTCGAACGAAGCACCCAGGAAAATAATCAATCAGCAGGATGAAGTAGTGCCTCAACTTTGTGTTAAACTAGTCAGGGTAACCGTGAAGGCCAATGATGGCGAATACGTGGTTGAACCAAATGAAAGGCTAACTCTTACAAATGGGCTTAGGATTGCTAGATGTCTGATCACAGTAAGAAACAAATTAGCGGATTTATGGATAACTAATCCTTATCCTCGAACATTAAAAATAATGAAGAATCAGACCTTGGGCTACGCAAGTCCTCCCACCATGGTTAATAATATAGAAGATGATGAGGAAGATAAGGTGATGGAAATTCAAATAAACGAGGACCTGACATTAAGCCAAAAGAATGAATTAAGGCAAGTTTTATCGAAATACAGTGATCTATTTTCATCAAAATTGGGCAAGACGAATTTGGCCAAACATAGAATTGACACAGAAAATGCGAAGCCAATAAAACACAAATCGTACAGAGTTAGCCCTAAGAAGCGAGACATCATCAAAGAACAAATTCAGGATATGCTCCATGAGGGAGTAATAAGGGCATCTTCTGGTCCATGGGCTTTTCCAGTTATTTTGGTCAGAAAGAGAGATGGCAATTGGCGATTTTGTGTAGACTACAGGAAACTGAACAGCATAACGGTAAAGGATGTTTATCCGATCCCCAGAATTGATGATGTTATGGACACACTTCAGGGATCTAGATATTTCACGGCCATAGATCTCAGATCGGGATACTGGCAGGTAGAGATCGAGGAACAAGACAAGAAGAAGACGGCCTTCACAACATCCCATGGTTTATACGAATTTAATGTTATGCCATTTGGTTTGTGCAATGCTCCAGCTACTTTCGAAAGAATTGTGGACAATGTACTAAAAAACAAAAAATGGAAATTTTGCCTCTGTTACCTAGATGACGTTATTATATACAGTCCCGAATTTACCACTCATCTCGGAAGGATTGAGGCTGTTTTAAAGTGCTTTCGTGAATCGAACCTGAGGCTTAATGGGAAAAAGTGCCGATTTGGATTTGAAGAAATTGAAATACTCGGTCACGTGACAAGCAAACATGGAATTAAACCAGCAGATCATAATGTTAAAGCGATTAGAGATTTTCCCCGTCCTTCAAAGACAAAAGAAATTCAGTCATTCATAGGACTTTGCTCATATTACAGGAAATCCATTAAGAACTTCTCGCGAATAGCTGACCCACTGTTCAAACTAACAAGAAAGGATTCTCCATTCATCTGGTCAGAATCTCAGGAAGAAGCATTTATAACTCTGAAATCTTTGCTAACAAATCCCCCGATATTATCACATTTTGACCCAGAAGCACCGACCCAGATCCACACCGATGCATCAAATATTGGCCTAGGTGCTACCCTTGTTCAAACTATCAATGGTCAAGAAAAAGAAAATTTCATACATAAGTCGATCATTAAGCAAGCCAGAACGTAATTATTCGACAACAGAGAAGGAATGTTTGGCATTAGTATGGTCAATGTCGAAGTTACGACCTTATCTATATGGAAGGCGCTTCAAAGTTATGACGGACCATCACGCGTTGTGTTGGTTAAGAAATCTAAGGGATCCAACGGGTAGACTTGCAAGATGGGCATTAAAAATACAAGAATATGACTTCGAAATAATTTATAAATCCGGGAAAAAACATTTGGATGCAGATGGTCTTTCACGAGGTCCATTACCAGAAACTGATTTTGACGATAACTATGATAGTTTGTTTTTCAACCCAGTCATCGAGGATTCCGACGAATATATCGAAAACATCAAGAGATGCCTCGGTGACATGGAGGGCAAACGATCGATTGTTGAAAATTTTAAAGAAGAAAACGGATGTCTGTACAAAAGAAATCCGAGGCCAGAAGGAAGAGCCTGGCTGCTGGTGGTACCCAGAGTGAGAAGGAAGGACATTTTAAAAGAGCACCACAATCATATGATCTGTGGCCATTTAGGTGTGTCCAGAACAATGCACCGTCTAAAGGATAAATATTTCTGGCCATCCATGCTGAAGGATGTGGTGGAGTATGTTAGGACCTGCCATCTGTGCCAAAGCAGGAAGGGTTCTAATCAGTTGTCTGCTGGCCTACTTCATCCGATCCCTGCTGCAAATTATCCCTTCGAGAGAGTTGGGATCGACTTTTTGGGACCATTGCCATCTACGAAGAACAGAAAGAAGTGGATGATAGTATTGACCGACTATTACACAAAATATGCGGAAACGAAGGCTGTCATCGATGCCACAGCGAGGGAGGTTGCTAAATTTCTGACAGAAAATGTTATTTTGAAACATGGAGCCCCACGGTATCTGATTAGCGATAGAGGAAGCCAATTCACGAGCAATTTGGTGAAAGAAATAACCAAGATGTGTCAAATTCAACATTGCCTCACAACAAGCTATCACCCACAGACAAATGGCCTCACAGAGCGATTAAACAGAACATTGATCAATATGATAAGCATGTACGTGAACGTAGATCAAAGGAATTGGGACGAGATACTTTCATTCATAACCCATGCTTACAATACGACAATACAAGAAACAACCAAATATTCCCCGTTCTTCCTTTTGTATGGAAGGGAACCAGTCTCGATTTTAGATGACACAAATATCTTCATTGAGCCCGATTCGGAGGATTATGACGAGTACGTGAGCAAGTTGATGGAAAGAATCGTGAGAACGAGAGATATTGTGAAAGTTAATACCGAGAAAAGTCAGGCAAAGATGATTAATTATTACAACCAAAAACATCGGCAAACTGGTTATGAACCAGGTGATTTAGTAGCGCTGTGGACTCCAATAAGAAAACCTGGAAAATGTGAGAAACTTTTGAGACGCTATTTCGGACCCTACATCGTGCTGAAAAAAATTTCCGATGTGAACTACTCCATCGTGCCAGAAGATAACCCTGGGAACCGCACACAACCTACAACAGTTCACATAAGCAGAATCAAGCCTTACTTTGCGAGAATGGAAGACTGTCACGAGGACGCGACCATTTCGGAGGAGGGAGAAGTGTCACATTCTGCATAGTTATTTTGTAAAAATATGTAACATACAGAGTTCAAAACAACGACTACTCACCCGTGCAGGCACGGTCACGCTCCGCCGCGTTACGTGCAGAAAACATCCTTTGTTCTGAGCATAGCTGCTTTTGTTTTTTTGAGTTTAGTTCGTTGTTACTCTAAATCTCCTAGAGTTAGAGTTTAACTTTTTCATTATTAATAAAATATAGTTACTTGTTTTATGAGAACGCGGTCTGGTTTATTTGATGATATGGCGAACGCTGATCAGAGACCTTTAGAAGCACCTACGGTCGAGGCGGGTGTAACAATATAAACAAAAAAAACTATATGGTTGTATTCCTTTTGTTAAGGATTTCTTTACATTTTAAAAAATTAACTCTGTGTTTAGTTCTTTGATTATTTAAATTATAATTTTAGTTATATTATGAAAACAATATTAATAAATATTATAGTTATGATTATCAAATTTTAATTATATTAATGAATAATAAAAATCATATTTTTATTATGTCATATATATATATAGAAATATTAAAAAAAAAAAACATAAATAGTAATAAAGTTTTATATAAAATTTTTAAAAATAATAATAATACTGATAAAACACAGAAAAAAGAGAAAAAAATAATTTAAAAATCACAAATTTTTTAGTACATTTATATGAGGAAATATATACAGTGGTACCTCGACATACGAGTTTAATTCGTTCCGCAACCTTGCTCGTATCTTGAATTACTCGTATCTTGAAGCAAATTTACAAATTCACTTAGTTAGAGCTTGGATAGCCCGCTACATTTTAGGAGAAGACCTCTGCGCTGACTATACCTCTGGGTGAAGAGTGAACATAGGAAAACCAGCCAGAAGAAGTGGGCGAACATTTTTTGGTCCCTCGAGCCGGATAAAGTTACAAGATTTAGAAAGGTTCACTCAAGAGATAAAGAAGATAAAAGTTTAAAAATTGTAAATTCAATTTGTTGATGCAAAGATAATCAAGAAAAAAGGCTTATGCAAATCTAAGCAAGATTATAACAAAGAAGAATTTATGTAAACAAGGCTTTAAGAAAGTTCTTGCAAATTAAACTCAAGAGATAAAACAGAGGTATAGCGCGTTAAGTTAAGTTAAGAACAGCAGCAAGTCTAGAAAATGAAGCGGGCAATAAGAAGTAGAGCCGTTCAAAGAACGACTATTTCCAAGATGATTAAAAGGGTAGAAGCGGAGTTGGATGAGGAAACTCCTTCTGAAAATACGATAAGAATCAATTATAAACTCTTCGAAAAGCACATGACAAGTCTTCAAGATGAAGATAAGTTAATCTGGGAATTGATGCTGGACGATGAGGAGAATGATGACAAGGTACTAGAGGAGGAGAGAGAGGAGCCAGTATGAACAGAAGTGGATAAATCTTGAAATAAGAGTTAATTACTTCCTCAACTCTCTGATGAAAAATATTGATGCCCTCCATGATAATAGTTCGGAAAAGGGCTCGCTGCCTGGAACAAGAGGTTGCCGATTGCCCAAATTGGAATTGAAAAAATTTGATGGATCCTGGCTGGAGTGGTTGGGCTGGTGGGCCCAATTTTCCACGATCCATGAGGATTCTACACTCTCAAATGTGGATAAATTCCAGTATTTGGTGCAATCCATGAAGGAAAACACAAGAGCCTCAAGGCTAGTGAAGAGTTACCCCATCACCGCAGACAACTATCCAAAGGCCATTTCGGCGTTGAAAGACCGCTTTGGAGACAGAGTGATTCTCACAGAGGTATACGTGAGACAACTATTGGGATTAGTTGTGAATAACGCCCGGAGAAAGACCATAAGGATTGAGGATCTCTATGACAAATTGGAGTCCTACTTAAGATCATTGGAATCCCTGGGGATCACTGCCGAACAAAATGCGGCGTTCTTGTACCCGCTTGTGGAGTCAAGTCTGCCGGAGGAGTTAATCACGGTGTGGCAGCGTAGTGCCCTTTCGGGATATAGTGATGAAGGTGAAGATACACCTCAACCTGTTGATGGGCGGCTCGGCTCGTTGTTAAAGTTTTTAAGACGAGAAGTAAAGGGAGAAGAGCGTCTGGCCTATGTAAGAGCTGGATTTGGGGCATCCTCGAATTCCAGGAGTACAAGGCCAAATGCCACGAGGCTACATGTGGCTGAGGTCAACAAGCCAAGAGAAAGAGACCTGATGGCATGTCTGTTCTGTCGTGGCGACCACTGGTTGAGGAATTGCCAGAAGTGGTTGGCCATGTCTATTCAGAAGAGAAGAGAAGTATTGATGAGGCAAAGAGCTTGCGTCAAAAGTTTCCGATTGGGTCATCACGGGCACCAATGCTGGAGAGATGTAGAATGCAATATATGCAAGAAGTCGCACAATACCTTGCTGCATCTCGGGGAGCATTTGACATCAAATCAGGGACCATCAAGCACTAAGGAGAACATCCACACGAAGACTGAATCCAATGCAGAAAAGCCTGATGTGTCATTCGCCGGCATGCATGTGAGAACAGCGGTGCCAACGGCGCTTTTGGCCACGGCTTTAGTGCGGTTGGTAAATCATCTGAATGAAGAAAAGGTGGTGAGAGCCTTGCTAGATCAGGGTTCGCAGTCTTCCTTTATACATAGGGACGTGCTCCAGGGTCTGAGTATCCCGGTCTCCAAAGTTGACGCTCAGATCTATGGGATCAATGCTACTAAGGGAGAGGAAGTTAAAGACCTTGCCCATTTTGCCATCAGGCCTCTAGGAAATCAAGACTGGGAGTTGCCATTGCAGGCTTTGGTGGTGAATAAAATGACAGGACTGTTACCGAGCAGGGACCTTCGCCTACCAATAACCGAGAAGTTGAGAGATATACAGCTTGCGGATCCCCAGTTTATGAAGAGTGGGAAAATTGATATAATTCTGGGAGCTGATGTATACGGATTGCTTTTGCTGCCTGAAATCCGAAGAGATGACAAGACCCAGTTGTGTGCACAAAATACGAAATTAGGATGGATTATATCAGGAGGATTGTCAGGAAGCGATGTCGGCAATACGCGGGTATTTACCACCCGTGTGCAGTATGAGGATAATTTAGAAACTATCTTAAAAAGATTCTGGGAAGTTGAAGAGGTTCGGGTTGCCAACAAAATAACTCCCCAAGATGAGTTTTGTGAGGACCTGTACAAAAATAGTGTTCGACGTGACACCAATGGGAGATATATAGTTCCCTTGCCCTTTGATCCACGGGTTGGGATGCAGGATTGCTTCGGAAATTCCCTGGACTTATGTGTCAGACAGCAGATGGCCCTGGAAAGGCGCCTAGCTCTGAATGATCAGCTGGGAAGGGATTATTATAAGTTTATGGAAGAATATGAAGGATTGGGACACATGACCCAGTTGACTGAGATCCCAGTTGGTGATCAAGTGGGACATTGCTACCTGCCTCATCATGCCGTCCTTGGAGGCCAACCTGATAGAAGGAAATTTAGAGTGGTGTTTGACGCATCCGCTAAAACCAAGAATGGATTTTCATTTAATGATAGACTTTACACTGGTCCAAAGCTACAGAGAGATATATTGTCTATCATGATGAATTGTCGAAGACACAGAATATTTATTATGTCAGATATAGAAAAGATGTATAGACAGATTTTGGTCCGTCCTAGCGATGCATAAAGGCAGAGAATTATATGGAGGCGAAGATCGGAAGATAAATTAATGGCTTATAGACTTAATACTGTTACCTATGGCACTGCTGCAGCACCCTTTTTGGCAATGAGAACCCTATTAAAATTGGTAGAGGATGAAGGGGCTAAGTATCCTAGAGCCTCTAGAGCAATCATAAAGGATACTTATGTGGATGACATTATTACCGGTGCAGATGATCTAAGAGATGGAATGGCGTTGCGGGATGAACTCATCGAGTTGCTTAGATGTGGAGGATTCACCTTGAAGAAGTGGTCTTCAAATGATCTGACGATTTTGGGCAACATTGCGAAAGAACATTGCGCACAAAAGATTACATTTGAACAATCCAAGGTTATAAGGACATTGGGTTTGGGATGGATCCAAAGTGAAGACTGTTTCTTATATGACGTTCAGTCGTTGGAAAAGACATCGGTGACTACCAAACGCGAAATGCTTTCCTTTATCGCCAAGTTATATGATCCCTTGGGATGGTTGGCACCTGTCCTTGTAACAGGAAAAATAATGGTTCAAAGGTTGTGGATAACAGGATTACATTGGGATGATCCGATGGATGAATCATTGATTGAAACATGGACTAATTTTAGAAAGGAATTGAATTTCATAGGAAATTTGAGAATACCCCGATGGTTGGGTCTCGGAAGGAATACCCAGGGAGTACAGTTGCATGGATTCGGTGATGCCTCTGAAGACGCCTATGCGACAGCCGTTTACATAAGAATTCCCACTGATGATGGTGTCAGTGTAAAACTGTTGGCATCAAAGACTAAGTTGGCTCCCATTCGGAAGATGTCAATTCCACGCTTAGAATTGTGTGCAGCTCTTCTGCTGACCAGACTAATGAAATATATAATGGAAGAATTGAATATCAAAATGGAGAGTGCTACCTGTTGGTCCGATTCTACCATAGTCTTGAGTTGGTTAAGAACTATGTCTAGAAATCTCCCCACTTTCATCGGCAATCGTGTGGCAGAGATTCAGAGTTGTCCACAAGTCAGGGAGTGGCGCTATGTTCCCACAGGAGATAATCCAGCGGATATTGCTTTGCGAGGAATTCTGGGGTCCGAGCTGAAACAGTCTTCCATCTGGTGGATAGGACCTACCTGGTTATCAGCAGAATCAACAGAATGGCCTAGAATGCCTCCTGTGTTTGAGCACCAAGGTCAAATTGAGCTCCTGAGTGTTCATGCCATCAGTGAAACACCTTTCTTGGTGGCTATCGGAGAGATGAGCTCAACCTTTAATGGGTATATCCGAAAAGTGGCCTGGATATTGCGTTTTTGCCATAACTGCCGCTACAGAGCGGAGCGATATCAGTCGCACTTAACCACAGCCGAACTGAGAAATGCTCATAGGAGAATACTTCAAGCAATTCAGTGCCAGCATTTCAGGGAAGAAATAAGAAGTTTGACCACTTTAGGATCAGTAAAGCGCACGAGCAAGATTTATGGGTTAACACCGTTCCTCGACGATCAAGGAATCCTTAGAGTCGGCGGTGGATTGAAATGGGCTCCATCTATGACATATGAACAAAAACATCCTGCGCTATTGCCTTCATCAGGAAAGGTGGCTCAGATGATTGTTCAAGCGGTTCATATGCGGACTTTGCACGGAAGTGTGCATCTGATGCTGTCCACTTTAAGACAGAAGTATTGGATGCTGAGAGCAAAAGATCAGGTGAAGAGATGCATTCGAGAGTGCGTGACATGTTGTCGATACAATCGCGTCACTCAAGGCCAGCTAATGAGCGATTTACCCAAGGAGAGATTAACACCGGGTAAACCCTTTTCAATCAGTGGTGTAGATTATGCTGGACCTGTGAACCTTCGAAAGGGCTACATCTGTCTATTTGTGTGCTTTGTGACCCGAGCAGTACATCTTGAATTGGTCACCGATGCCTCTACACCCACCTTCATGTCGGCCTTTAAGCGATTTGTAGCGCGAAGAGGACATTGCACTCGGCTATATAGTGATCAAGGAACAAATTTTGTGGGAGCTGCACGACAGTTGCGTTCATGTTTCTATCTGGCTCAAAATCAATTAAAAGAACTAGCTGCCGTGTTAGCTAATGATGGAACTGAGTGGAAGTTCAACCCTTCAGGAGCTCCCCATTTTGGTGGTCTTTGGGAGGCTGGGGTCAAGGCTTTGAAATATCATATGAGGCGAATTATTGGGAACAATTTGTTGACATATGAAGAACTGCTGACCGTTCTAGTTCAAATCGAGTCTTGTTTGAATTCGAGACCTTTGTACCCAATGAGTAATGATCCTAATGATCAAGGGGTATTAACTCCCGCCCATTTCTTGCTTGCTGAACCATCCTCTTGTGTCCCGGAAGATGACCTATTATTGGTAAAGAATCATCTCCTAACAAGATGGCAGTTAGTTCAGAGGGTCTTGCAACATCTGTGGAAAAGATGGTCAAAGGACTACTTGAATAACTTGCAACAGCGCAATAAGTGGAAGACCATCTCTCCCAATGTCGACATCAATACTTTAGTATTGATAAAAGAGGAAAGAATGCCCCCTGCAAGGTGACTTATGGGCAGAGTGGTGGAGACACATCCTGGGAAGGACGGCCTGGTGCGGGTTGTTTCGGTGCGGACATCGGTTGGAGTGCTCCGAAGACCCTTGGTGAAGCTGGTGCTGCTTCCGGTGGCCCCTCCGGAACTTGATGTGACCCATCAACTCGGGCAGGAATGTTAGAGTTTATTTTTATTATTACTCTGTGTAAATGTTTATATTATATTTGACCAGGAGTGCCTGGTCACGTGTGTGTATTTTATTGTATATATAGTGTGCTTGGAAATAAAATGGGAGTCAAGTTGAGCTTTGGTGAGACTAGTGCTTTCACTTAGTTAGAGCTTGGAAAGCCCGCTACATTTTAGGAGAAGACCTCTGCGCTGACTATACCTCTGGGTGAAGAGTGAACATAGGAAAATCAGCCAGAAGAAGTTGGCGAACACATATATTAGTTAATAACTAAATGGAATCCCTCTTTCTTTTTCCCAGTAAGAGACGCCTACGGAAGCCAACAGTACATAGACAGATAAAGCACATAGGCTATAGTTATTAACTAATATATGCATTTATATAAGGCGCCAATTTATAATTGTAACAAATAGTATTTGAATCAAAACATTCAATCGGGTAAAACACGGGCGTTGCCCGGGTCATTCGGCTAGTAGATTATAAACACAAGGGAATAAGACCAAATCCAAATAAATAAATAATGTGTGGCGTTTCAGTTACAGTGTTGTTACCATCTCCAGACAAAAGTACTGAATGTACTTCATTCAGTACTTTTGTCTGGAGATGGTAACAACGCTGTAACTGAAACGCCACACACTATTTATTTATTTGGATTTGGTCTTATTACCTTGTGCTTAGATTCTGTTAAGATATATACAGAAAATAAGTGGGGGAGAAAGAAAGAAATTCAAATTTACAAAGTACAGTAGAAACTCCATGAGAGGATATTCTCGCTAAAGGACACATCTCTACAAAGGACAGTTTTCATTTGCAAAATGACCATTTTTACTATTTAGCAACTCTCTGCTAAGAGGACACCTCTCTGTAAAGGACATTTTGGGACTGCAACTAGATGTTCTTTACAGGGAGGTTCTATTGTATATGGGAAAATATGCAAATACATACTATTTTGATTTGATATTATATACATATAGGTTATAGGTATTTTTCTGCTCTCCTTTTTATATACAGATTCCTGTAAGTTATGGGAGAACAGTTTCAAACAGGGTCAAGAGGATTAATGGGTTTTGATACTAAGAAAGGAATATAAATCAAATAATACACAACAGATTTCTGGAGATGAGTTTCTTGGTGAGTCTCAAGTGATGAAACGCATCTCCAGAAACCTGTTGTATTATCTGACTTATATCCAGGAGAATTAAATCTATTGATAAATCAATTAAAAGAACATACAGTTAAACCTGTCTATAGCGCCCCCTCTTGGGGGACTTATTAAAAGAGGGTGCTATAGATAGGGGGTGTTATAGACAAGTCAATTTTAATGTAAATCGCATCGTACTACATATTTAAAATCGGGTGCTATAGAGAGGGAGTTGCTATTTAGAGGCGGCGCTATAGACAGGTTTAACTGTATAATATAAATGTACTAGCCGAATGACCCGGGCAACGCCCGTGTTTTACCCGATTGAATGTTTTGATTCAAATACTATTTGTTACAATTATAAATTGGCGCCTTAAATAAATGCATATTTTAGTTAATAACTATAGCCTATGTGCTTTATCTGTCTATGTACTGTTGGCTTCCGTAGGCGTCTCTTACAGGGAAAAAGAAAGAGAGGATTCCATTTGGTTATTAACTAATATATGCATTTATTTAAGGAGCGACCCGCTCCAACACAATAATTACAAAAACGAAAAGGCGAGTGGGGGGGGGGGGGGGGGGGGAGGCAAAGGTGGCGTGAGCGTAGCCAACCAATAGGAGGGCGCCATTCCAAAAAAAAAAGCAAACGGTGACAGAGACGAAAACTGACTGATGATTAAGAGATGAAGAATGACGCTGTAATATAAATGTCACAGAATGATCTGTAGCGGTCTACTCAGTGAAATCATCGTCAATCACATGATGCCACATCAGCATTTTATTTATAAATAGTTTGTTTAACACATAGCAATAACACGACATCTATATAATACAAATGAAAACACCAAAACCTGTTTTCAGAAGAGCTCGATGCAAATATTTAAATGTGATTCTACTGTCCTAAAAGCTTATGTCCATAGTTTTCTTAAATACCATTTCTAAGATTCCACCCTTCAGTGTTGCATATAAAAGATGAATGATCCAATACAGTATTAGAGCTCTAAAGAAGTGGTTTGTTAGATTAAATTGGTGAAACCGCTGGGAGGGTTCACCACTGATGAGCCAAAGCTCTCCCAAAATTTTTTCATCGCAGTAAGGACAGTAGAAGTTTGATTTATTTGTGAAAAGAAACATTCGCGCTTTGGTGTTTTCATTTGTATAAAATTGTTTTTTTATATATCTCTCATTTGTATTTTGCGATCTGACAAATTTGGTAGGTACTTTCTGTTGGGTGGAAGGGAGGATAGAGCTGGTACCTTGTTTAATATTTTCTTTTAATGTTTGAAGCCCTTAAAGAGGAAAAAACAAATATACCCCTATGAAGAAATTATATTTATTTTTACAATAAAGTTAAATTAGAGACTTTTAAGAAATTATATAAACATATTTACAATAGAAAAACTAACCTGAGAGCATCTAGCTTCTCTGCCCAAAAACAAACTATTCTTTCTAACTAACAAGACATATGCAAATTCTCTATTATTAATTAATTTTGCACAAAAATTTACATATATACATTTACAAATTTTTTATAATTAAATTTAAAAATACAAATTATTTAAACAATATAATTTACAAATATTAAAGTATCTTACATTTAATGAAAAGAGATGATCAGCTGTAACACTTTCCTTGTTAAAATAAATTTGTTTTAAGATTTACTCGTTCTGGTCTCATTTATAATATTGATATGGACCAATCGAACATTGACATGAAGCCAACCTCCCCGGGATGGTAAAACAGAGAGTTTTCTGGGAGGATATTGAGCTATAAAAATAAAGGTTACCTCTCCTGTCAAAATAGATATCAAAACTAGATGCTATCTGATAAGGCACAATTTGGATTATAGATTATAAACACAAGGTAATAAGACCAAATCCATGATACGGCACAATTTGGATTATAGATTATAAACACAAGGTAATAAGACCAAATCCAAATAAATAAATAGTGTGTGATGTTTCAGTAACAGAATATGGTAACAATGCTGTTACCGAAATGTCACAAACTATTTATTTATTTGGATTTGGTCTTATTACCTTGTGTAGATTATATCTATTGACCATCGTTGCAGACTTTCAATGGTCCCAGGGGGGAATCTTGCACAAGTTGTACTAGTGAGGGCAAGCAACTCTAGCAACTTGTAGGAGAGCCAAGTTATTTCAACATGTGCCGTGTACTTAAAGTAAGCAGTTATGTCACATCCTTTCTTCCCACATTGATTGTTCCATGTATCAACTTGGAATATCAATAACAGTAACAAAGGATTCTCTCATCACACACCCCAATACTTTAGTTTCTGCAAGTTTATTGCCCTCTGTTATGGAATTCTTCTTTCTAATCCCAGAAGCATATAAAAGAGGCAACTTTATAAGGTAACACGACCAAATAAATAAAATAGTGTGTGACGTTTCGGTAAAAACATTGTTACCATCATTAGACAAAAGTAATGAAATGTGATTAAGTACAATTTGGATTATACACCTTGTGTACTTTTCAGCACTTTTGTCTGAAGATGGTAACAACGCTGTTACCGAAACGTCACACACTATTTATTTGAATTTGGTCTTATTTACCTTGTGTTTATAATCTACTAGACGTATGACCCGGCTTCGCCCGAGAATTCCCCCGATTGCAATTTCCTTCATACTGAAAGTACATCAATAATTTTTTTTTGCTTATCCCTAGTACACGTGGTACAGGCCATGATAATCATGGTGGGTAGTTAGCGACTGCTTTTTACTGTAAGCGCACCACATGTCTACACATGTGAAAAGCAGTTCGACTTTGCACTTACAAATGCCAGAGCCCCGTTTGGTTACTTGCACTCGCTGGTGGAGTTGGACTTTTGCAAGAATCGGGGGCCATTGAAGCCTTTTTTTTTTTTTAACAGAAAAAAGTGTCCAATGCGGGAATCGAACCCGGGTCCTAATGGTCGAAAACCAAATAGTTTAATCAGCCTTCCACTGACCCCCCACATCAATAATAAATTTTAGAAGTGCCATAGAATAGCAATACAGAAGTAACACATAAACTACAGGAAAAAAGCGTGTGATAGCAAAAATTGTATTATATTAGTGTTTAGGTATTTGATTTAATTAATATAGTTGATATTATAATATATATTTATATTATATCTATATATATAAAAATGAATGTTTGTATGTTTGTCTGTTTGTTTGTTTGTTGGTTTGTATGTTCGGTATACAAATTCGCAGTAGTTCACTAATTCAAACCAAAATTTCCATACATAGGTAAAAAAATACGGGGAAGACGATAGGCTATTTTAAAAAATATATAAATCAATTATTAAAACTATATATTTTTAGTCAGAAAATGATGATGACAATATTGCTGTATCATGTTTGATTATTAGATACATAATTATATCGGGAAAAATTCCAAAAAGCAGAGACCACGGGTGAAACCAGTTCATTATTTTGTACGCAGGAACAAAATTCTAACAGAAAAACATTCATTCGAGCAGAAAACAAAAGCCAGATCATCTTTCTATAAAAATATCGCTTCTCAGACACAAAGTTTGGAGTGGGACGTTTCACAAAAGTGACATCCACGGTGCCAATTTATAATTGTAACGAATATTATTTGAATAAAAACATTTAATCGGGTAAAACCCGGGCGTTGCCCGGGTCATTCAGCTAGTATGATATAAATGAGTTTTAAAAATTGTAAAAATAAAAATGCATCGGCCGGGAATCGAACGGGCCGCCCGCGTGGCAGGCGAGCATTCTACCACTGAACCACCGATTCTTATAAAAAATGGCCATATTTGGGTATTCATTCCATTCTGGATTACTCCGCGTAAAAAAAAAAAAGTTCTTCAAATGAAAAAAAAGAAATAGCCAAAAATACTAATCAAAATGTAGATGAAAAATTTCCTCAGGTTTATAAAAAGCGACATGCAAAATTTGGTACCAATTGGTTCAGTAGTTTTTGAGTTTATCGCGAAACAGACAGACAATGACTTTTATATATATAGATATATATATATATGTAGTAATCCCGAGGTGGAATGTACTGGGCAGTCGTGGTAGTGGGTGCGTGATGGGATTCCCGCACTGGGACAGCAAGAGACAGAGGCAGGTCTAGATGGTAACTCCAAGAAGGTAGAGGTAGACCACGGACGAAGGTAGTCGGACCATGGACGTCACGGATGCCCTACATCGCGGATAGGGGTGAGAAACCCGACCGTATAACGGCGTGGCTCTGAAAACAACTATCTGAACAACTAAAAACTTTGTCCCAATCTTGGGGGGCTTTTATATGAGACGCTCGCAGATGGCGGCGAGTTCTGATTGGTTCCCGTAATCACGCCACCTGTCAAGCGCTGGGTTATTAATTATGTCTGGCCACGTGTCGGCCACCTGCTGACGGGGGGGAATGAACTCATTATCATAAACACCTGTTGTCTGGTCCATGGCGTCGTCTGGACTATAGTGTCGTCTTGGTCTACCATTACCCCTTTATTTTATTTGTCACTATTTTTACAAGATCGATACATTTTTATATAGATATGGTGTTATAATAAATATTAGAAGAAGGTGGTGATCTATCTATCCAAAATATACTACAGAATGTGTCCCCGGTGATGAAGGTTTGGTTGGGGGAATAACATGTAATGAATGATAACCTAACAAACCTATTATAAAAAAATAAAAGAAATAATTTGTATACAAATTAGTTAAAATTATTATGAAGTTACAAGTTAAAAGGAGAAAGATGTTGTAAGGGTGGTGTATCAATAAAAACGTACAAAATGAATGATAAAAGATTAAGAGAAGGTATATAATACAAAATGGTAACTATGGTAAAATGAATCGTACAAGGAAAGTAATATCTTATTGCATAAAAGATGAGAGGAAAAATTGAAGTTAGTTTATTGACTGAACGTATAATGTGACGCTAAGGTTGAAAAAGGGAAAGGGGGTATCTGAGCATGTTTCTGCAAAAGTAGTATCCCAAGCATCCTGCAATGCAATGCGAACTTGTTTAAGTGAGGCATTGTTTTCATTAACAGAAGGCCTAAGATATTCCGTCTGCATCATTAGCTCAGACAGTGGAAAGAGGTGGGAAGATTGATGGAGGTAAAGGGGAGAGGTAGAGGTAAGAGGGATCCCTGTTGTCCATAATGATTGTGCCCGGTTGAATTATGAAAAAAAAAAATGAAAAGTTGAAAAAATGATGAATTGATATGATGCGTCGGGCGATGAGAAAAAAAAATAAAAATATCGCGCTGGATATCCTGAACTCATTATCGGGAATGGTATAGTGAGGAAGGATTGTTCCAGTCGGATTAATCAATGAAAAAAAACAAAAATGTTCGGCGAACTGGAATCCCTTGGAAGGTTGGAGGTTTGAAGGATGCGGAAAAGGAGAGGTGGGTGTAAGAGAATTATTGTTGTCAATTTTGATTGTGTCCGGTTTGTGTGGTGAAAAGAAAAAGTTGAAAAATGAAAAAAATGATGAGCCGGACGATGAGAGAAAAAAATAAAAATACTAACTGGGTCTCCTGAGCTCACTGTTGGGAAATGTACACTGAGGAAGGGTCTTCTAGTTAGTTTAATCAATAAAAAAAAGAAAATGGCTGACGAACAATAATCTCTTGATGGCTGTAAAAAGTTGGGAGGAAAGGTTCATGGAATAGAGTTAGAGGTTGTAAGGGAAGCGTCAAAAATAACATTTTGGAATCTACAAAGAAAGGTAAAATGATAAATGTTTTATCTGTTAAAGAAATATTATAAATATTGTTAGGTGTGTAGGTTTTTTAAAGGGTGCCTAAAATAGTTGAAGTTGTAAAATGCTAAGTCTAAACATGATGAGAAAAAGAGAAAATAAAAATATTAAAGGTAATAATATATAAAGGGTTGATTGGTATTTGATGGCATTAATTTTGATGGTTAATAAACAAAATGATATTATCGATTAATAGTGAAATGTTTATCTATATCTGTAAGTTAAAAAACAAAGTCCAACACCACAAAACTACGTAAACTGTAAGTCTATTTACAAATAAATGAGAGAAATGCTAGCAAACCTATTAAATGGGAAACAATTTGGGGCACAAATTAGTTACTAGAATAAAA
Source organism: Cordylochernes scorpioides (assembly GCA_030710605.1). Classification (NCBI taxonomy): domain Eukaryota; kingdom Metazoa; phylum Arthropoda; class Arachnida; order Pseudoscorpiones; family Chernetidae; genus Cordylochernes; species Cordylochernes scorpioides. Next base: position 75,422,669 of record CP092879.1, on the reverse strand, counting down.
ATAAAGATAAAGGGGAGTAGTGGTGACACACTGATATAATATTATAAAACTACAAAAAATATATAAGAGGAGTACATAGGAAGGATAAATTTAAAGTAAACACGCACAATAGTGTGTTACTTAAGGTGTCTTGAATATTTACAACATAGTTTCAGGGATGTAATACAGGAAGGAGGAGAACTAGATATATTAAAAGTAAAATAAAATATAAAAGAAAATTGACTTAAACAAAAGGTTTGCGATAGGTAATGACGCAGTGAGGAATAAAGGAAGAAGGTCTGAATTGGTTTCTGCAAAGGACATCTCAGGAGTCCTGCCCTGCAATACGAGCTTAGAAGCGAAGTATTGTTTAAAGGTTTAAGCAATCTCAAGATGCTCTGTAAGTAGCATTAGATCAGATGGGCAAACGGCGTGAAGATCGAAGGAGAGGTAGTTAATGGGAGAATATGGGAAAGAAATTTTTTCTGAGAGAGGTTAAAAAGAGATGGTGGCTCAAGATCTGCGCTGCTGTCGGTGATTGAGCTCGACCAGATGAAAAATAAAATTAAACGAAAAATGAGTGGGCGCATCGTGCTGTGATGGCCTGGGTCGAGCATTAGAGAAAAAAAAATCTCGCTGGTTACCCAAGCTCTCCGTGTGGAGTTAACATGGGGAGGTTAGAATGAAGGCATAGAAGGTCAATGGAAAATGATCAAGAGACGAGAGAAGTATGGAAGGCCTATAATTGATTGATTGACAGGTAAGAGTGTTGCAGTAAGAAAGATTACCTCTGCTAATGATGGGTGCAAAGGTCATTCCAACCCTTTAGAAGTAGAGGGAAAGACGAAGTGAAAAAAAAACAATTAGGAAGGAGTTCAGTGCGTGCGTCCTTGAGCTGTCGTTGGGATGAAGATTGGATTTAATTGTCCTTTTAGTCTCCTTTGGTCTCATGTACAGGATCGATTTTAGAGATGATGGTGACCTCTTCATTATAACATTGTAATTTATAGTTGTATTTGTACTTGTGGGAAAAATGGGAGCCACATTATGAGATGAGATGATTTAAAATTGATATTTATAAAAATACAAATCTAGGGCTAGTTTTTAAAAACTTTTAAATATTGAGAAATATCAATTGGAATAGTAATAAGTCAAGTAAAATAAAGAGCGTAATAAATTTAATTATAAATACTATGGCCATAAATAAGGTATTAAAAAAAACACACACAAATAAGTTTAGAAAATATGATTCGAGTAATTAAAATATAATATGGTTTTTTAATGTAAAATTGAAAGTTGCATATTTGGATAATGCCATTTTAGGTGACCTTAAGAAAGGCATGTAAGATTAATAAATTGGCACAAATGCGTGATTGAATATTTTTAATAATAAAATTGAAAATGATGAATTAACATTTATAATTTGATTAAAATAAAAGTAAAAATGATAAATGAGAGTGTGAAAGTTTTAAAATTTGAGTAAAATGATATTAAAAAGGTTATAATTGATTTTAAAATGCTTAAAGTGAAAATATAAGAATAAAATTTATGCGGAAAATGGCAGAAACAAAGTTTAAAGTACCTTGAAATGGCTGATGCTGGCTGGAGTTGATCTCTGTAGATGGCTGTTTGGAAGAAGGCTGCTTGTTGCGTGTGATCCGTCGAAAGAGGAGATAATGGCTTCCTCCGCACGAGGCACGGCTAGTCCCCGAATGGCGTCTGTTAGGCGGCCTACTAGGTCGTCGCAGTGGGGCTGCATGTTGGTGAGGGCATCCGCGACGTGTTCGTCTTCGACCTCCGTCATCCTCTGCTTGTCCTCAGTCATCCTGTCGACTTTAACGGGTTCTGTAGTAATCCCGAGGTGGAATGTACTGGGCAGTCGTGGTAGTGGGTGCGTGATGGGATTCCCGCACTGGGACAGCAAGAGACAGAGGCAGGTCTAGATGGTAACTCCAAGAAGGTAGAGGTAGACCACGGACGAAGGTAGTCGGACCATGGACGTCACGGATGCCCTACATCGCGGATAGGGGTGAGAAACCCGACCGTATAACGGCGTGGCTCTGAAAACAACTATCTGAACAACTAAAAACTTTGTCCCAATCTTGGGGGGCTTTTATATGAGACACTCGCAGATGGCGGCGAGTTCTGATTGGTTCCCGTAATCACGCCACCTGTCAAGCGCTGGGTTATTAATTATGTCTGGCCACGTGTCGGCCACCTGCTGACGGGGGGAATGAACTCATTATCATAAACACCTGTTGTCTGGTCCATGGCGTTGTCTGGACTATAGTGTCGTCTTGGTCTACCATTACCCCTTTATTTTATTTGTCACTATTTTTACAAGATCGATACATTTTTATATAGATATGGTGTTATAATAAATATTAGAAGAAGGTGGTGATCTATCTATCCAAAATATACTACATATATATATATAATCCAAATTGTGCCTTATCACACCTTATGTTTCTAATCTATAATCCAAATTGGAAGGGTTTTCACCCACTACAACCCGGGATCGAATACTGTGCATTGAGAGCACTTTTTTTCTATTAAAAAATAATATTCAATGACCCCTGATTCTTGCAAAAGTCCAACAGAGAGAGCAAGTAACCAAACAGGGCTCTGGCACACTTATAAGTGCAAATGTCGAACTGCTTCTCACATGTGTAGACATGGGATACACTTACAGTAAAAGCAGACGCCAGCTTTTACCCACCATGATTATCATGGCTTGTAGCACGTGTACTAGGAATATATTTTTTTAAATGGTTCATAGATTATCCCTGTCCAGACCAAATACACTAGAATCTCCATGAGAGGACTCCTCTCTACAAATAACAGTTTTCATCACCAATACAGTAGGAACAACCTTCATGAGAGGACACTCCCGCTAGAGGACACCTCTCTACAAAGGATAGTTTTCATCACCAATACAGTAGGAACAACCTCTATGAGAGGACACTCATGCTAAAGGATACCTCTCTACAAAGGACAGTTTTCATCACCAATACAGTAGAACCTTCATTAGAGAGAGGACACTCTCTACAAAGAACAGATTTCATTTGCACAAATTACCAATTTCAATTATTAACAACTCTCCAGTAAGAGGATACTTCTCCCTAAAGGACACTTTGGCTTTGCAATTATGTGTTGTCTTTTACAGGGAGGTAGTTCTACTGTTATAGTATGTTCAAAATTTTATCAGGACTTTATAAAAAAACATACAAGGAAGAATATGCAATCAGGGGAAGGGGGGAACAACATGACACAACTGATTTGTTATCCAGATAATATAACGGTGTGATAAGATGCCCTAATAAAAAATATATTGATAAAAAAAAGATAATGTAAAATGGGGGAGTATCTTATTATTCCAATTCACTTTGTCTTAAGTTGATGGAGATAATAGGATTTTCCTGTTGAAAAAAAAGTTATCTCTTCCGTTTCCCTCCGCTGACCTTCAAGCAGGAATTCAAAACCTTTATGGGAGTTCCCAGCAAATTCTTTCTACATTGATAAAGTACAATTTGGATTAGAAACGTAAGGTAATAAGACACCAAAATCTCCAAATGTATAAATAATGTGTCATCTTTCAGTAACAATGTTGTTACCATTATCATACAAATGAGTTCATTCAGTACTTTTGTCTGATTATGGTAATAACGCTGTAACTGAAACGTTGTTTATTTCTTCATTTTTCAGAGTGAGTAAATTTGTCTAATTCTTCATATCTGTCTCTTGCGCTGGTTCGATGGGAAAACTCCCCTCCTGAAAACCAACTCACAACTTAACAGATCAGACTTCGCCATGATTTCCCGTCTTAGAACAGGCTATCTATGTCCAATGATTTTCACAAGTGGATCTAAAACCTTTCCGAATTGCACCAAATGTCAGGATTCTCCAGCGAGCCCAGAACACATCACATCGGGCATTGCTGAACAGACATCTACACCGACCCAGCTGTAGCCATCGAGGTGATAAAGAGGCCTTCAGGATCTGGTCTAGGCTTGAAGTCCAGACCTGGGACAAGAAAAAAATAAAAATAATTTAAAAAATCTGCCTCTTAGCTGGTCAGACTCTCAACTCCTGGGAATTTGAATTCCTTATCTAAAACAAACACCTCCAAGGATCAGGTGAAGAGTTCAAACTTTATAAATAAAAGACAATTCACTGAGGGAAAAGTTTTTTTTATCACCACTATCATGGAAGCTTTCAAACATAACAGCCCTTTGACAGGTATTCTATATACAGTTACGAGCGTCATGCGTTCTTAATAATTTTTCATCTCTGTCACCGTTTGCTTTTTTTTTTTGGAATGGCGCTCTCCTATTGGTTGGCTACGATCACGCCACCTTTGCCCCCCCCCCCCCCCCCCCCCATCATGCCTCCCCCACTCGCTTTTTGGTTTTTGTAACTATTGTGTTGGAGCGGGTCGCTCCTTAAATAAATGCATATATTAGTTAACAACTAAATGGAATCCTCTCTTTCCTTTTCCCAGTAAGAGACGCCTACGGAAGCCAACAGTACATAGACAGTGTAAATAGACAAAAGAATTGCTATAAAGTATGAAATAAAAATAAACGGTAGCAATACGTTTCTTTATACGTGAAGTTTAATGCAAGCTTTCGGATCTTTTCAATCCTTCCACCTCCTTGTTTCTCTCTCTCCCACACAGCCTAATTATAGAAAACCTCCGTTCATTGCTTTCTTTGCACAGCATCCCGAACCCTGAAACAGAAGGAATCATTTTAATGTTTGAATCATGTTTGGCAACATCTAACTTCATCTTCGAAGATCAGCTTTTCAAACAAATCTGTGGATCACCTATGGGCAGCCCTTTATCCAACATTGCGGCAGAGCTCGTCATGAGCGTCATTGACAGCTGGATTTTGGGACAGAAACATCTCTGAATAGAAGTTTGGAAAAGGTACCTGGATGACATTTTTTGCATATGCCACAAGGATGACGCCCTATTGGTGTTAAAAACTCTAAATTCTTACCATACACGTCTCACTTTTACAATAGAACATGAGTCGCACAAAGTTCTGCCATATTTGGACATTCTTTTTATCAAAACTGATGAATCATACCACACAACAGTTTATTATAAAAAATCCATAAAACCATCCTATCTCCTTTTTGATTCATATAACCCAATAGGCCACAAACTCACAGTCGTCAGAACACTCACGAAAAGAATACATACACACTGCTCCACCCCAGCTTTAAAAAAAATAGAAAAGAAAACCATCAGTAATCTAACATCAAGAGGCTATCCACTTCCCTTTATACTTAGACATAGTTTTAACCCTTCCAAATACACTCAGCCCGCAGTAAACCGTAACACCTGCATTATACCTTATTCTTTTGAAAATCAATCAATAGCCCACTCCCTCAAAAAATTTGGTTTAAGAACATTTTTCACCAACCACCTCTCAATAGGCCAAATACTCCGGAACCCCATCACCAGATCCAATATTAAGAAACGTCCCGACCAGCAACCATATGCCATTTACTCTATAGGCTGCCAAGATTGCAACGCAACATATGTGGGTGAGACTGGCCGCATCATTTATAACAGAATTTCCGAGCATAACAGAAATTTAATAAACAAAGATCCCAAATCTTTGATCTTTCAGCACATCTCTAAAACCGGCCATACTTTTAACCTTGCCGACCCAATCTGTCATTACCATAACATCAAATCCAAACATCAAAGATTATTAATAGAATCCTTCGTCTCTCATGATTTAAACAGCATCAACAGGTGTATAGAACCACCATCTCAGTACCATTCATTCAGGAAAAAACAGCCCAGCCCTTCCTTTTCACCAGATCCTTCCTCATCTTCCCCAGTTTGACCTTCACGACCATAGCCCCATATGCCATATTCAATTTCTGTTTTGTTTGCATATAGATAGAATTTTACTTGCGTCTAATTTTTTTTCGAATATGCAGATGTCCTGTAGTTTGGTGAAATTTACATATTATTTTATGATAATGTTTATTTTTATTTTTCATTTTTATTTTTATATTTTTTATTTTCGTTGGTGTATGTAAATAATATTGTACATCTATATATACTCTTTCTCTCAGCTTACAGCTTGGCCTGTGGAAGGATTGAAAAGATCCGAAAGCTTGCATTAAACTTCACCTATAAAGAAACGTATTGCTACCGTTTATTTTTATTTAGTACATAGACAGATAAAGCACATAGGCTTTAGTTATTAACTAACATATGCATTTATATAAGGCGCCAATTTATAATTGTAACAAATAGTATTTGAATAAAAACATTCAATCGGGTAAAACACGGGCGTTGCCCGGGTCATTCGGCTAGTATAATTACAATACTAAAACTTCTTGTTAATATTATGATCCCTTTGAAAATAACTACTATCGCAAAATTGGAGAGGAGTGGACTTCAGGAATTGGTTTAACCATGGAGATAAGCACCACCACCACCACCATAATCCCCTTCGGTAAAATTATAAATAAAAGACAATTCACTGTGGGAAAAGTTTATTTTATCATCACAACAATTTTAAGCTTTGGGCATAACAGTCCTTCAACAGATATAATTTAACTACTAAATCCTATCGAAGAGCTGTTACACCTGAAAGCTTGTATTGTTGTGATAATAAAAATGAAACTCTTCCTTCAGTGAATTGACTTTTATTTATAATTTTACCGAAGGGATTATATTATATTAACAAGAAGTTTTTTAATCAGAATAGATTATACTTATCGAAGAACTGTTACACCTGAAAGTTTGTATTGTCATGATAAAAAAGAAGCTCTTCCCTCAGCTAATTGTCTATAAATTTTACAATTTGAAATCGTAGACAGTTGAATAAATATGATGATAGCTGGGATCCACAGTTTTGGTACAAGTATTGTTTTCATCCGTTAAGATGGTTTTGTGATGTTACTTGTTCTTTACTGTGAGAGAGAGAGAGCATGGTACACTGTTCATTCTCTTTCTAGGTCATAACATCATCATGAATATCATCATCATCATAATAATGCCATCTATCGCTGTGAAAATTACAGTAGAACTACCTCATTGTAAAAGACAACACCTAGTTGCAAAGCCAAAGTGTATTTTAAGAGAGATGTCCTCTTACCAAAGAGTTGCCAAAGAGTAAAAATGTAAATTTTACAAATGATAACTGTTCTTTGTAGAGAGTGTCCTCTCATGGAGGTTGTTCTACTGTATTAAATATTTTAAATACTAGCCGAATGACCCGGGCAACGCCCGTGTTTTACCCGATTGAATGTTTTTATTCAAATACTATTTGTTACAATTATAAATTGGCACCTTAAATAAATGCATATATTAGTTAATAACTATAGCCTATGTGCTTTATCTGTCTATGTACTGTTGGCTTCCGAAGGTGTCTCTTACTGTGAAAAAGAAAGAGAGGATTCCATTTAGTTATTAACTAATATATGCATTTATTTAAGAAGCGACCCGCTCCAACACAATAGTTACAAAAACGAAAAAGTGAGGGGGGGGGGGCAAAGGTGGCGTGATCGTAGCCAACCAATAGGAGAGCGCTATTCCAAAAAAAAAAAGCAAACGGTGACAGAGATGAAAACTGAAGAATTAATTAAGAACGCATGACCCTCGTAACTGTATATAGAATATTAATAGTGAGGCAAAATATTTATTAACACAAAGCAATAACGCGCCATCTATAAACATAAAATGAAAGGATTTAAAAACACGAATGTTTCTTTTATACAAACTTCTACTATCCTTACTGCGATGAAAAAATATATTGGGAGGGCTTGGTTCATCAGTGGTGAACCCTCCCAGCGGTTTCCCCAATTTAATCCACCAGAATCATCCAATACAGTATTAGAGCTCAGAGAAGTGGTCAGGTGGATTAAATTGACGAAACCGCTGGGAGGGTTCACCACTGATGAGCCAAGAGCCCTCTCAATATATTTTTTCATCGCAGTAAGGATAGTAGAAGTTTGTATTATGTATAAAAGAAACACTTGTGCTTTTAAAATATTTATTGTTCTATGTACCGATTGTTTATTTTGGTATTTATATATCTTGCTATACTGTAAACTTCCCTTATTACTTCTCTTGGATTTTATAAACTTTAGTTTGTACTTGTGCCATAACTAAATTGCTGTGTCATCCTGAAGTTTGTTTTTCCTTATTTTCTACATGAAAATACAAAGCAATAACATGCCATCTATATATAGGAAGTAAAAGCATTTTAAAGCACAAATGCTTCTTTTCTAGACAATACAAACTTCTACTGTCCTTACTGCAATGAAAAAATATAGTGAGATAGCTTGGTTCATCAGTGGGGAACCCTCCCAGCAGTTTGGCCAAATTATTCTACCAGACCGCTTCTTAAAGCTCTAATACATCATGCTGGGAGGGTTCACCATTGATGAGTCAAGCTCTTCCAATATTTTTTCATCGCAGTAAGGATAGTAGAAGTTTGTATTGTGTGTAAAAAAATATTTGTTCTAAATGCTTTTACTTCCTATATATAGATGGTATATTTATTTATATCTAACTGGCCCTTATTGTTTGCAGGATTTAAGGCAAATATTTATATGTAATTCTACTGTCCTAATAGTTATGTTCATAGTTTGCTTAATTACTATTTCTGAGATTCCATCCTTCAGTGTTGCATATATAAGCAGAATCGTCCAATACAGTATTAGAGCTCTGCGGTCTGGTAAATTGTATTGGCGAAACCATTGGGAGGGTTCACCCCTGATGAGCCAAGCCCTCTCAATATTTTTTTATCACAGTAAAGATAATAGAGTTTGTATTGTGTGTAAAATAAATATTTGTGCTAAAATGCTTTTATTTCCTATTTTATAAATATATCGAAATCTCTGTTGAATATGCAAGTTTCAGTTCAATTTACATATTGTGCTCTATATGTAATATAAATAAAAATAATATATAAATGATTTATAAATACAAGCAATGAAAGGCACTACCTACCTGCGATGGCTTCTGTGGTGGTGGGGACATAGGGGGAGGCGATGAGCTCTGTGCAGTTCATGGTGTGGTGGCTTCAGTCAGCCATCTTGACACCAGCTCCCCCTGGTGGACCACACCACTCTCTCAACAAACCAACTCTCCCTTCTTTAACTCAATTTTTAAATAAATATATAGAGGACACCTCTCCACAAAGGACAGTTTTCATTTGCAAAATTACAATTTTTGATATTTTTCAACTCTCTGGTAAGAAGAAACCTCTTCCTAAAGACCACTTTGGCTCTGCAATTAGGTGTCCTTCTCCTTTGTATGCAATGCAAAATACTAAATGTTATGTCTTGACAAAGGTTGGCATTCAGCCAACTGAAATATTGGCAAATTATATATGCCTATAAAATATATGCCTTTTTATTATCTAAATATATATAAAAACAGTAGAACTACCTCCCTGTAAAGGACAATACCTAATTGTAGAGCCAAAGTGTCCTTTAAAGAGAGGTATCCTCTTAACGGAAAGTTTCTAAATAATAAAAAATGGTAATTTTGACAATGAGAACTGTTCTTTGTAGAGAGGTGTCCTCTAACACGAGTGTCCTCTCATGGAAAGTTTCTACTGTATATAGAAAATGATTAAGTTTAAGAGAAAACTAATGAGTAGAGAAAAGAGAAAATTTATATATATTTTTTTATTTTCGAGGTTTTAATGTTCCAAATATATCAATAATAATTTAAAATGTTTAACAGCAAGGTTTCACAAGGAACTAAGCTTTTAAATCAGCTACTAGAGCGTCATACACTTGTCCAAAAAAAAAATGTGGGTTATAACGGACCATTTTTAAATGTTTTTTCTCACAACGTTATATGACTGAATAAATACATAGAGGGTAGTTCTTCAAATAAAAGGCACTTTGGCCAGTAAATATTTTTATTGTTGAAACGTCAAAACAATAAAAAGATTTACTGGCTGAAGTATCTTTAATTTGAAGAACTATGAATGCCGGCCAGGCAGCCTCTATCTTTAAGATAAATAGGGGGTAATTATCTTGTTTTAAATCTATAATTCAAAATTGTACTTAATCATGTTTTTTTTTTTGCTCTTCATTTTCACAGTTATAAGAAAATAAGATCTAATCCAAATTAATTATTAGTGTGTGTCGTTTCAGTGATGGTAGTGCCTTGTACAAGAGCTTGGGCTTCCTTGAGACATGCTATATCACTGTGATGTTCATACAGTCTACTCAGCTCTCCCATTTTATTTCCGTTCCGTTTCAGTCATAGCGTTGTTACCATCATCAGATAAAAGAATAAACCATTTACTCTTTGGTCTGATGATGGTAACATTGCTGTTACCATAAACATCACACACTATTTATTTATATGGATTAGGTCTTATTACCTTGCAGCTATAATCTATAATCCAAATTGTGTTCTATCAGTCCTTATTTTCAATACAGTTCCATCATACTTGATCCTCCATCATGATTGGGTGAAGTGCATCTGCCTTTGTCATTAAGACTGGGAGCACTACTCAGTGGCAGACTTAGCTAAGAATAGAGAGCTAGAGATAAGAAATAAGATACTTGATCCTTGAGAAACTGCGGTCAAATTAAACCTGCCCTCTATTAATGTTGTTTGCATCTGGAAAACAAACTTATATTTCCAATCTATAATCCCCAAATTGTACCTTATCATTCAAAATATATTATTTATTATTCCAATAAACACAAAATTGGGGTGAAAAAA